>CAWUFW010018533.1:0-218136 GCA_963921515.1 Calotriton arnoldi
CCCCAGGCAACAACACAACACATGAGGAGAGCTGAATACCAATCATACAGATGTGCATACACTGCCACACTAAGGTAACTCATGGATCCAAATCCCCTATGTGGGCAAGCAGGCATTGACAGGTGAGAGGGAGCACAAAACACACATGTCACACAGGCACGTAGGAACAACAACTGACACAGCAAGTCACAGACACACCACAGCACCACTCCCAGGGCCCCCACAATGTGGTGACCCTGGGCTGAAGAAAATACCACTGTGATGACAAAGCTAAATGTCGTTCACACTGTGAACCACAGTCAGGTGTCCTGAGCAACTAACTACCATCACACCTACACAAGCACAAATCAATCAGCATGGCCAGTAAGCCAAGGCCAACATGGAGGCAGGGGACTAGCCGGGCAACAACTCTCATCTGCACACACTCAAGACCACACCCTCGACCTCCAACAATGTGCAGCAGTGAAGTACACATGCACTGGTGACATTGCACATGCACCCATTACTATTCCAGGGTGGTGGGTGGGAACCAAGGTGTAGAAACACATCACACATGGACACTCAACAAGACTCCTGAATGTCTGACACACTGCACACTACGCTGTACATGGACATGACGGCAATACCACACCGACCAATGGGATCCCAGCCACAGTCACACACCAATGAAGAAGCCAAGGTCACCCACAAAGAACACACATAGACAACAACCAACATTGCAGCCCGGACCCTAAGGAGTGCCAGCAGTCACACACACAACGTGTCACAATCACTGAAAGATAACACAAACTGGAAATCACATGACAGGGGCAAACAACAAGTGCCAAAGGGAAACCTGACTGTGACCCATCTGCGTCAGCACACAAACTCTGCCCTGACAGCAAACACACCTATGGGTGACACCCTGATGACCAGTAATGTGCCATGCACCCACATCACAGAGAACACAGGGAGAAGACTTTGGGGGAACATAGCTCAAGTCAGCAAGCATCACAAACAGGTACAACACTAGGGATCACAGCATGCGCAGATGAATGGAAGTGAACACACAGACATGCACATACAACACACACCTTGGGCGCAGGCAATGTCACACGTGTACACACTGCCATGAGGGGACTCCACTCCTGTGTGAGGAAAGCTGTGCCATATGTTGCCTCAGTAGGGCCCCATCATGTCAGCTGAGCACTTGGTCACACAATCAACAATTAGCACCAAATGAGGGCTCCCATCACATCAGCCTGGTCATGGATGTGCCAACGGAATCATCAGCACAGATCCAACACACTTGTATAGCAATGTTGCACTGACTACACGGATGAGTCCCTCCCCATTGATGCCCAAACCTGCATGTCCACTGGAGATGGCAACACGGTCAGGGAAGTAGACAAATGCAACGATGGCAGGCACAACAGATGTGCAGGGGTGGAAGCCACAGATATGAAATTGCCAATGTAAGTAGGAAACCCATTGCCAAATACTGAACACATGACACCCTCAGATGCTGCTATTGATGACATGGATACACCACATGATAGGACACATTCTCCCTGGACCACATGGGTTCCTGCACAGTAACACTTCATAATCATGAGACCAGATATCACCATCACTGCAGCAAGGGCATGGTTAGCTGCACCAACAACATGTACATCTGAAGCATGAGCACTAGAGAAAAGAAAGTTGCTTTATTCAGCATATGTGTTGAGGCCAAACGAAGTCCTGAAAAAGAGCAAAGGCCAATGGCCAGTCCATTGTCAAAGTTCAAACAGGGTGACACTGGCAGATGTCACCCTACGCATGCCTGCACAATACCAGGGACAATCCACTAGGAGGGGCAACCGGGGGGCAGGCCAGGCACCGCAGGGACAGGATCAGGGCTCACCAGGGGAGTCAGGGAAGGGGTGGTGGGTGCTGGAGAGCCACTGACAACTGCAGTGGAGGTGTCTGACATGGTGTGTGCCGGCACAACTGGGGGCATGACACAGATGTCGTGGGTGCCGGCACAACTGCAGTGGACCCTGCAGATGGGGTGGACAGGTCCGCCACTGCAGTGCCCAAGTCAGACAGGGCGGTAGTGGACTCCACTGCAGTGCCTACCTCCAGGGGAGGAGAATGGGGAACAGGCAAGGTGGGTTGGACAGAGGGGGGACACCCTCACCACATCAGTGGCACAGACAAGCGCAGCGGGGGGTGTGGTGCTGGGAGAGCAAGTGGCAGGGGGAGAAGGCCGGAGCATCTTGGGGATGGTATATCTGTGGGTGGGGGAACCTGGGGCAGGGTGTGGTGGGGGCACCTGTGCAGTGGGGGCCTGAGGGATGGAGGACGGAGACCTTGTGCCTGAGCTGCAGGGCGGTGGCGGGGTCTTGCTCTTAGCACTCCGGGGGACTTGCGGGTGGGGGCCTCAGTCCGTCTGCGCCTGGGGGAGGGTGTCCGGGGGCGAGGGCACTCTGCTCCGTGTGGGTGGGCTTCCTCTTCCCCGGGATGCTGGAGCAGCTTCATCGGTGGGGAAGAGGCCGAGGTCACAGAGGAAGAGCTGCTGTGACTTTGGGGTTGCAGGTGAGGCAAGGGAGGGTGCTTTGGAGGGAGAGGGAACTGAGGACTGCGCAGTGCATGTGGATGCGTGTGTGTG
Organism: Calotriton arnoldi; assembly: GCA_963921515.1. NCBI lineage: Eukaryota > Metazoa > Chordata > Amphibia > Caudata > Salamandridae > Calotriton > Calotriton arnoldi. The sequence goes on from CAWUFW010018533.1 coordinate 2,633, forward strand.
TTCCAGGGCCCCATCCCCTGTGAGTCTGGCTTCAGTCCCCTGAATGTGCGTGCGTGTGCGTTTTGTCATTGGCGTGTGTGTCAGTGTGCTGGATGTGTGTGTGCTGGTGTGTGCCAGTGTGTGTGTGCCTGGGATGGGTAAGGTGCTGGGGAGTGTGGATGGAGCAGAGGCAGGAGGGGTGAGGGACCGTTTGAGGAGGGACACTGCTGCCGTCAGGGAGGAGTCCATGGACCTATTGCCCCTCTGTAGGTCAGACATGCCCGATGAGATGCCCTCCATGAACGACACCAGCTGAGTCAACAGCGCGGTGTGCGCATGGAGGACACTCAGCATGGCTGTCTGCCCTACATGGAGCTGGCGAAGGAGGTACACAGACTCCTCACTCAGGGCAGCAGGGGACACAGGGGCAGGGGTGCGGTGCCTGGCCCAAAGGAGACACGCTCCCGGACATGGGAGCCTCCACGGACCTGGGGAATGGGAGCCGATGGGAGGGCGGTGGTGGTGCTGGTGGTGGCGGGGACAGCAACACTAGCTGGGGTGTGGTGGCTGCTGACACCCGCCTCCACAAGGGAGTCATCCTCCGAGTTGCTCTGGTCCTCAGCTGAGGTGGATGCTGCTGAGGACTCCTCGGTGTGGCTCCCCTCGCCCTCCGTGCCACTGGGTCCCTCCGACCACTCCTCGGCTGCTGACCCAGTCTGGCTCTCCGGCTCCTCCTGGTCCGTGGAGCTGTCCCCTTCCGTGGCCGTGGATGTATCTGCAAACAATGGGGAAACAGACAGACATCAGTCACCTGCACATAACGCACACACCACTGTGAGCACAGCACATCACAGAGCAAGCCCTGGCATCATTAGTTGTACATTGCTAAAAGTGCACTAATTGAACAGGAGAAGTCAATTGTCAGTCTGATGCCAAGCATGGCACTCACATCCCACATGGCCTTGCACCCATCTGTCTGGTGTCTGTTGGATTGCAACACCCCAGTGTTGACACATGCACCAAGTACACAGTAGTTGGACAGTGCAGAGGACACGGTGTGGACACATCACAGCTCTTGCCACTGAGTCAGTACAGGTTTACGGATGTAAGGGATGCCCAGAGTCAAATAGGAAATGCATGTGATGCATACCAGCGACAGACACCATGATGCACCCATGTCCTGATAGCCAGCGCCACTATGGTGTGCATGTAGCACATGTCACTCCCCTGCAGGATCACCAATCAGTAGACACATGCCATGGCGGAGGCATGACTGCAAAGTCATACATCACTGTCTCAGTGATGTATGACTTTGCAGCCAGACAACAACACTCTGCACTGTGTCACAATAGTAGGTCATGGGGAATGCAAGTCCTGGAGCTGCACAAGTGCACATGTACATCCCCCCACAACACATCCTCTTAACCCTCATCTGTCCAGGTCATACCTATTGGACATATGGGAGACCTGTGACACTACCCTCTGAACCTGAGCCCCTCACACTCTGCTGTGCATGGGGAACAGCTACCTGAACTTCACATTTACATGCCCCAGTCTGCATGGGCAGCTGATCAGACACCTATGTGTCACACAAGTATCGTCTCCTATGGTCACATCTCCAGTGGCATGCTGAGCCCCTACCAAGAAACTCCACAGCAGTCCTGGCGACTAATCCACAGCACACTGACACAGAGGCAGACACCTGAGGGGCAAATCACTGTGCACAATGTGTCCACTGATACACGGGAGTGGGAGTACAGAGTGTATTGTATGGCCTGGAGTAGGCATGACTGTCCAGCCCCACATTAATGAGGGATGAGCCCTGGACTGTAGGCAGCTGGCTAAGTATGTGTGACACACGTCATATACATACTCCTGGGGCCCAAACATTGTTCCCACCCGCAGCATGGGTGTGTGCCAGGTACCCCAGCCACATGTGGTGGATCAGCTCAGCAATTGGACCACAGATCAAAGTAACACGCTGAATACATGTCAGAATACAGGCATTGTGTAAGCAATGGACCCACCCATGATGCCCACCACAGAGTCAGGGAAACAGATGCTGTCTCCCACCTTGAGTCAAGCAAACTGCAAGGACACAGTCCTAAGTGACAGGATTCCCTGCATGTAAGGGCCACACCTGGGTATCAGATGAGGAGTGGGCAGTGCACAATAGAGGGACATGGCTCCTGGACAACATGACTGCTGTACTGTGGCAGTTCAACCTGGCCCGAGGAGGGCACATAACATGTTAGACAGAGTACACAGTGCAGTCTTTGACTCACCCCCTCCTTGCTGCTCTCTGGCCTTCAGCTGCCCATCCAGGTCTGGAAAGACCACCGCCAGGATCCTGAGCATGTGGGGGTCAGGGTCCGTGTTCCGCCTCTCCTGCGAGGAGGCGACAGCTTCAGCTGGACCCGTGCAATCCTCCGGGTCCAGCCCCGAAGGTCCTGCCACCTCTTTTGGCAGTTGCGGATCCGGCGCTTGTAGACCCCCACGGACCGGACAGCCCGGACGATGTCCTTCCAGATCTCATGCTTCCGATGGGCAGAAGCCTGTCAGGATGACAAAGTGATAAGGACATTACTACACATGCAACATATCCGTGCATGACACAGTTGCATATACATGTCGCAATCACAGGGGCACATGGTGTACCCAGGCAGTGCACGGCTGCCCATGGACAGTTTTCCAGAAGTCACTACATGGTATCATAGCATGGGGAGTAAAACCCTGTTCAGAAGCACTGTCACTGCACCATACCTGTCCAGTGCAAGTCACTACACACTATGGGGGTGACAACTACTCAGTGAGCCTGCTAGCCAGTGGTGTGCTGACTCTCAGCCTTGCTAGTCAGACAAAATGCACATTCAGAAAGGCAGTGCACAGAACACTCACCTGCTCCCCTGGTGTCCCATACAGCTTGCTGTACTGTGGAAGTAGGCTGTCCAGCAGGGCCTGGTTCTCTTCAAGGCTGAAGGCTGGGGCTCTCTCCACAGTACGTGCCATTGCAGGGTCCAGAGGGGCAGAGACAGCAGCAGTGCAGTGGCAGATGTCGTCCTGGAGCATGTAGTGCAGGCAAGTGGGCTCTCAGGGGAACATGCAGCAATATATATGTGCTGGAGAGGCAGATACTGTCCCTTGTGTCCAAAGTGATAGGTCCAAGTCGTTTGCATCTTCTGAATCTGGCCAATCCATGGAATAGCAGCACCAAAACACGCCCACAGCATCCTTCAAAACTTCAACTTCATGACATACATGATTTTGCAACATTGTTGTGGGTGACCAACTGATTTTCCAGCAACCGACTCGTTCGAATATTCGAAAACGCGTCCGTTGCCAGGCAAGCCCATTGTCAATGGGTGCGCACCGATCGGTCCATTGAGGTACAACGCGCACAGGGGTACAACGCGTACCCGCACACATTGAATGCAATGGGCCGGCCGGAGGCACCGATCGGTCCATTGCAGTACAACGCGCACAGGGGTACCACGCGTACCCGCACACATTGAAAGCAATGGGCCGGCCGGAGGCACCGATCGGTCCATTGCAGTACAACGCGCACAGGGGTACAACGAGTACCCGCACACATTGAAAGCAATGGGCCGGCCGGAGGCACCGATCGGTCCATTGCAGTACAACGCGCACAGGGGTACAACGAGTACCCGCACACATTGAAAGCAATGGGCCGGCCGGAGGCACCGATCGGTCCATTGCAGTACAACGCGCACAGGTGTACAACGCGTACCCGCACACATTGAATGCAATGGGCCGGCCGGAGGCACCGATCGGTCCATTGCAGTACAACGCGCACAGGGGTACAACGCGTACCCGCACACATTGAAAGCAATGGGCCGGCCGGAGGCACCGATCGGTCCATTGCTGTTCAACGCGCACAGGGGTACAACGCGTACCCGCACACATTGAAAGCAATGGGCCGGCCGGAGGCACCGATCGGTCCATTGCTGTTCAACGCATCACTGTACATGTGACTGGCATATGTCAGCATGCCTGTCTCAGATGGACATATGCCAGCCACAGATAGCTCCCAGGGAGTGAGGGGCACACCTACATCACGACAGCCTGTCCACACCTTATCATGAAGGCATGTAAGGCTGCATTTCCTATTGTGTGTATGTTGGTGTACATGTTGTCCTGTGTGTGTTACCTGTGGGCAGCCACCCCCAGGCTGTGCACGTGTTCATGGGGACAGGATCCTGGGTGTTACGTGTACGTGACCACTGTGATGTGCAACTGTTCATATCTGTGCATGTGCCATGGTCACATTTCACAGTGGTGTTTGTGTATGTCATGTCACATACCCCGTGAGTCCCATGTGGGACGGTATGTTTGAGCCAGGGTGTCCCAGTGGCACAATAGTGATGGCCCTCCACAGTCTTTGTGCATGTAGTGTTTACAATGTCTCTGATTTCATGTGCACAATGGGAGACAGTCTCCACATCCACGTTGTGTGTGCATGGACTCTGATGTTGTGCGTGTGTGTCACAGACGTCCATGGCTCTCCTGCCATGGCAAGTGTGGCCACTACCTGTGGGGGTCATGTTTGTTTTGTTGTGGTGTACACATGATACTCCAGGTGATGCCAGTGTCCATGTGGCATTACAGGGTCCCTGGGAATGTGCCTGTCGTTGAGCTGTGGTGCCTGGGGCACATCTGTCCTCACATGTCACTGGGGGGTGACTGTGACACAGCATCATGATATCCAATGGGCCAACCTGGGCCAAATTGATGCCACCTGTAGGACCGTGTTGACAGATGTTGGCCATGTATGTACCATACATGTCGTTCCGGTACTGCACACTTCATGTAGTTGTGCCTCATGATGATGTATGTTGGGATCTTGAGTGTGTTCAATGCCGCATATGTGGGGTGACTGACGATCTTGCTTACTTCTCCTCTGCACTGCAGGGCTCCTGCTGTCCATCGGCCATTCCCAGACCTGGCAACGATGGTGGAACGGGACAGCATCCGACGGTACCGCTTCACCAGGCAGCTGATTGAGGATTTTGCAGTGCAGTTGTCCCCACATTTGCAGCCTGGCCGGCCGTATCCTACAGCGCTGACCCCCAAGGTGAAGGTGATGGCAGCCCTACACTTCTTTGCCACCGGTACCTTCCAACATACTGTGGCGTCTGCTGGTGGGATGTCACAGACCATGTTCAGCCGTGTGCTCCGCGATTTCTTGGCGGCAATGTTGCTCTTCCTGAACCGGTACATCTATTTCCCTAGACTGCGACGACTCACTGACGTGAAGAGTGACTTTTATGCCCTGGGGAGGATGCCGCATGTCATTGGCTCCATTGATGGGACACATGTGGCTTTGGTACCACCACAGGCCCAGGAGCAGGCCTACAGGAACCGCAAGCACTACCACTCGGTCAATGCACTGGTGGTGTGTCTTGCAGACATGACCATCACACACGTGTGTGCCCGTTTCCCTGGTTCAGCACACGATGCCTTTGTGATGAGGAGTAGTCGCATCCCCAGGTTGATGGCACAGATGCAGAACCAGCGTGCCTGGCTTGTCGGTGTGTACTGACTTTGTGCCATTGTGTGTGATCTGATCTGTAGTATTCCGCCCACTTTTCCAAGTCAGCTGATGTGCACTTGTCTGTCCGTAGGTGACTCGGGATACCCCAACATGCCGTGGTTGCTGACACCCCTCAGGAACCCTGTGACACCTGCCCAGATGCGCTACAATGAGGCACATGGTCGGACCAGGAGAGTGATTGAGCGGACCTTTGGTCTCCTGAAGAGCCGCTTCCGCTGCCTGGACAAGACCGGAGGGTCCCTCCCATATGCCCCTGCGAAAGTGTGCAAGATTATCATCGTCTGCTGCATGCTCCACAACCTGGCAGTGCGGAAGGAGTTGCCTCTCATCCAGGATGACGATGACCAACATCCGCCACCTGTGGAGGATCCTGGCCTGGACCACGATGCCAGTGACGATGATGATGATGATGGTGATGGTGATGTCCGCACACAGCTCATCACCAACTTCTTTAGCTGAATGTGAGTATCCTGAGGTGTCATGTGAATGATGTGAGTTGGCATGATGTGTGGGTGGTGCTCTGGTGCTGTTGGAGTGTGTCCATGGGCTACTTGACAGGATGTGTGTTGCGATGTGTGGTGACAGGTGGGCTGTACTCCCCAACAGTGTTGACATGCTAACTTGGTTCTGGGTGGGTATCTTGTAACATGTATTGTGCATGAGTTTTGCTGTTCTGTCCTGTACTGCATTGCTTTTGACTGTGTGTCATTTCTGTCCTTCACAGGGTACTTTCAGATTCGTTTGGTCAACTGTGTCCACCGACGACGTGATTGCACATCCAGGCTGGTAGCTGTTGTGTCCCTACAGGTGATGTGCGCCACACCCATGGACTTCCTTCTGTCTATAGTTGTTGACTGTGTGCCCGCTACCAGGTGGGGTTACCTTGCATCTGTAGTGGTTACGGCATGTTGCTACTGTGTAATAAACCTGTGCTTCACTTAGTGATGTGCGTTGTCTGTGGTCACACATTTGACTGCCATTTGCTTACTGCACCTGTGGGCTACTTGACTACAACTGGGAATGGGTGTGGTGTCTGTGCATTGCACCGTCTTCCCTGGCAACATCAGTGTAGGCAATGAGTCAGATGGCCTAGGTGTGTATGTGTTGTGTAGCCCTGGTGGTGTGTCTCCCTCATATGTGTCACGTTGCCTGTACTCACATGCCTGTGTTGTCCTTGCTGTTGCAGTTCGCATACACTGTGTAATTTTGCAGTTCATCATCCCCATAACAGCACCCACGTTGGAATCACGACAGAGGCAAGTATGGTGTATTAGTGTGTTTATTGTGATAATAGTGCATAGGATGGATTGTGCTGTACATGAATCTTGCAATCCCAAGTTCCTAGATGAATAGAAAGTCCAGGTAGACAGGATCCCCAGTATCGGGGCCACAGTTGTCTGACACATTGTTCCAACTTGTACTCCCCATGCAATGTGTGGGAGTAGTGTTGCCATCAACAGGGTGAACAGTCTGTGCACAAAGGCGAAAATCCAGAACAGGTTCAGGCTTCCTGGGAGTTGCGCTTGGCCATCAGCCTCTCACTTTCCCCTCCTCGGACGACCCCTCTTCTTGGGGGGGCCCTCTAGTGCAGGCTGCTGCGGTGCAGGGGACTCTCCGCCAGAGTCCTCCTCCCTCCCTGTGGCAGTTGCAGTTTGTTCGGTACCAGATGTTGTTGGCACACAGGGAGGTGTGGACTGGTTGCTGTTCATCTGGCGGAGGCATTGTAAAATGTCCCTGTGCACCGCCGTCATCTCATGTAGTACATCCCACTTGGACTCCACGCGGGTCATGTGGGAGTCCACACGTGACATGTGGGAGTCCACACGTGACATGTGTGACTCCACGTGGGACATGTGGGAGTCCAAGCGGGCATGATGGGCAGCCTGCTGCTGTTTGATGTCTCTGAGGAGCCCCACTACCTGGCTGAGCTCTCCGGTGCTGGACTGGTACGCATCAGCTATGCGTACCAGTTGTGGGTCTTCATGCACACCAGCAACGTCTGCTAGCAGCGACCTCTGTCTCCCACCCCTCCCACCACCCCTGCTGACATGTGCAGTGTGTGCAGTTGCACGCACAGATAACCCTGGTCCACCTTGGGGGTTGGTGGTGGTGGTGGTGTCCATGGCCCCAGGTTGGTCCAGGGTCACTGCGCTGGTGTTGTTCCTTATTCTGTCCATGTCGGCAGGGATGGTATTCGTGGTGACAGTCGTTGGAGGGGTGGGTGCAGGGGTGCAGCTGGTGGACCTGCTGGTGCTGCAGCTGGTGGTCCTGCTGGTGCAGCATGTTGACTTGCACCGGATGTGCCAGGTTGTTCTTCATCGTCCGAGGAGGACAGAGGCTGTACGACGCCAGTGAGCTCGGCATCCTCTTGAGCCTGGGACTGGGACTCCTCAGCGTCTGCTGCTGTGTCCCTATCATCACCTGTTTTTGGGAGACACAAACAATGTATGTCATGTTTCTGCAGGCATCAGTGGTTGACACACCTGACAGTTGTGACTGTGCCTCGGGGTGCGGGCCTGTACATTGTATTGTCCTAAGTCGTCACAGTCAGGGGTTGATATTGGTGTGGCACATTGTCCTGCATTATTTGGGCATTTCTATGTATTCTCTGGGGTGTGAACATGGTCTGAATTGATTGTGTTTGGTTGACAGCCAGACCTCCTTCCCACCCACCCACCCACCCAGTCAGTTATCCCACCATGGAACGTGCTTGCATTGCAGGGAGTGTAAGTTGTCTCTCAGGATGTCAGTCAGTGGTGTCCTGCTGTTTGTTGGTGCACAGTTGGCAGCAGGGCCTTGTGCTCCCCACAGCAGTAGCCAGTGTCAGCCATCTTGTGAGTCCTTCTCCACTCCCTGTGATGTGAGCATGGTTCAGGGTGGTGTTGATGGGACAGTTGTGGGGGTGAGCTATGTCTGTGACTGTGACTCCCATCATGCTATTGCCTCCACCCCACTTCCCAGCATTCCCATACTTACTTGCTTTTGTGGGGAGTTCAGTGTGTGTGGGTGTGAGGGCAATGGCAAGATGGCTGACAGTGGTGTCCTGCTGTTGGTTGGTGTGCAGTTCCCAGCATGCCCTTGTGCTCCCCACAGCAGTAGCCAGTGTCAGCCATCTTGTGAGTCCTTCTCCACTCCCTGTGATGTGAGCATGGTTCAGGGTGGTGTTGATGGGACAGTTGTGAGGCTGAGCAATGTCTGTGACTACGACTCCCATCATGCTATTGCCTCCACCCCCTTCCCAGCATGCCCATGCTTCCTTCCTTTTGACTCTGCTTCCCTGTGGGGTGGGCTGGCTGTGCTGACAGGATGGCTGGGAGTGTTGTCCTGGCACTTGTTTGGCTAAGAGTCCCAAGAGTGTCCCTGTGCTTCACACAACATAACCCAGGGTGGTGGTGCTTTGTGGGATCTTGTGTTAGGATGGAGGGCATTGCATTCTACCAGGTGGGTACTGTGGAGTTTGTGTTGGGGGGGGTGTGAGGGGAGGTGCTGGTGACTATGGTCAGTGCTGCAAGTCCCCCTTCCCACCCAGCCAGCCAGATATCCCACCATGGAACGTGCTTGCATTGCAGGGAGTGTAAGTTGTCTCTCAGGATGTCAGTCAGTGGTGTCCTGCTGTTTGTTGGTGCACAGTTGGCAGCAGGGCCTTGTGCTCCCCACAGCAGTAGCCAGTGTCAGCCATCTTGTGAGTCCTTCTCCACTCCCTGTGATGTGAGCATGGTTCAGGGTGGTGTTGATGGGACAGTTGTGGGGGTGAGCTATGTCTGTGACTGTGACTCCCATCATGCTATTGCCTCCACCCCACTTCCCAGCATTCCCATACTTACTTGCTTTTGTGGGGAGTTCAGTGTGTGTGGGTGTGAGGGCAATGGCAAGATGGCTGACAGTGGTGTCCTGCTGTTGGTTGGTGTGCAGTTCCCAGCATGCCCTTGTGCTCCCCACAGCAGTAGCCAGTGTCAGCCATCTTGTGAGTCCTTCTCCACTCCCTGTGATGTGAGCATGGTTCAGGGTGGTGTTGATGGGACAGTTGTGAGGCTGAGCAATGTCTGTGACTACGACTCCCATCATGCTATTGCCTCCACCCCCTTCACAGCATGCCCATGCTTCCTTCCTTTTGACTCTGCTTCCCTGTGGGGTGGGCTGGCTGTGCTGACAGGATGGCTGGGAGTGTTGTCCTGGCAGTTGTTTGGCTAAGAGTCCCAAGAGTGTCCCTGTGCTTCACACAACATAACCCAGGGTGGTGGTGCTTTGTGGGATCTTGTGTTAGGATGGAGGGCATTGCATTCTACCAGGTGGGTACTGTGGAGTTTGTGTTGGGGGGGTGTGAGGGGAGGTGCTGGTGACTATGGTCAGTGCTGCAAGTCCCCCTTCCCACCCAGCCAGCCAGATATCCCACCATGGAACGTGCTTGCATTGCAGGGAGTGTAAGTTGTCTCTCAGGATGTCAGTCAGTGGTGTCCTGCTGTTTGTTGGTGCACAGTTGGCAGCAGGGCCTTGTGCTCCCCACAGCAGTAGCCAGTGTCAGCCATCTTGTGAGTCCTTCTCCACTCCCTGTGATGTGCGCATGGTTCATGGTGGTGTTGATGGGACAGTTGGGGGGGGGCAATATGTGTGACTGCGACTCCCATGATGCTATTGGCTACACTGACTTGGCCAGCATACACAGAATTCCTTCCTTTGAGTGGTCTTCACTGTGTGTTGGTGTTGTTGTGGTGGCTACATGTGTGGATGTGTGTGTTAGTTCTATTTGTGCCACTGCCTAGCTGTAGTTGTGGTTGTGTTTGTACATGTGTTGGCACAGTTGGATGTGACTTTTTTGATGGCATGTGTTGTGTTTATCTGACTGACATACACATTTTGGGATGATTCTGTTCTAGTTGCTGTGTAATTGCTATGAGTGCATGGTTTGACTCTCCCCTTGACAGTGATGTGTGTGTTTTGTGGCAGTTTATTGTGTACATTTGTTGTGTACTCACCAGGCTCTGGGATGTTCTCTAGTCCATATACGCTCACTGGCGGAAGGATGGCCCGCACCTTCTCCTCCCAGGGCCTGAGGTATATTGGCTTGGCAGGAGGGCCACTGCCGGTGTGTTGGCTGTTGATGTAGTCTATCTTCAGCAGGTCCCGTACCCTCCTGCGCACGTCATACCACCTGTTCTGGATGTCCGTCTTTGTGCGCCGACATGGTGATTGGGCGTTCACCCTGTTGATGATCCTCTCCCACATCTTGGTTTTCTGCGACATGGGGGTCTGTTGGACCAATGTGCCAAACAGCTGTGGCTCCACCCTGAGGATCTCGTCTACCAGGACTTCCAATTCACTATCTAGGAACTTGGGATTCTTCTTGGGGGCATGGTGATGGTTGGTGATGGTGGGTGATGTGTGTGTTGGTGTGCAGGTGAGGGTGTGTGGGTGTGTGTTGTGCTGGGTGTATGTGAGGTAGGTATTTGTTGGTGTGCTGCTGGTGTGTGGCTTGTGTGAGGGATGAGCTGTGGGTGTGTGGTTGCTTTCTCTTGGGTGCTGGTAGTGGAATGGCATTTGCAAAGGCTCATGGTAGTGATTTGTGTCCTTTATATAGGTGGAGTTGTGGGTGTGTCTTTGTTCTCTGTCCCCACCCCCCAGTATTTATTGGCTTGGTAATTGCTTGTTTGGCCTTTTTTTGGTTGATTTTTCCTTTGTGCTGTTTGTGTATGTTGGAAACGTTCTTGTGACCGAGTCGGACCGTGCATTGGTCTCGTACGGTGTTTTCCGTTTCGTTCACGCTGTGTTTGTGCAGTTTTGTATGCTGCGTACGCGTCGGTCGCGGTGTATTGTGTTGCTTCGGCTCGGTTTTGTATGCGTGTCGGTCGTACGGCTTGTCCTCCGTCCGACTCGGTCGTGTTTTCGCGCCTTGCATCGTACTTTGCGGGTTGGAGTTGGCGGGTACGATTCGGTCGGATTTGTTCCGGGTGCGTGTCGGTCGGTTGGATTCGCGTGTTTTTCCGGCCGGATTGCTATTTTCCGAGCGGCTCGGTCGGTCGGCTTGGTTTCCTGACGTGTCGGTCGGATTTATCGCGGCTTGCATCGTACTTGGCGTGTCGGGCGCCACTGGTACGTGTCGGTCGGTATTTTTACCGGATCCGAGTCGGTCGGTGCTTTTTCCGGCCCGAATCGGAATCGGCCCCTTAATTTTGACTGAAGTGGGAATAGTAATTTTATATGTTTAGTGTCCAGCATCTTCCCTGAGTTAATATTTACTGTAGTGGGAATAGTAATTTATATATGTTTAATGTACAGCACCTTCCTTGAGTTAATACTTACTGGGGTGGGAATAGTAATTTATATATGTTTAATGTCCAGCACCTTCCCTGACTTAATTTTGACTGAAGTGGGAATAGTAATTTTATATGTTTAGTGTCCAGCACCTTCCCTGAGTTAATATTTTCTGCAGTGGGAATAGTAATTTACATATGTTTAATGTCCAGCATCTCCCTTGAGTTAATACTTTCTGGAGTGGGAATAGTAATTTATATATGTTTAATGTCCAGCACCTTCCTTGAGTTAATAATTTCTGGAGTGGGAATAGTAATTTATATATGTTTAATGTCCAGCACCTTCCCTGACTTAATTTTGACTGAAGTGGGAATAGTAATTTTATATGTTTAGTGTCCAGCACCTTCCCTGACTTAATTTTGACTGAAGTGGGAATAGTAATTTTATATGTTTAGTGTCCAGCATATTCCCTGACTTAATTTTGACTGGAGTGGGAATAGTAATTTTAAATGTTTAGTGTCCAGCACCTTCCTTTATTTAATTTTTATTGGAGTGGGAATAGTAATTTTATATGTTTAGTGTCCAGCATGTTCCCTGACTTAATTTTGACTGAAGTGGGAATAGTAATTTTATATGTTTAGTGTCCAGCATATTCCCTGACTTAATTTTTACTGGAGTGGGAATAGTAATTTTATATGTTTAGTGTCCAGCATCTTCCTTTATTTAATTTTTATTGGAGTGGGAATAGTAATTTTATATGTTTAGTGTCCAGCATCTTCCCTGAATTAATACTTACTGTAGTGGGAATAGTCATTGTTATATGTTTAGTGTCCAGCAACTTCTCTGAATTACTAATTAGTGCAGTGGGAATAGTAATTTTAATTTGTTCAATGTAAAGTAGTTTTTATTATTTAATGTATACTGTATTGGGAATAGTAAATTATATATGGTTAATGTTTTGTATGTTTTATTACTAAATTTTAAATGTAGTGGGAAGAGTAAATTATATATTGTTTAAGTTTACCACATTTAATGAATATTGTTTAAATGTATTGGGAATAGTTGGTGATGTTTGTTTATGTAGAAATATTTTTTTATAATTATTTATAATTAATATTAAATATTTATATAACAAATATGTTATTTGATGTGTATTTATTAATTTTATATAAAGAGTTGTAGGAAAGTTACTGTATGTGTTTTTATATGTGAAGGAATATTAATGTATTGTATTATGTGTAGTGAAAATGAATTTGTCTTGTGTAAGTGATGTGTAGTTTATAATTTTCTAGTAAAAAAACAAATGTTAATTAAAAAGGTACATTTATCAAATTAATATATTTAAGTAAAATATTTAATTATAACATATACATATAAAAATAAATTAGACTTTTTTTATTTTCAATTTTTTTTATTTTTTTTTAAGTAGATAGAAAGAGAAACAATTTTGTTATTTATTTATACAATGCAATAGACATTATTAAATATACATAAAATTTGTCAATTTTCATTGAAGGAACATAAATTATTTAACATACATTTATTCGTTAATAGAATTTTTTAAGGGAAAAAAAATGTTATGTTATTATTTTACAACATTTGTAACATTGTAATATATGTATACAAATTATGGGGCCCATTACGATACCCGGCGTAAAAAAATCCGCCAGGCATGGAAGCGGCAAAAATCCGCCCGCACACACCGCCTGAACACCGACCACGCCATTATGAGTACACAAACCGAAAACCGCCATCGGCGGAAAAATCACACAAAATACCGCCCGCCATCGTCCGAGTCGGAGTCAAACCGCCCGCCACGGACGGAAACACGCACAACAACACAAAACCGCCCGCCCACACGGCCGACACACCGCACGTGAAATTACGATCGCACCGCCATGAGCGCGGAAAAACAACAAATATACCGCCCGCCAGCGCAAACAACGCCGATGAGAATCGACACGGCAGAAGCCATGGCGCCCACGTACCTGCACAGAAACCATCCGCACACAAAACCAATAGCACACAACATGGCCAACAAGTCCACACAGCAAGGCACACACAAATACACAAGCACAGTACACATCCCGAAAACACCCCCCGGACAAACAAAAAATACAAAGGCCAGAACCCCAGACACAACACACCTGAAAACAACAGACCATGAGGACACACCCACATAGGTGAGTACAAAAGCAGCACTCCCACAGACCACAACCCCTTGCTACATTGCAAACCAGAGAGGAGAGGACACAGTGACACAGCAAGGACAGCAGCACACCACAGAAACGCACACATCACAACCACCACCACCACCACCAAACACCGGCACCACAAACCCCCTGCACATTACACAACACACACCGCACCAGCACCACAAACACCATGGCACCACAAAGGATGCCCAAGTTCACGCCCATGGAGCTGACGGTCATGGTCGACGAGATCATCAAGGTGTACCCACAAATCTATGGGAACATGGTCCAGCACACACCACTAGCCACCAGAAACAGAATGTGGACCCGGATCGTAGACCAGGTCAATGCAGTCGGGACCCTGCCCAGGAACAGAACCGAGATAAACAAACGTTGGAATGACGTAAAGAGCCTGGTCAAGAAGAAGGAGGGCAAAAACAGAGAGCTGGCTGCCGTCACTGGCGGAGGGAATCCCGCGCTCTTTAAGACCTTCAAAGCGTGGGAGGAGAAGGTGCGAGTCGTAATCCATCCGGAGATCCTCGCCGGATTAGCAGGGGGAGTGGAGGCTGGTAAGTACAAACTAATGTATACCAGCACACCGCTATGTACTCACATGCGCAACTACCATGCCACAGCTCCCAGGGACAAACACCCCCATGTCCAGCACACAATACACAACACATCACACACACATGCAACAGACACTACCACACACAGCCCAAACCGAACAACTGTAAGATGCGTGGGGACATGTGTACACTAAGCCAGCCACGTAACCACCAACAGGTCCCCAAATATGCCAGAAGCGCCACAACGAGCACCCACCACACCCATGTGTCCGCCACAGCTGCACTAACCGACAAGTAACAGGTAAGTGGCAGGAACACAAAGTGCAGTGGGTGGGACGGTGGACAGCCCAAGTACAACACACACCAGGCCCCAGTCCCACAGCACAGCAAGGAGGAGCATCCCCCACACCCCACAGCCACGTGTCAGCCACCGCAGTGCACAACGACAGCCGAAAGGCAGACATCACGGTCCACAGCAATCGTGTCAGTGGGTGTACAGCCACCCCCACGACCCACTACACCCCCCACCCCCACAGACCTGCAACATGGAGCACCCCCGCTTAGAGCCATGTGGCATCCAGTACAGTGCACGCACGAACAACTTGCAGGTGGGAAACTGGACAGGGCTGGATTACTGGAGGCATGAGGACCATAACACCACCAACACATGGGACATGTCACGTAGCACACGGACACGCAGCACCGCCCACCGTCACGAACAAGTGAACAATGTGCACACGGACATGAACAGCAGACTCACACCCCACATGACCCATCACAGACATAGCAACACCCAAGGAGCCACGTCTGCATGCACAAGCCACACTGAATATAGTCCCACACGGCAGCCACTGTGCAACTCATCACACACAACCGAAACACCATTGAAGTCCTGTCCATGTAGCCCCCACTGCCTGTCAACCCCACACCCCACAACTACGCCTATGTAAGACAAACAACACTAGACGCAACAGAGCGGAACAACAGAAATGCACACGAACACCACTGAACCCATCAAACTCACAGACACACCATGCACATACAACATACCATCCATCCCATCCGTCAGCCCCAGTCACATGAAAGGCATGTCATCCGCACAGCTGCCACACATACAGCAGTCACGCTAAGACACATGCCCATGACCAACCATGTGCCAGAAGTCAATTAAGTGCACGACACACTGTGAGCAACAACACACAACATGGGCCACACCCCCCGAGCACTGCAGTGATGCACATGGCACAGGGCAGCACGCACACCAAGGAGATGGGACAACTGCAATACGTTGGCTGGCACACAACTATCACTCACTCATAACGATGCGTCCAATGCCATGTCCAGTAACCACAACAGACAGCAAATATGCAGGGCATGTCAGGCATGCACACACCTCAGACCATGCACTGTCATGCTGCCACAACACATGTCACGTTCGCACCCATGGCTCACAGCATGTACCCCAAAAGCATATCCCCTCCCAAATGCGAATCTGGGGCATGGCCCCCATGTTGCCATATGCGTTCCTAAGCGTTCCATTTGAACCCCAAAAGCATATCCCCTCCCAAATGCGAATCTGGGGCATGGCCCCCATGTTGCCATATGCGTTCCTAAGCGTTCCATTTGAACCCCAAAAGCATATTCCATCCCAAATGCGAATCTGGGGCATGGCCCCCATGTTGCCATATGCGTTCCTAAGCGTTCCATTTGAACCCCAAAAGCATATTCCATCCCAAATGCGAATCTGGGGCATGGCCCCCATGTTGCCATATGCGTTCCTAAGCGTTCCATTTGAACCCCAAAAGCATATTCCATCCCAAATGCGAATCTGGGGCATGGCCCCCATGTTGCCATATGCGTTCCTAAGCGTTCCATTTGAACCCCAAAAGCATATCCCCTCCCAAATGCGAATCTGGGGCATGGCCCCCATGTTGCCATATGCGTTCCTAAGCATTCCATTTGAACTCCAAAAGCAAAGTACAAACCAGACCCAGGATGGGCCAGGAGCCCGCATACACCAGAGTCACAATGAGTAGGGGCAAAGCAACACACCCATCGGCATGGCCAATCCGTCCAATGCCACATGTGCACAGCACACAGTCCCATTGCCTAGCACACACAACTACAGATGCCACAGCCACACACTCGCCTCCGGGAAACCCATGTACGAGATTGCACGAACTGCCAATGTCAGACGACTAATACATACTTCGCCAGGTGCAACACAATAACAAATCTCATTCTCTCCACAGGTGACGAACTGCTGGACGCTGGGGATGGAGACAGCAGCCAGCACAGCCAGCCTACAAGCCCCCAACGAGGACACACGGATCTGGAGGATCTGTCCACCTCTTCGGACACGGACCACCAAGCTGGCCCATCTGGCGTGGCAGGGCCCAGCCGCTCCCCAGGACCCCTCCTACCCACCAACCCATCATCCAGGGATGCTGAACAGTCCCAGTCCCCTGCTGCCACTGTCGTTGCGGCCACACCCACGGTCATTGCGGCCACTACCACTGCCGCAACCGCCACCATCGCCGCACCGACCACCACCGCCTCCACCACCACCACGTCTTCGCTGGCACCAGCCCCAGCGCAGGTGGTGGCCCGGCCGACTGGATCCACCCTGGGAGCCACAGCGAGGACCGTGGTGAGCAATGTGGCTAGTGGGCAGGCCGGTGGCAGCAGGACTGGTAGGAGGAGCAGGGTCAGGGAAACGCCAGCCTCCCCTGGGAGCCATGCCCTGCCTCAAATGGCCAGAGTCCTTGGGGCCTATGAAGAGGCCCAAGGACAATGGGCCAGGTCTGCTACTGACACGCGGGAGGTGCTGGGGGTGCTGAGGTCCATGGACGCCCATATGGGCCAATTCGTGTCCCGTATGGACCAACTCGTGGACCTCATGGGCCAGCTGGTGGTGGCGGTGGGGTCACAGGCAAGGCCAGCAACACCACCTCCGCCACCACCTGCTAGGGCGCAGGGTCGGCCAGCAGTGTCCACTTCCCCTGCGTCCACAGCCAGTGAGCACACCTCACCCACCACCAGCAGGTCGCCACCACACACCCCCTCCCAAACGTGGAAGGGGCCGTCCGAAGAGGAAACAGATCTCCCGGGAGGACTTCGCACGCTCCAGTCGCAAGTGAGGCAGCCAGCCAGCCTTCCGCCAGCCTTCCTTGACCAGCCACTGCATTGACTTGCTCTACGATCCCACTCCACACAGCCAGCTGGATGGCATGTGTGTGTTGGACTATGGACATAGAACCAGTGGGTACACCCTGATCATCACGCAGCCATGACCGACAGCTCATTGTCACTGCACGCACCACTTTTGTCATCACCTTACACACAATCACATGTCACAGTTTGTAATAAATGCACCTTTTTCACTAACTGCTGTTTGTGCCCTGTGTTTTATTTGTACGGAATACAACGGCCACCTTGGGCGGAAGGGCACCTGATGCGTGGCATGGCAATGGAATCCGGAGGGCCTGTAGGGACCTAGGGGTGGGAGACAGAACAGGAGCACATTCAATGAGTGTGTCACACACCCATCACACAGTACATGTCAACAACTACAAGCAATGTACACACATCGCACAGAGCAATAGGGCACAATGCCACAGTCACCAACAGTGGCATACTACCCTGGCCATGGAGCGTTGACACACTGCACGCAGTGAACATACGGCCACCCTGACACAGCACACACACACCTGCATAGATACAGACACATCATCCGTCGTACATGGACACTCACCGTCAAGTGAAGTAGCGGGCGATGAGCTGCTGGCGCACATTCCCAGCTTCCTCCTCTCCGCTGTCCACCTCACTCGAGCTGTCCTGGTCTGCGGGCTGGGGCCCTGGTTGATCTCCGTCATCCACAATGAGGGGGATCTGCTTCCGAATGGCCAGATTTTGCAGCATGCAGCACGCCACCACTATCTGGCACACCTTCTGTGGGGAGTACGCCAGTGCACCCCCGGTGCGGTCCAGGCACCTGAACCTGGACTTGAGGAGGCCAAAGGTACGCTCGACCACACGTCTGGTCCTCCCATGTGCCTCATTGTATCGATCGTCTGCTGGGGTGCGAGGATTCCTCAATGGACTGAGCAGCCATGCCCCATTCGGATACGCAGAGTCACCTGGGTGTGAGGGACACAGAGAACCGTTGCTATTCCAACTGGACAGGGGACAGCATCGCACAACCAGCACGCTACACCACTCCACATACTCACCGACAATACAGCCACGATCCTGTTGCAGATTGGCCATCAGTCGTGGCAAGATGCTGTTGCGCATTATGTGTGCGTCATGTGCCGAGCCTGGAAACTTGGCACACACGTGGGTGATCACCATGTCCGCAAGGCACACCACTTGCACATTCAGGGAGTGCGTGTGCTTCCTGTTGCGGTACAGGTGCTCAGTGGCCTGTGGTGGAACAAGGCCAACATGAGTGCAGTCAATGGCTCCCACGACGTGTGGGATTCTGCCAAGGGCATAGAATGCACCCTTCACTGCCGCCAATTCACGAGCCCTGGGGAATCTGATGTACCTGTTCCGGTACAGCATCATGGCTGCCAGTACATCCCTCAGCACCTTGCTGAACATGGGCTGGGACATCCCTCCTCCACTGCCCACTGTGTGCTGGAATGACCCAGTGGCGAAGAAATGCATGGCGGCCATCACCTTAGCCGTGGGGGTGACAGCAGTCGGATACACCCTGCGGGGACGGAGATGGGGCTCTAACATGGCACACAGTCGATGCAGAGTTGGCCTGTCCAGCCGAAACTTCCTGATTACCTCTGTATCGTCCATGTCCGCCAGCAATTGGTATGGGCGGTCAATGTTCGGTCTCTGCCTGGGTTAAATGGCAGAGGACACATGTCAAAGCAACACGGCACATAGCAATTTCGCATACACATCACTGACATGACTGAGCAAGCACATGAGCCACAGCCCAGCTGTCAAGCTGGGACGGCACGGCCACAATACACTTACACAGGTCTCCCAACAATGGCAATGGCAAGTGAGACATACCACTGCCATGTGCATGCACATGGGGATCTAGGCCCCAATGACTTGCGGGCGTGCTGATGGGGACTGACTGCATATTCGTCAAGCGGCAACGCCACGGCAACATGAGTGTCTGCTGAGCATGGAACTGCTTCCGAGGCTGGATGAGTATGGCACACGACGACGACGATGTGGGCACGGGCTGAGCGGCCAATACAAGTGGGACCTGTGGCACGAGGGGATATGAGACAGTAGTAGGTGTCAGCACTGCACCCTATGTACAGCACTGTACGGATCACAGCTCCCGAAACATTGACTGGTGTCCACATTGACAGCCCCATGCCAAGACGGCTGTGTGCTTGCAGTCACACGTCACAGGTGAGAGGTTACATTGCACGTGCCAGGTGGCAGACGTACATAGTGGGAGCTGGCATGTGTGTGCATGTGTCTCCTGTTCAGGATCCACCAGATGGGCGCTGACTCTGTACTGACCATTGGACACAGCATGTTCCGTGGAAGGCTTGTGTGTGTGGGATGGTGGCACTGGATGTGCCTCCGTTGGGTGGGGGGCCATGCACAGGGCGGGTACGTCGATGATTGCGCATTGTTGGTCACGGTGGGTGCACCAACTAAGATGTGTTGCCCTGTGTTCAATTCCTATGTCCGCATGATGATGGACTGTGGATGTGAGCAGACTACACATTGGTCGATGTGCTGTCTATATGCATGTGCCTTCACACCAGGCACAGCTGCCCCTGCACATGTGACCCCTGCTGGACTCGCTGCTGGGTCTGTGGAGCTGATGCACCTTCTGCGCGTGGGGCGGACAGCTCTCCTCACTTCCCTCATTGCGCATGTCATGTCTTTGCCGCAGGTGACATGGATCATGGAGGGCCCACATGTACGCGTGGGTAGGCTACACATGATTGTTCACTGGTCGCCACCCCCAGTCAGTGTTTCGAATGGGAAGGTTGTCGTGCTGGTGGTATGTTCGATGTGGCGGATGGGTGGGCCTAGGTGCGGGCTTACATTCCGGACATGGGGGGGTAGTTGGATTGGCGACTAGTTGCAGTACACACGGGACACGTCTCTTCCTTTCCACATCTGGGTCATCCCTTGTACTAACTGACAGTGATACAGTCATCTTCGCCCCAGCCCTCATGTCCTCCCCTCGCCCCCCAATATGCATGCTCACCTGCGAGGCTAGCGCTTGCACAGGCAGCCCCAAGCTCGCACCAGAGAGGGCAAGGAGTGTATGTGTGGGTCCAGTTGCACGAGTGGGCTGTCTCAGGGTATGATGTGTGGCGGGACGCCGTCCACCTGCGTGGTGCCCCAAATGGAGACCCGGCCTGCATGGACTATGCATCACAGTCTTCGCCTTCCGGATCCGCCACCTGCGACACCCAGTGGCTGTGGCTGCCCTTGCGGCCAGGCCGCGTCTGTCTGTGGCTGATGGCCCACACATTCACTCTTTGGCCTCTCTGGGGAGGGCTCGGGGGTGGTGGCGCACGCGCTTGCACTTAGTCGCAATGGCATGTGGCGTGGTTGGTATGATGGGCAATGGATGGGATGGTGCGAGCCACCTCCCGTGACGTCAGTGCTGCTCGTGCTGTGGTGCGTCCCCCTACACTTCCATTTGACTTGTGCCATGCTAGACGTTGAGGTTCTATTGCCTGCGTGATATGACCAGGAGGAGCGCGAGGAGACCTCTCACACACCATGCTCCACTGCCATCCCGTGCCCTGTATCGCCTGTGCGGATTGACTATGTTGGGGTTACACCTGGTCGACTGGGGCTGTGTGTGCCTTGTCAAGGGGCATGGCGGGCGCACAACAGGATCCAGCTTGTCCACAGAGGGTGGGCTGAGGTGCGCCTGGTACCGCCTTGTACGTGTGCCCGGCTGCTGTGCACACACGTGTTCACTCCCCCCGACAGGTGTCCTCTCACAATGCCCAGGGAAGCGGTGGTGTACTGTTCATGACCCCTCCCAACACGGCGTGCTCCAACTTGGCATGTGCGCATCTACCCGTCGCACCCACCCACCTGAGCACTGCGTCCATACGACTTCACACGACACATGTGTGTCTTCCACAGTAGTGCTACTCATTTGCGTTGACATCCAATACCAGTGGACTACATGGTCATGTCACGACTGCCGTGTACTTCACATACTCTCATCCTCTCTCATTCGTACTTGTGAAATGAGTCAGCGGAGACAGTTTTGGTTTCAGACATTATATTGAGTCTTCTGTCCTCTGTGATGCAGTATAGTGGACACTACTGGCAGCGGAATACATGTTGAGGATATACTGAGCATGATTACAAATGGGATAGGGTGTGGGGTTACATCTGCTTGGCCAAGGCTGTGCTAATGTACATTTACGTATAGCTGCGGAGCTGCGGACTTTGACACAGACGGTATACATGTAGCCTACCAGACCGCTCGGCATCATGGGCACAGTCCATCTCAGTTCCATGTGACAGGTTTGCTGCGGTTGTTCCTCATGCACGCGTGCATGTGAGATGACATCAGGGCATGTGCTTGCGTGCATGCAGCGGCGTGCCACTTGTTGTTGCACTGTGGTGGTTACTGGACATGTCACAGTCACTGGGGTCGTGTTGTTGTTGTATGCACTTGTCGTCCATGCAAAGGTCCTGGTATGGGATTCCCGGGGCGGGGGTGGGAGGGGTGCAGCACCCACAGACTCCAGGCGACCTATTCATGTCCACTGAGCGGTGTGTGTGTCCATGTGCGCTGGATCCATGTCGTGTCCTGGTTGTTCGTGCAGTTCCGTCCATGTGGGTGCGATGCACAGAGCCCATGCCACTGCCTCCCACGATGCATGCGGTGTTCCTGGATGTGATGGGGAACAGTGTGCATGTCCCGGTCATATCCGATGTCATGGCGATGTCGTTGATGGTGTGGTTACAGTTGCCGGTCGTTTGGTATGGCTGTTGTGGTGGTGACTGGCCAGTCCGTGCGGAAGCTGAGCATGGGTGCGGGGTTGGACTTCATAGGTCACTCGGGGAACCTGCGTTGTGGTCCGACGTATTTACAGGTTGTCAGGTATGCGATGCCGTCCAGCAGGGCTTCCATGTCATTGGTGGTGTACATGTTTGCCAGCCAATGAAGCGGATGGTGGCTGTCAAGGTGTTGTTCGTAGGTTGTCCCTTGGAGGACCATGATGGGGCATGCTGGGTGACATTCGATGTAGCTGTTCTCGATGATCCGTCGTGTGGAGGCACAGTGGTTCCATTTCAGTGCGCGTGCGATGTTGGCCACATACGCCATGCCCCCATAGGCAGAGCAGGCCCTGTCGTGTGCGTCCAGAGCGAGGAGTAGTGGTAGCAGGTCCGCCTTCAGACATGCCGGGTTGGAGAGGCATATCTCGACGGGATGCTGGTAGGGACACCTCCGACAGTAGAAGACGGGCATGACGCAGCTGAACAATGTGATGCGGTAAGTCAGTCGGTAACTTACGTTCAGCAGGGACAGGAGATCGCATCCCAATGTATGTATCGTGTTGGTTTGGTACAGCTTGAGCTCTTCGGCGTAGTTGGGTAGGTGTGTTGCGGTTGCCATTTCGCAGCGGTTCGTAGAGGTGGCGTGCTCCGGCTGTGTGTGCAGTCTGCAATGTGCACGCTCCGGGGTTGCTGTGAGCTCTGTGTAGTCGTGGGGAGACAGGACTTGTGTTCTGTTGGCTTGTTTGGAGGACACGGGCCCTCTTCCCACATGCTTCTCAGACAGTTCAAGGTCGGTGCTGTGTGACTCCTTCCAATTAACTTGCATGTGGCCGACATGGGGGAGTGTTTTCTTCTTTCTTCCCCGTCCGTTGTGTGCTTCTGTGATATGCGCTATCTGCCCTGTGGTCGGTCTCCTCGGCATGCCTGTGTTGGTCTATTCTTGGACAATGGCTGTATTCACCGGCTTCTGTCGTAGGGCTGTGGTTTCGGTGTTGGAATGGAAGGTCATTCAGTGCTGTCTGCTCTCCCTTGTGTGGGCGGCAGGCTGCCTTTCCGCTCTGCGTTGGGCCTTGTGTGTGGATGTAATTCTTGGGCCACCTGTTGTCGGTCACCGGGCTCTTTGGTGTTCCGTTTCATGTGTCTTGTTCATATGTGCAGGGTGGTATGGGTTTTTCAGTGTGGTACTGGCGTTCCTCTTCCCGAAGGGGCCCTGCTTCTCCTAGTTGGTGTTGCCGCCGCTGTGTGCTTCGCCATGTTTGTTACACTGGGGTGTGTCCTGCTGTTGCGTGACTTCACTGACATGTGTGCGTCGGTTGTGTGGCGTTGGGTGTTGTCCGTGAATTGGGCGTTGGGGACATGTCTGTGGCCGGCCTGTCACGTGTCATGTGCGTTCGGGGTGGGGCTGGTGTGTGTGCTGCTTGGTTGTGTCCCTGTGTCTGTGTGCGACGCATGCATGGCGCTGCGGTTGGCCTCTGCGTTGTGCGCATGTGTGGCGGCGTCATCGGCGCTTTGGGGCCGTGACGGGGTGGTTGGTTCCTAGTCCCAGGTGGTGTGTACACATGTGTTCTGCGATGTTAGGATTTGGCCTGTGTGTCATATGTGGATGCAATGGTGGATGTGTAGTGTGCACGCGCTGGTGGGGGTTGTCCGCTTTTTCCGCCCTTGCACTGTGTGCGCTGTTTGCGTGCACTTGTTGTGTGTGTGCCTACCTGCGTCTCCGCGGTACGTTGCGTCCTTGGTGGTGCATCAGCAGAAGCATGGGAAGGGCCTGCAGTGCTGGATTCATGCCCGGGGTGCCGCTTCTTCGTTGTCCGTGCTCTGCGTCCGTGTTTCCGCCTCTCTTTCACGTGCGGTGTCTCTTGGCCGTGGGAGCCGTTTGTTTGCGGCATCGTAATTTATGCGCCGGGCGGGACGTGTTTCGTCGGACGGTGTGTGTCAGTTGGGCTGCGCCGCTACGTGTGCGGGCGCACTTTGATGGCGGACGGTGTTGCTGGCTTGCCGGCGGTGTTTGGCCTGCTTTTCGCATCGTAATTGGGCGGGCGTGTGGACTGCTGCGTGCCGGCGGTAACTGGTGGTTTTTGCATCCGCCAGCACGGCGGTTGTGCTTCCGCCCGCCATCGTAATGGGCCCCTATATAACCATTTTTGGTATATATATACAGAAAGTAAAGCATTGTATGTTTATTTATTATTTAATATTGTAACATTATAATGTTGTAGTAAATATTGTTTATCATTTACAAATAATTAGCACTTTATTACATGTAAATATATTTTTAATTAATATTATTAGTATATAAAATATTAATAATATTAATTATCACATTGTTGTAATTAATGAAAAATTATTTTTAAACAGGTAAGTTTTATTTAACAATTTTATATAATTAATATGTATTTTTTATAATTTTTATCATTATAAAAAACATATACAATTATAATAATAATAAATATATTTTTATATTAATTATTATTATAACTTTACAAAGTATAATACATTATATAGTAATTTTTAAATATACAGAAAATTGTGTACAACATAAGAAAAATAGATGTGAAATTTATACTTTGCTATAATGATTTTTTTTTACATTATTCCTTTTTTAAACTTTATTTAGGCAGCCATTTTAAGTTAACAGGGACTATTTTGTAACCGCGTACTGTTATTTTGGGTCATTGAGGGTCGGAGAAGCTCGCGGTTGGAAGCTGCGTCGCATCGAGCAAGGTAAGGGAAATTTTACTTATTTTTCTAAGTTAATACTTATGTTTTAGTGTAGTTAGGACCTATATATTGTATTTATAGTTAGGTTATTACGTTTTTGGTGTGATGTAGTTGTTAGTTATATTTTAGTGAGATGACGTGAGTTACTGTTTGAGGTGTAGTGTAGACGGATATTAATATGAGTAAATATGTGTTGTTTTGTTGCTATAAATTCATTTTATTGTATTTAATTAATGTAGTTGGGTGTATTGTGTGGGTGGGTATGCTTTTAATCTTTTTTGCAGATTCATTTTAATCGAGTTTACGTTGGAGACAGAGACGCGTTTTTTTTAATAAAAGAACTGTGTATTAGTTTGTTAAACTAATATTATTATCACAGTTTCTTTTAGTTTTCGGTATTTCCTGGAGCGTTTTTTATATTTTTGTATCTTTTTCGGGTTTTTGATGGTTTACGTAATGTGGATTTCAGAACGATGGATTTGTATGGGACGTGTTGTATTTTTGCATTTTTTGGGGGCTTTTTTAAACTTTAACATGCATTAACACATAGATGGAAGTATTATTTCTTTTTGGAATACATTTTCTACAGCTACTTAAAACGTAAGTGTATTTTATTTAAATTAATTGGGTGGGAAATGTTTTTAAAATTAATTGTGTTTTATAGTATATTTTGATCATTATTATTTATTTGTAAATATATATTTTTAATTTAAGAAAATATATATGACAAATAAGTAATATTTGTGAAAATATAATATTAATATATGTGTGTAAACTTTCTGTTTTATGAACGAAAAAATGTATAATACCTGTGGAACTTTTGTTTATAAAATGCTTTTGGCTATTAGGGATAGGTAATCTAGGCCTCTTGTAGATGAGTATAGGGTAACCTGACTTTGCAGTAGCTCAAACATTTTTTTAGTTTGTTTCGTTAATTTGGGACATATTTGAGTTACAGATTGTTCCATCCGTAATTCTTGATAGCTTTGTTCTTTTTGTATAGATTCTAGAAGTTTTTGTAGGGTAGGTTTACCTCTGCTTGTTGTTGATTGGAAGGCATTATGCCATCCTTCAACACTATTATTTGTTTTTGATTCTTTGTTTAAGGTACTTAGGTACACGTTCCACCAAGGAATGTGGAATTTAGGTTGCCTTCTATGCCCTGATCTATGCAATCTTCCCACCCAGGTGTCCTCAAAGTAGTCTAGTAGTGGGCTTATTTTGTCTTCGTTCCTTTTGTAATAGGGGCTTTCTATTAGAATATTGTAGTGTTCTGCTACATCTGTTACAGGTACATATGCTAGTGCTATTAGCTTTTTTATTTGGTAGGCAAAAGTACTGTCTGTAGCATATTGTACACTTAGGGTTGATTTTTGTAGATGTCTCCAGAGACTCTGATTAAAATGATAATAGCAACCCTGAATTGCTGTGTGTGGATAATTTTTTAGTATAGCATTTATCATGGCTATTTCAAAGTCAATAATTATTTTTGAAGGAAAATAATTATTGCTTTCTTCTTTTATTTTAGTGAGTATATCAATGTAGGTAGTTTGCTGTTTATTTGGTAATAGTGCGTAGATGAATGGAATATTTGAGTGTTGGTATAATCCATGTATTGTGTACAGCTGGTAAAATGGTTTTGGACAGACTTTGAAAGTTCCATCCATCATCCAGGTGTCACATTTCTGTAATTTAAGTAAATTGTTTGCAGTAGCAAACATAATTATTCTTTTTTCTGGGCATTTGTTATCAAAAAAAATAAATGGTTCTTTACTGTGAGTAATGCTTAATTCTGGTGGAATAACTACTTCTGCAAATGTTTTAGGGGCAGGTATAGTAGTTGTGGTAGCTTTTTTTTGTCTGGCAATTGTTCTTTTTAAAGAAGCTATGGACGGTAATTGTCCTGATGCATGTTGAGGTAATTTTAATAGTTGCTCTTTTAGTATTTGGGTAGTTGCTTTGTCAGTACTAGTGCTTGCTTCTTTTATACTTTCAAGAGCATCTCTAACCTCAATCTCTGTTATGTTTGGGGGTGATTATGTTCTTTTACAGAAATAACAGTAGTTTCCTGAGTAGTAGCTCTTCCATAGCATTTGTTAGAGTAGTATTTGCTACACTTCCAAAATACTTTAAGGCCTATTTGTTTCTCCTGTGTATACACATACCCCATATAACATAATAGCATTTTATTTTTTTGTGACATTACAAATTCTGCACCTTCAGTCATGTTGTTTTGTTTTATGCTAGGGAAAATCCAAAAAGAAAATATTTTAATATAATAAATACAACATGTTTATTAAATACTGTTACATCTCAGTGAATATACTTACAACGTTTAGTTTGATGTAAATGAAATTGGTTAGGAAATAATTTCAAGCTTTTTTTTCTATTTACTTGATGTAATTTCTGTTGAGAAGAGGAAAAAACATATTAATAATTTTATTCTATTGTTTGTAGATGATAGGCATTTTAGGGGTAAAGGGTTATTTGGGTGGGTATTTAACGTTGTTTAATAATGGAAAATGATATACTTACTTTTTAGTTGTCTTAATTTTGTTAGTAGTTGTAGAATTATTTTGGAAGCTTTTGCTGTTGGCTGTAGAGGAGATAGATAAAAAGAAAATATATATTAGTGAATAACGTTTTGAAAATATTTTTAGGTCTGTTTGGCAAAAATAGAATATACTTACATTTATTGTTTTTTTATTGGTGAGTATTTTTGAAATAATTTTCTGGTTTTGTAGGATATCTGTAGATGTGATATAAAAGTAAGGAATGAAAGAATAGTTAATTAGGTTTTAGAAATAATTTTTGTTGCAGGTTAGTAGTATTGTAATATTTTAAAAACAGTTTTACTTACTTAGTGCAGTTTTAAATATCTTTTTTAGTAATGAAAGTTTTCTTTCAGGAAACAGTTGGGCACAGTTTCACCTTCTTCTTTGTTGTAGTTTTTAAGTGTAAAAGAGATGTATGTTTTTGATGTTTATATAGTGTTTATTTAATTGGTTGCTTTATGTTATTGGTGTATTTTGAAATGTAAGAGTTTTATTGGTTGAAGTTAATTGTTTTTATTGCTTTGGCACTTTCTTTCCATATAAGGGAAACGCTAATTAAGAAACTGTTAGTAGAAAGTAAATATTTTATCTTTTTACTTTTTGTAAATAATGTAAATGTTGTTTTTAATGTGAAATAATGCAAGTATTATATATTTAAAGTTTATATTTAATTATTGTAATACGTTTGTTTAGCCAAAATATATTGTTTTATATATTGATGTGTTTGCAAATTATTTTATTATGTTGTTTAAGTATTTTATATTGTTTTATAATGTGAATTTATATTTGGTGCTAAAGATATATTTAATTGAGCAGTTTTTATATAGTCGATATTTGTAAAAAGTCGATATTTTTGGTGTCTATATTTTGGTATTCGATATATTTGTAATGTTGTATGTTATAAAAATGTAAACGATATTTAATGTAACGATATTTAGCCTTTCGATATTATGGTGAACGATATGTTTTATTTACGATATTGTGTACTCGATATTTTTGTAATTTAATAAATAAGTATATGTAGTAGATATTATTGTAGTCGATATTTAGACGCCGATATTTTGTATAGTCGATATTTTTGTAGTCGATATTATGTCAGTGATCCGTTCCAGACATAACTCAACAATTGTTAGTGTTGTTATTGAAACCTTACATCTACCTAGAAAACTGTTTCCGCCACCTCTCGAGGGACCCTGAAACTGTACACTACCTCCCTAAGGAATTAACTATTCTTGGTGCTCCTTGCTGAAAGAATTCTGTCAGTGCCATTATCATCTTTTCCTCTGTCAATTTTTGTTGAGAATGACAATAATCAATGCAAAGTTTGCATATGCCAAGATCTCATCTAGGGAGTTTGCTTGCTAACACATTAAAATTTGCTGAAGCTGTGAATTCATCTCCGGGTGGAAACCCAGCACAAAAGCCAGAATAAGCCAAGGAGCACCTGAATTCATTGGAACTTGCAATCCACTGTATTGCCTATAAATTTGCATCAATCTCTCATAATATACATGTACCTACTACTCTTCATTTTGAGTAGCTCTCATGATCTTTGACCAGTTAACCTGTTTAGCTGGAACCTTTGCTTTCAAATGAATAATAACTGCTGTTTATTTTTCCATCACCACAGATGAAGGCTCATAAGTCAACACATTTCTATTGGGTTTTTCATCCCGCCACTTCACTACCAATTTGCTATTAGTTCATAAATCTTTTGGCACAATAATCGAAAACAAAGCATCCAGATCTGATCACAGTACCTTGGACATGGTGATCATTCTTTCTACCTCTGCATACTGATTTTCAAGTTTGTCCCTAAGCTTCGGGAAATCTTTCGCAAAAGCTTGTAAGTTATTCCTACTCAAAGATACATGAACATAAACTGGACCAAGACTTTCTGATACTTTCTTAATAGACATTCTTGCACAACACCATAGCATTCAGAATCACTCATGACTCTTTTCATCTCACTTTTCAGTTGATTTTCAATTCAACCTCTCTTATACTTTCCCACATTCTCCCAATGACGGATTAATGTTACAATTTTTATAAAAATTGTTCCTAGCCGTATAATGATTTTTTGAAATTCAAAATTCTGTCATTTTTATTTGATGAGGCTTTGCAATGTTTTTTATTCACAACTGTTCTCAGTTCTGTAGCCATGCTCTCCAATGTTTTATACTGTCAGCTCTCTTCCCTGATGCCAAACTCAAAAATCATAGCTCATGAAAGTCAATTTCAAAATCTTGTAATGATCAAGATCTGATTCAGCAAATTGTTATAAATTCACTTGACTCACTGCATCACCATTCCGACCAACTTCCATCACACTCTTTGATATTTCAATAACTTCTAAATCTCTTTCTTTCTCTTTCTTTTCACTTGCTTCAGATGATTTTGACTGGCAGTCTTGTCAGAAAATCATCCAACACTCCATTTTCTTAATCAGAATCATATTTATAATCCTCTTTCTCATTTTTATTTTCTGTTTTCTTATCCTTTAAGTGCTCTCCAGTAATCACAGGAAATGCACCAACAGTTTCAAGCACTTCTGTATGCCACACTTTTTTTCTCATACGCAACCTAGCATCCACCCAATCATGTGTGCAGCCTTACTAACACCACCTCTGTCTCAACCTTTCCTGTTGAGCCTTTGTATCGGCTCTCATTTCCCACTCGTAGAATGCTTCAAACTACATAGGTATCGGTTGTGGATTAGTATCAAACAAGCAACGTCTTAAGTATGTAATTTTCTTTACATCAAAAGTACAATTTTTAGGAAACTGTAATTTCTTATCTTTTACCGTAGCCTTGTGTCAATCTTTAAGCCAGAAACAAGTGTGCCCGCCACAATCAATGACCATCTCATAGGCTGAATTTCTGACGGGTGGTGTAGGCTGTCTTTTTATAGCAAATTCGACTTTGATTCAACTACATTTGGGCTCATGTTAGAATCAAACCCTTCATAACACAATTCACAATCAAACACAATATCACTTCACCTCCATATCTCAAACACAATAGTTCAGTAAAAAAAACAATAAAACCTCTGTCTGTGTATTGGAAATGAGATAGAAATCAAATTCACTAAAGACAAGTTGTACTTCAAAGCACTAAACAATCACACATCAAGCTTGGCTGTTGACCAGCAATGATCTACCTTTGAAACTAGTGCACAGAATAATCCACCACTAATCTTCTCCTAATTAGTACATTCCCCACAAGGCTATTAAGGATCATGAATTCAACTTATACTTAATCCTGCCGCCTCACCATAAAATTTTCCACAGACACCTACTATCTGACACAAGGCCTCTTAAATCCAAAATCTCCACATAAAATACAAAGGTATCAAAAACAATGAATCACAATGACATTTTAACACACACTATTGCTAGCAAAAATATCAACAACCCTGTGCAAACAGAATACCATAACACAACATGGGCGCAATCATCAATAACACAACACACATTGCGGAATACACCACTCAAGACCCTATTAATACTCACTACGTGGATCTTCTGAACTGCTCTACAAAAGCACCTCCATCAGGCTTCAACACCACCGCAACACTTTGCCATAGGACACCACGAACCAAGATACTCCAATTGAGGGTCTAATTAACTGATCAGCCTCACTAATTAATTGCCAGATCTCTATTAATTAGCTTAATTAGCCACTAATTCATGGCAGTCCAATTCTCCACCAACATTTTATGGGAGTCAGGTCCTGGGAAAGGGAGAAATCCTGGTATCTTATATATAGCCAATAATATTAACCAAAAGGCTAGATATATTAATATGTTAATTTATTTAGATTTCAAAATAAATCCATACAAAAGGCAAAAAAGTTAGTTATTAGGGAATTAGCATAAACCCAGAATCATAATAAATGCAAAGTTCCATCTTCCTTTAAGAAATGAAACAAACACAGATGTGCTGCATCTAACCCTCTCTAAGCAGTAAGCAGAATGTCTCCAAAGTCTAAAACAGAGATTTGCTGCATTTAAGCTCCAACCTTCACTGCCAAGTTTACAAGTACAATGCATACAAAGCTGGCTGTCCCACAAATAGCACATCTTTTTTAATGTTTTAGACAAAAAACGCATACATTTTCATAACATAACATTATGTAAATGTACAGAACTGACAGATACTTGCACAGCACTAATCATATTATTATTTTAAAATAACACATACTTGCATTGACATAGTTTGGTATTAATACAAAACACAAGAGAAAGTCAATTAACTGCTTTTATACATTAATAACATCGACATGTTAATGGAGGCTTAGCTCAGTGGCCTTGCAATGTAGCAGAACAGAATATCCTTTCCAGGGGAAGCCAGTGAAATATTATTTTGTGAAAGCAAGTAGAGGCCATGGTTTGAAGCTGAGTGAAATGATTTTCGGAAAACATTAATGAATCAAGCACTTTTTTAAATGCAGCAGCCTGATGCAGCCTAGATATGCTAAGGAAAGTCAACATAAACTAGGCACGATATTTTTAATATGAAATCATGCTCCCATACACACGTAGACACCCCCTCATCCTGTGCTCATACAGGCACAACCCATAATCTACGCTAACACAGGCACACCTCACACTCACTCAGTCATGCTGCCACACCATCTACCCTACAGCCACCCTGTGCTCACGCAGCCCTGCCAGACACTCCGCTGCAGTATTCTCCACCAGTGGCGGCTCCTCCGGTATGGCGGAGGAGCATCGTCCCACTGCTTTCTCACAGTGCGAGAAGCAAAAACATAAAATGGTAATAACTTTTAGTTATTACCATTTTATCAATCCTTCGCGGGATTCTGCTCTGTTAATGGAGCAGGGCAGCGAGGAGTGGTTTGCCCACTCCTAAGTGCACAATGACTGTTTGGTCGGCCCGCTTGGGCCGCCCAAACCAGTCATGTGCACTTTCCCCTTCTCCAGTCAGGCTGCATTACAGCCTGCATGGAGAACATGCCCACCCCGGCAGCCCTTGGCTGCATTGCAGCGTTGTGATTGGCTTAGGGGATGGAGCCTAGCTGCCTGCTACCTGTTCCTGTCCGAGTCGGAGACAGAAGAGCAGGAGCAGAGAAGACGCAGGACCTGTCCTCAAGGTGAGATTTTTCTTTAATTTGTTTTTTATTATACTTCCTCCCGTGTGACCCCCCTGCAACCTCCCCCGCAAACCCCCCGCGACCACCCCCCACGACCGCCCCCTCACCCGTGAGCCATGTCGACCGCAACCGCTCTCCACTGACCGTGCAGTGAAGCAGAACCGCTGTTTATCCTGCACTCACGCAGCTCCACCAGGCCCTTCCAGAACATGAAAGAGAAGTCCAATGAGAGAAGATATAAAAAAGATGGGAAAGCACCATTACGAGACAAATAGGGGAGTTTGGGTGGAGGTGTTAGCGGGGCGTGAGGGTTGCAGTGTGGGACCCACAGTGCTGGAGGCAGGAGTTCACCATTACAGGCCCCGCCGAGCCCTCCCAGAACAGGAGACTGGAGTGGCCCGCTGGAAGACTACATCACAAGATGGAAGGTAAGGATTGCTAGACCCACCAGAAGGCGTTCTTTTGTGAGGGGGAGGGGTGTCAGACCTGTAAAGCAGGTGGGAGGAAAGAGGGCAGGAAGGCAGCATTATAGAATCTGCTTGGTGCTCCTAGAACAGGGCAGCAGAGCAGGCTGGTGGAAAAAAGATATAGAGACAGGAGCGCAGCACTGTAAGACCCTTGTGGGGTTGGGTGGGGGTGTTAGCGGGGAAGGATGGCTGCATCGTGGGGCCTGCAAGGTGGGCATAGGGCAACATTACAAGGTGCAGTGGCAGTAGAGACACAGGGTAGGAGGACACGAATACTTGACCAACTGAGCCTTCCCAGAGCAATAGAGTTGAGTGGTCCATCCAGGGAAGACATAGAGATTGGAAGGGAGCATTGAAGGACCCATGAGAGGTTTGTTGGGGGCGTTAGAATGGCAGTAGTGTTTTATTGTGGGACCCGCAATGGGAGAAGGGCAACATTACAAGACCAGTAGGCTCTCCCTGAGCAGGAGAATGGAACGGTCCTCGGTGTAAGACAAAGATTTTTCACTATTCACCTTTCTGAATGTAGATTTACACCTAAGTGTAGATTTACTTGTCTCTACCCTCTCAGTCCAGGAGGTGGCGGCATCCAGGATGGAATTTACAGGGTAAAGTTACTGCAACTAACTTTTTCACACGTAGGTGGAGATCTCTGCCTCTGGAGAGATATCTTCCAACCCAGTGGCAGAATTCACCGCCTATGTGTGAAAAAGGTATTTATAGTAACTTTATACTATAAATTCAACCTTGGATGCTTCAATCAAAATAATAGGGATGATATCTTTGTATGGGTAAGTATAGGGAAAAATAACAAATTTTATTGATTCTTACAAAAATAGTAAAAGTATTTCATTGTAAAATAAAATTCTAACTTAATATAAATAATTGTTGTTAGCCTAGAACTAATAAAATAAAATGTTAAAGCACATTAACTCATCAAAACATTTCTTAAATAATTACAAATAATGTGTACATATTATGTTTAATCAAAATTCAAAAAAATCCCACTATCAATAGTTATTTAATATTTAATTAACTGTTTTTGGAATAATGTAAATATATATATATATATATATATATATATATATATATATATATATATATAGAACAGTTTTTAGAATTGTATTGTTTATTAAAATCTTAAGCGTTTTTTGTATTTAATAATATAACATATATATTTATATAGTATATATATATTAAGTCAAAATAATGTAATTTAACTTCATATTGGGTATTATATTACGTCCCTGCCTACAATCATTTCTATAGTAGTGATGTGCATTAACTGTGACTGGCCATGTGTGGTGCTAGACTTACTCCAAGGCTGGGCTGGAGTACATGTAGTACTGTCTTGTGATCTTTCAGGCTGTAGTAACTTTATTTATTATTTTTCTTTTTATGTAACATGATTCTTTTTATTTATGTAACGCAAAACAGATTTAAACAACTCTAATATCCTTACCAAAGGTAAATATATCTTTCTTCTGAATGATACATCTTCTCACCGATTCCTCACCTTATGAGCAAGTCCCAAATCAGTACTTCTCTGGTAGGTGGGAGGTAAGACAGTAGTGCTGATTAGCCCAGGGCATCACAAAACAGCTAGGGAAAAGTACCTGTTCCTGCATGCCTCAGATGTGAGGCAGCAGTGCTTTGCAAAAGTATGCAGTATGCAAAGACTATCTCGTAGCTGCTCGGCAAACTGGGACACCTCTGAAACATTCTGAGGGAGCAGCCAGGGCCCTGGTGGAATTGGAATGAATACCCTCTGGAGTGTCTTTCTTGGCCAAAGATAACAGATCTTGATAAAAAAGAATGTCCCAATGCGAAATAGGGCATTTAGGAGCTGCCTGGGATACACCCTCTGTAGACGTTACCGCTCCTTGGTTGAATTTATTATTATTATTTTTTTTTAATTTCTTTATTGATCTTTTCAAAGTAACAGTTGCACGGAGAGTGCCCAGTGTCGTACAGCTCATAACAGTATGGATATACATGCATGACATCTTGCACGCAAGATGGCCAACGGATGAGGAGCTCCGGCCGGGAGCTCCCGGCCAGGGATCGCCTTTTTGGCGTAAATCCCCTGAAGTCTTCCCTCCACTGACCCTTCTACATGCCTGTGGTCTTGTCGTTGTTTGGCGGTTCTCGCCTCTCTGGTCTCCCTCATTTGGACATGTGACCTCCCATGGAATCGTGGTCGAGGTTCCTGGCGGCGGATCCTGAACGCCATGGCCGATGTCCGGTGGAGCTGCCTGGTTCGCTGCCTCGGCCGTCACCTACCCAGACGGACATCGGGCACGGTGCTCGTCTTCACCCCGCTGGTTTCTTTTTTGTTCCCTCACCTTCAGGCGAGCTCCTGTGGGTCTGCCGGTCGCCTGCCTGCCCGCCGCGTCGCTGCTGATGCCTGGCTTTGCTGCCCTGGTGACCCCGACGATCGGCGCTTACTTTGCTGATCTTCGCTGCTGTTTCTTGTCTGCCTGCGGCGCCTCTCTGGTGCGCGTAGCAGCCCGCCTTCCTCTCTGGACCCGAGACGAGGTTGCCTGCCATCCCGCGGCTCGGCAGTGAAGAGCAGCGAGACTGCGGCGGGGAGATCCTGCCTTCGCCAGCCTGCTGGTTCCTGGGCTGTTGCTGCCTGTGGTCCTGCTGGCACCTTTCCGGGGCTTTGTCGGAGACGCGTGGGTCCTATTTCCCCCGACGGAGCCGGCTTCAAGAATGCCGCAACGTGGCTGCCCTGATCACCACGTTTGTCTCCCTCGCCTGCACCGATGCCCCCCCCTGACCCCGTGGCTGCCTTCCCCTCCGAGGCTGCTGCCTGAGCTCCTGTGTCTTCCCTGCTTTCCTTAAATTCCTTAATTCCGATGTGCCGTAGGTGATTGAAGACCTTGACTTCCTCCATACCTGATCTGGTATCTGCCCCCACTCAGCCCTGCTCGTGGGGTAGGTTTTCCTTTTTGGAATTGTTTTTTACCTGATTTTTGTTTGCTCGCAATGCCGCCATTTTTGTGTGTGAGGTACCTGGGGTCCGGGAGTCTCAAACCGCCATCTTATGGCCTCGTCATTCCCCTGACTGACTCATTCATTTGATCAGCGCCTTGTTCTACTTTACTGACTATCGGCTGTTTTCTGATCTGTATTCGCTACCCTTTTTTTCTGTTCACCCTCTACGCTCCCTTTTTATCGTTTTTCTATGCTATGTAATGACCTAGTAACTGATGTTAACTTGTAAAAGATGTATTCTGTGTAACAATATGTAAACTGTCATGTAAAGCGCTCTGATACCTCCGGGTCTAGCCAGCGCTATATAAAACTCATCAAATAAAATAAATAAATAAAAATAAAATTAAAATAAATAAATAAAAATAAATTAAAATAAATAACAATTAAACCAGGTAAAGAAGCAATTTTTAGAGGAGGGAGGAATATCCCCAGTAGTTAGTGGGTATGTTCGCAGTGCAGTATATCTGATACGCTCCTTTTATATTAGCCGTGCATAATGCACTCCACACCCCAACACTCCAACAGACACCCCTTCATCCGCAGCCACACGCACTCCTCAGATTTCGTCAAGGGGGTGGTCAAGCAAATAGTTTCTCAACGGTTGCCAAATGTCTCGGGGGAGGAGGTGGGCGGTATTAGCGCGGCGTATAGGTCACACATAGGGGCCGATTCCGATCTCGGCCGGTAGGGCTCCGAATAGGATTCGGCTTTACCGGATCCGATTCGGAGCCCTTTTTCCCGACCGAATCGTACGCGGGTCCGGCCGAGCGAGTACGATGCGAATTCGCCGACCGACTCGTCCGGGCGACCCGACCGCTCCGACCGACTCGTACCCGGATCGTACCGCTCCGACCGACTCGCTCGGACCCGATTCGCACCGCGCAATGGAGACGTTTTCCGGCCGGGTAAGTACGATGCGCACCTCGACCGCTCCGACCGACTCGCGCCGTCCGACTCGAACTCGCTGTCGGAGCCGCACTTTGGGGGTCCGTGTCGGACCCCCTGTACGCGAACCCGTGCGAGGCGCACACAGGGGGACCCATGGGTCCCCCTACCTGTGCGTGCACGCCGCGGGCGCTCGCGGCGCACTCGCTGTAGGGGGCGCCCTTGTCCGCCTCGCACCCATTGGAGGCAATGGGAGCCCGCGTACGCGTTGTACGACCGGCTCCCATTGAGTTCAATGGGAGTCCGACCGACTCGTGTCCGGTGGCATACGAATGCATCGGACTCGTTCGGTCGGACTGCACGGGTCCGATTCGGTCGGAAATCTCTCCGGGTCCGGCTCGGTCGGAGAGATTTCCGGCCCGAATCGGAATCGACCCCATAGTGTCACAGTGAATCATGTCCCGGAGCCAGGCTCTCACCTTCGGTGCATGTGGTCTTCCCCAATGTATAGAGATTTGACGCTTTGCTAGGAGCATAGCCATCGCCTTGAACCTTCGGATAGCTTTTGGTAATGGTTGAACATAGCCCAATAATGCCAGCAGGGGTGTGGGCTGCACCACCTGTCCCACCATAAGAGATACGTGTTGGAAAATATCCACCCAGTATAGTTGTATTGGTGCGCAGTTCCATGCAACGTGTGGAAAGTCAGCTTCGGCCGCAGCACATCTAGCACATGCATGTGGTGTATTAGGATCTATCTTAGCTAGCAGTTTCAGGGTTACATAGATTCTGTGTAAATATTTAAAATGCAATAATTTATGTCGATGGTTATTTGAAATGTATCGTGTTTGTGCACAGCAATAGTGCCAAATGCTGTCTGTTATTGGTACACCGAGGTCTCTTTCCCAGGCTGTTCGTGCTTTAGCCCCGGCCACAGGGCAAAGGGATAATGATAGGTGGTATAAGCGTGAGACAAAGTGAGCGTCATCTGGTGATGCAATGACGAGTGTGAGAGGGGGGAACTCCTCCGGCTCCACCAGCCCATTCGGTATCGCCCCGATCAGAGATCGCTGGACCCTGTGCAGTAGGAATCTGTCCATATACATAGCGAGATCTCCAACTTTTTGAAGGCCATGCTTGACTAATGTGCGCTTAGTCAGGACTTCAGTAGTGGGGGGCAGCCACGGGTTGTCTGCGAGTGGCAAATGTGGTGAAAACAGGGACTCTTTTTGTAGGTATCGCCGTAGTTTGGTCCATGCCCAGCAGGTCGTGGGCAGGGTTTGGATCTCAGCGGGGGAGTGCGGCAGTCCCTGCGGTAATATGGCGGATAGGGGGTTGGGATATATTTGAGAACGCTCGGCCTTGAGATATTGGAGCCGGGCGTCAGGGTGATACCAATAATATGTGAAGTGGGTTTGGGTCACTAGGTAATACAGATAAAAATCCGGGGCGCCAAATCCCCCACGCTCGTACGGCATGTTTAGCGTGTTCCAGCTTACGCGTGGCTGTTTACCTGCCCAGACAAGCCTAGTAAGCAACGTTCGTAACGTGTCGAAAAATTTCGTGTTTAAAGCAATAGGTATATTTAAGAAGAGGTATAAAAAACGTGGCAGTACCACCATTTTTAATATGGCAATTCTGCCAGCTAAGGAGAGGGGGAGCTTAATCCATTTTTCAATCTGCGACGAGAGACGGTCCACTGCAGGTCCATAATTTAGTCATACCACCTCAGGGGCACTGCAGTGCAGATAAATGCCAAGGTACTTGGGGGGGGTCTGTACACCATTTCAGGGGGAACTCGAACTCCTCTTGCGCAGTTGCCGGAGTCAGCGGGAAGATTTCCGATTTAGTCCAGTTTATCACTAATCCCGAATATACCCCAAATCGGACAACCTCTCTCAAGAGTGGGGAAAGGTTATCAGTCGGTTTCCGCACAAAGAGCATTATGTCGTCGGCATAGAACGACGCAGTCAGTGGACCTGTGTGTAATAGCAGCCCTCGGTGGAGATGTCGTTCCTGTATGTGGCGGGCGAGGGGGTCCATAGCTATAATAAATAGTAGGGGTGAGAGGAGAAATCCCTGTCTAGTGCCACGTGATAAGGGGAATTGGTGTGTTATTTCACCATTGAGCTTCAATCGGGCCACAGGGTTAGCATACAGGAGGCGGACTAAGTTTAAAAAACCAACAGGGATCCCCAGTTTTTGCATTACAGCATATAAAAAGGGCCACTCCAATGAATCAAAGTCCTTTTCGGCGTCGAGAAGAACGACTGCCGCTGGTACAGTGGGCTCCATTTGATTCATCACAGAAAAAATTGAACGCAGATTAAGTGTTGTAGATCGGCCTGGGATGAATCCAGCCTGATAGGGGCACAGCGTGGTGTTTACCAGTAGTGCTAGTCGGGTCGCTAATATTTTGGCCAATATTTTGTAGTCGTAATTGAGTAATGACAGCGGCCTGTATGAGGAGCATTGACGTGGCGATTTACCTGGCTTGAGCAATAGTGTCACAATGGCCTCCCGCATAGTCGGGGACAGGGACCCACTTTGAAGGGCCTCGTTGTATACTTCCAGCAGTCTCTGCGCCAATTCATGCTGGTAGGCTTGATAAAATTCACCTGAGAGGCCATCCGATCCTGGGGCGCGGCTGCTGGCCATCCCTTTTATTGCTTGTTTGATTTCATCCTCGTCTATAGGGGAGGCCAGAAAATCACGCTGTCCCTCCTCCAACCAGACCATGGCTATCTCCTGCAAGTAGTCCGTCAGCGCCTGTCCTACCGGGGGTTTTCGCGTCTTGTACAAATGGATGTAGTATGTGAGGAAGGCTGCTGTGACGTCCGACCCCTTTAACCTTGCGAGCAGCTGCGTCCGTGAATTTGGCTAGAAGAGCTGCGCGGTCTTGCAGAGATTCCGGAGATGGGGTAATCTGTGCAGCCGCGTCCATGGCTTTGAGTTTTTTCTCTATGCTCTCGAGGTCATTTCGGATGGATCGGAGTACGCCGGCGTGTTTCGATATACAGACCCCTCGAATAAATGCCTTTAAGGCGTCCCACAGTACCAGCTGTGAGGTAACCGTGCCCTCGTTCAACAAAAAATATTCTCTAATGGAATCACTCACTTCGCTATGGAATACCGGGTCAAGTAGTGCCGATGCAGGAAATCTCCATAATGGGCGCTGCTTTGGCACTGTGGGGAAATCTACTAGGAGCAGCACTGGGGCGTGATCAGATAGTGTGCGGGGCAGGTAGTCAATCTCCCGTACTTCTAAGAGTAGTTGTGGCGTGAGGTACCAGTGGTCTATACGAGACCATGAGCCATGCGGGGAAAAATAGAAAGAGTAGGCACGGCTTCCTGGGTGTTTCTGATGCCAGGGGTCAGTGAGTAAGGCGGACTGCAACAAGTTGGTTAGACTCTGCGTGGCATGAGGTTTTGTGGTGCGGTTTGTACCTGTAGTGTCAGCTATGGGGTCAAGTGTGAGGTTAAAATCAACTCCCAGTAGTATAGTGTCAGTACCCAATCGATCAACATGTGTCGCAATGCTAGGAAAAAAGTCAGTAGTATCCACATTGGGAGCGTACACATTAATAAACAGAACAGGTTCTCCCCCCAGCGATCCTGACACCATCAGATATCTGCCCTCCTCATCTTTTACAACGTCAGAGACCTGAAAAGGGAGAGAGCGATGTATCAGTATACACATCCCCCGCGAGTACGTGCTATAGCTTGAAAAGAATCGGTGGCTCCCCCATGAGTACGCAAATCCGTGTGCTGGGAGGGGTGCATAGTGTGTTTCCTGAAGGAAGGCAACTTGAATATTGTGCCTGGTCAGGTATGCTAGGACTTGGCGCCCTTTTTTAGGGCTAGATAACCCCCTTACGTTCCAGGATAGGCATTTGAGGCTAAGGCACCGGCTTTGAATGTTGTTGGAGGTCATTTGGCTTCTGTCAAATGAATCACTTCATGTTGTAAAGTTATGAGAATCGTGGCCCTCGTTATGTAAGCGAAACTTGCTCCGTACCAACCAAAAGTAAGACAATAATCAACAAACCAAAACACCCAACCCCGTTTCCACCCCCCACCCACATCGGATACACAAAAATAAGACAACCGGTGAATCCCATTCAAACACTCCCAAACATAGGGGAAGGGGGAGATGGAGGGGGAGAGAGGGAAGAACAACAGGAGAACATCCTGCGGGGGAAGGCAACTCTCCAGTGAGCCATCGGTTCATGGAAAAACGTATGTACCAGGTTGATGTCTGCCCAATATGTGCCTGATTCACATTAATAGTTGTTCAGTACTCAGGGTTGCGGTCCGGCAGAGGTTCGATCACAGGTTTTCGCACGAACATCACCAGTGGTCCCCAATATACCCACGAAGCTACCAATAATACGCAGCGAGACCAGAGGAGGGTATGTAGTGCATGACAGGCCTCAAATCAGCCGGCCATCGTTAGGAACCGGGGTCGCGTCCATCAGTCTTCCCTTGTGATTTGTCCCTAGTTTGGTGCTTCTTCAAGAACTGCATGGCTTCCTCCGGGGAATCAAAAATGTGCGTTTTGCCGCCTATCTGAATTCGGAGCTTAGCGGGATACAACATGGCGTACTTGATATTCGCTTTCTGGAGAGAACGCTTAATATCTGTAAATTTGCGGGGTGCCTCCTGCACCATTTGTATGAAGTCCGGAAAGATAGATATGGCCGATCCTTGATAGCTGAGGGCGTCAAGTTCCCTTGACAATCGCAATGCCACATCCCGATCGTAGTAATTGAGTACTCTGGCAATAATCATTCTCGGTGTCGCACCCGGTACCGGAACTGGCCCCAGTGTTCGATGTGCACGTTCTACTGTGAATGTGGCGGAGAACGCTTCCCTCCCAAACACTTCTAGAAGGATAGATTCAACAAATTTGGCCATTGGGCCAGTGTTCGTGGATTCGGCTATAAACGCAATGTGAAGGTTGTTCCGGCGCGACCGCGCCTCCAAATCCT
This sequence comes from Calotriton arnoldi, assembly GCA_963921515.1. NCBI lineage: Eukaryota > Metazoa > Chordata > Amphibia > Caudata > Salamandridae > Calotriton > Calotriton arnoldi. The sequence continues at coordinate 44,905 of CAWUFW010018533.1, forward strand.
CCGCTTTCATGGCGAGATGCTTAAGCAGGTTCTCCGTCTTCTCTAGTCTTCTCTGCATGGTGGGTTGAGTGTCTTCCAAATCGGAGATTCGCTGTTCAGCAGTGCCGATCCGGGAGTCCTGCACCTCTAGCCAACCCTGTATGCCGTCCAGGCGTGTGGAGAGGGTGTCTAATCTGGTGTCGATAGATTGGAATCCGGCCCGCAGCTCGCACAAAATGGTTGCAGTGCCTTCCAGCTGTTGCAGTTCTGGCTCCGTGGGGGACTCGGCATCTTCGCGTTGAGGGGTCTTTCCGGCCTTAAAGCTTAGCTGATGCTGTTTGGGGTCTGTCCGCCCCATTATGTTATTACAGAGGCGAGGGAGGTGATCCCACTGTTCGGATAGATGACGAGGGGATGGTGTGCTGTGTAAGGCGCTCTGCTTCTAACTGCGTCAGTGCTTGGTTGCACTGTTGACCACTACATGGATGTATTGAGGGACACAGCGAGTTCAGCAGCCGGTAGGTTGCACACTGGACGCTGTGTGCGTAGCGTTTATGCGGGACACCATTCAGCAGGGCATATCGTGTCCAATAGCGTTAGTGCAGCGGTCGGGCATGTAGTTGAAGGAGGGCCTGCCATAAGTGTCGCGCTCATCTCCATCCGTGAACATGGCCGCCTACGATAGGTCTGGGATCGTGGCAGCGCCGTCTCAGTGACCGTTTCAAACACACCCGGCAAGAGGGTACCATGTGGTGTATGGAGGAAGGGTCTGATTAGGCAGCATGCTGCCTCCTACCTCTTGCCGTATTTCATAACTGCAGGCACCGTGTGGCACCGAGGTCAGGCTTTAATGCAGACCCGGCCGGGGGCTCCCGCCCCGCGCCCCAGATCTGCCGACGTCTCGAGAGCTCCCAGCGCAGTGGCAGCTTGCCGCCCCAAACGCTCCCAGCAGACCCCGTCCTCAGGCTCACCCGAGACCCCTGTCGTCTCGGGGCCTTCGAGGGCCGCGTCGGGTCCGGGAGTGCAGGCAGCCACGCTGCGGCTCAGCCTGCGTTGTCGGGGACAGCGACAGGCTCCATTGGTCTTCGGGTGTCTGATCCCTCACCCCTCCAGCATCAGGAGACCGTAGTTTGGCCTGGGAGCACAGGCAGACGAGGAAAGGAGGCCGACTGCTCGGGAGCTTCAAAGTCAAGCGGCCATCTTGGTCGCCTACTCAACCACGCCCCCCAGGCTGTAGTAACTTTAGAACTGCAATTTGTGAATAGCAATACTGGGTATTTGTATTAACATGTCCTTGACTAAACCTATCCTTACCTCTTCCTAAATCCCTCCAATTTCCCCCTTAGACCCCACCACCTATTAGTAAGTATTCCCCATTGTCCAGCCCCTTCCACTTGTCCCTCTCACATCTAAAGCTTAATCATAGGCTGACTTGTACAGAGATCTCCAAATAGTACAAATAAAAGAGGAGGAGGAAGAGGTCTCCAAACAAAGGTGTGTGAATATAATTTTGTAGTATGTGACTAGCACTACTGTATTACTACTTTACATACTACAAAATGCAGTTTGTGAATAGACCTCTTTGTGTTGGTGGATCATTATTCATGTGTTTGTTCATGCATTTAAGATGTTGAAAACAAACTCAGATTTTATGTCTGACAGTTGTTCTCGTAAACTAAGATGTGAAAAGTGAATATAACAATAAAATATATGAGATATAGACAAAATGTAATACTTCTGAGTTGCTGGTGCTCATTTGTTCTGATATTTATTTTATTTTATTATATTCTTAACAGGATGGAACCTTTCCTTTTTGCTATATCATGTTTGATTCTTACTTGACGTGCTATTACAAATCTAAACAGGTATTTCCCAGGAAAGAGCTGTGGCAGCCGCAATCAGCTTTTGGTATCTATTTTCGAAGCACATAAATAAGCCCATCCCTTCCCATAGCCGTCAATGACGACTTTGTTTTTTGCTCCAAATGTGCCAACAAAGCTGCAGCTATCTCCAATTTGCGATCCTTGTTATGCCTATAGTTTACTGCCTGAAGTTGTAAGAACTACAATGTGTATCCTCTCTTAAATGCAACATTCTATTACCTCCAATCTTTGGAATATTGACATGTTAATGTCTGCACATTGCAAGCTATGATAATTTATGTTATGCTCACAAGGTACTCACACTGACATTGCAATCTAAAGTGCAATTCAGGTCTCAATTGTTTACAGCTTAAATGATCTGAAGTAAAGTATTTTATTTAAGGCTCTTATTGAGCTCCTCTGGTAAATCTTGTGATATGAGGACACAAATGAAAAATTATGACAAAATGTGTATGTGCCTGATAGGTTGTACTAAAAGGCTTGTTTTGTTATGTGTAAACATGAACGCGTTGTACATTTAAACAAACCATTTGGAGCTGGTTTTACCTATGAACCAGATGTTTGTACAGTGTTCCCTAGAAAAAGAGATAGTGTGTGTTCCCAGGAACTCTAGTACACATATTTCTGGAAAAGCTTCCATTTGTAAAGTGTTCAGTTGTTAGGCATTTGCATGGCTGTAATGGTTATTGTGTCTCTACCTCAAAACAACACTTGCCCAAACAGTTTAGCTTATCAACTTTTATAGTATTCTTTACATTCTCAGATTTCCCATCTTCTGCATGCAACACGCAGAACTCTGCATTCAAGAAAATATCTCTCTATTTGATATCATTCATGGTGGGCTCATCATCGTATGGTATTTGGTTCACGTCATTGTAAGAAACCAGGTTATTGGTTGAGGGGAGTGGAAGCCCCACTCAGGCAACAACCACAATCCTTGCCAGGGTGACCCACAAAGTCACTAAACTAACCTGTGATTAGCCCTCTCGTAGCTTTATTTATTAATTTATTTATTTATTTGTATAGCGCCTGAATCGACCCCCAAAGGGGTATCTCTGCGCTGCAGAGACGGCTGCAGGGCTAGCTGAAGAGCAGGATCAAAATAGGATGGTCTTAAGGCGCTTCCTGAATTGAAGATGATCCACAAGGCACAAAGCAGTCAGGCTTTATAGAGGTGAGGTGTAGGTATTTATGCAGTTCGCAAACAGTAATAAAGCAAAAACACAAGAAAATCCCAAACCAATTCGGAAAATAGAGAAACGTTTAATTAATAAAAAGATACCCGAACGATCAAAATCCAATTAGTAGAACTGGAGATGTGCAATTTTAAAGTTTTAGATAGATATAGCAACTAAAGACAGAAAACGCCAACTGGGTGTATCTGGCAGCACTGGACCGGGATAAAGACAAAAGTTCAGGCTGACCATGATGGAGTGCAGGCCAGGCACAGGACCAAGTTTGACCCCTGGGAGTTGTACCTTTTTTCCTTGGTGTGAGTTATGTGTGGCGTAGTTTTGTGAGGCTACGCACAGCTTGGTGTTGGTTTCAATGAAGCTGTGTGGCGAGGCTTAGCGGTGCTTTGTGTCACTTGGTGTTGGTTCCGATTAAGCTTTCAGCTGTGCTGCGAAGTTTTGCGCGACTTAGCATCAGTTTACATAAATTTGATGGAACCTTCAGTTAAGCAAGGAGGAGTGTTCTCTGATGCCAACTAATGGTCTAGGACCATGGGGATCAAGGACTCACTCCAGCAGAGGCCAGCACCGCTCCGGCAGCTCCAGTTCCAGGTCCAGGCTGGTCCAATGCAGCTGGTCAGCTGGGCAGTTGCAGAGAGGCCTCTGGAGCTTGTTATGTCCCTGTATCACAGCCAACTGGCACTTGTAGTCTCTCAGGTTAGCCTGAGATGAAGAAATCAGGTCACATTTTCTTTCCCAGATAGCAGGGCAGGCCTCAAGCAGCAGGACAGTCCTCTGGGGAAGAAGGCAGGCCTCAAGCAGCAGGGCAATCCTCTAGGGGAACAAGGCCAGCCTCAAGCAGCAGGAAAGTCCACTGAGGAACAAGGCAGGTCTAAAATAGCAGGGCAGTCCTACGAAGAACAAGGCAGGCCTCAAGCAGCACAGCAGTCCTCTGGGGAACAAGGAAATCCTTCTTCTGTAATGTCCACAGGAGTGTACTGTATAGTTGCTCTGAGGGTCCAATATGTATACCGGGTGCCTGCCTTTGAAGTGTGGGAACCCCCACATCTTGATCTGTAAAGTTCATCCCTTTCAAGGCACCAAAAGACTAGTCTCAAGTTTCTTTGTGTGTGTGCTGGGAGCAGCCCTTTGAAATGTAAGTGGGGGAGGGAATAGCTCCTCCAGGCGGGACAGCCCATACTGCCTACACACAGTCCCCTTTATCGCACTGTCTGGCAGGAATACACAAACCCCAACAGCAAACCCATTCACGGTCATGTGACCCAGGACACTAGCAGAGGCACAAAAATAGGCAGGGAACGAAAATAACCAACTTTCTAATAGTGGCATTTTCAGAATTGTGGCTTCAAATCCGTCTTTACTGTTAAAGAGGATTTTAAATTACAATTCATTTGAGTTTAAAGATGACATACCCACCTGTTCCCAATCAAACGATAGCACTTATTCAATGTAATAAGGTAACTTAATGTTATCCAATGGGAGAGGTAAACCTCACAGTAGTGAAAAAATTATTTTAGCAGTTTTCACTACGAGGAAATGTTAAATTTAAAAAACAGGGGGGCGTGGCCAGCCATCATGGCCGAACGGACGTAACTCCGCTCGGCTCTGCGCCAGGCCTGATGCAGTTAGCCTGATCGGATGCACAGTTCCTCCTGAAAATGTCCGCAACCGGGTCCCCCAAGCTGCTGGACACCGGGGGACCCCATCGGAGGTGATAGGGTCGCGCTGGAAGCCGTCTGCGAGTGGTGGTGGCGTGGTCCGGGGCCGCGGGACTGACTCTAAGATGGCGGCCCGGAACTGAACGACGACCGGAGGCTCCATTCGACTGGCGGGCCTCCGGCGGGGGGCTGCGAATGTGCCTGCGAAGGGCGAGTGACGCGGACCTGACCTGAAGGGCGATCCCGCCCGAGAAGTTGCCTGGGGGTGTGCACTGCCGCGGCCCGGTCGGATAAAGAGAGGCCCCCGCGGGACCCCCGAGGTGAGGAACTGCGGCCCACAAAGTGCGGGAGAGGTCCTCGGGCATAACGTTGCCCATCGCTTTGCACCCGGGGGCAAATGAGGGGTCTCTGACATGGATATCTCGGCGGCGAGGCCCGGGACCTGGGTTGCCTGACCCTAAAATGGTGGGGGCCAGGTGGATTCGGGCATAGGAAGGCGGCCTCATGGCTGGGCATCGGACTGGGCTGGCTGCTTCTGTTCTGTGCTGGGGGGCCCTCCCTGTGCTCCAGGATCGGGCCCGACACACGGTCCCGCCCAGGGGCTCAGGCGTTTGCTCTCCTCATTGCAGCAGCCCATCCAAGTACCTACAGGCTCCCATATGTTCCCCTTGATGAGCTCAGGAGGCCTACAAAACAAGATGGAGGGCCCCAGGAGAGTCAACACTTAGGATACTACAGTTGGAGGAGCGGAGGGGTCCCATGAGCCACTCGCATCTGTAGAAGGGCCTTGGAGCGCAGCTGTCAGGTCCGGCCCTGGGAGGGGTCGGACGGCTCGGGGCCTGAGCCCGCGGGCTTGTGACTGGACCTCTGGGCAAGCCTCCTGCAACTCTACTCCAGTATTCACCTGAGAGTGCCATCCAGGGCCCCGATCGGCGTCCTAAACGCAGCTGATGGGTGCGGAGGGGGCTTGGAGCGTCCTATATGCCGTGACACGAGGTCTCTAAGCATCGGCGTTGCACTGCGAGATCTCTGCACCTTCCCGCTGCGTTCCCTCACTGCACATTAACCACCTCATTACAAGGGGGCCCCTGGCTAACACCGCACCCCAGTCCACATGCCGCCAAAGAAAGTGCAGAACTCTAAGGTTTCTAACTATTTTACCACAGCCTCCTCGGGCACGGACAAGGACGGAAAGGCCCCTGAAGGCGGCGACATGGCGCTCACGAGAGAAGACCTGATGGCATCACTGAGAGAGTTCAAAAAAGAGCTCCGCGAGGATATTAAGGCGGACATGGGGGCCTCGCTCGCTGCTATTAAAGCTGAGATAGGCGAAAAATTGGTGGCACTACAGGCAGACGTGGACTCGATTGGGGCTCGCGCCCTAGACCTAGAGACGAAGTGCCAGGAACTGTCAGATCATGTTCAGCCTCTCGCAGATGGTACTACTGACCTACGCAACCAGCTTAAGGCCACAATACTCAAGTGCGAAGACCTCGAGAATCGCTCTAGGCGCGACAACATCCGTGTGAGGGGCCTAGAGGAAGGTAGCGAGGGCCCTGATCTTGAAGCATTCATGATGGGGATGTTTGCAACGGTGCTGGGAGAAAATGGGCCAGAAGTGCGGCACGAGAGAGTCCACAGGGTGGGGCAGCGATTGCTAGGGGACTCCAAGAAACCCAGGGATGTCCTGGCAAAATTCAGCTCCTTCAAAATTAAAGAACTGATTCTCCAGAAGGCACGCGCCATGGACAGAATAACATTTCAAAATGCTTCCTGTTGGTTTTTTCAAGATGTGGATCAAGCTACACTTGCGCGTCGTCAGCAGTTCCGACCGGTCACAGGTGTCCTGAGGGAGTGCACACTGAAGTACCGTTGGACGTACCCCTTTGGCCTGGCCTTCTCGTTGGACAACAAACACGTCCACTGCACGGAACTCGAAGAAGCGGCATCCATCCTGGGCATCGAACTCTCCATCCAGAAGCAATCGAAGGGAACGGGAGGCTCAGGAACAGACTCACACAAGGAAAGACGTGACAGAGGTCCATGGCTGCAACAGAGAAGGGGTGGCAGGTAATCGTTGTGATGGGGTCTGATGAATCCCTTTGGTCCGGAAACAATTTCGAACGATAGAGGCAGTCTTGGGACATTTGACAAGTCTAGAAATACAAGGGGGCCTGGCCCCTTATGAAGATGACTATGAAGCTTTCAGGTACCATGGAAGCCTGGGGGGGTTGTGCAAATAGGAGGGAGTTTAATTCTAGCTTCTAATCTTCAGTCTGACAATGATCATTGGCTAATACTAAATTTATTTCAACTAGCTCTGGGAGGGCCTAGGCGACGGAAATGGTTCCGCCTCACGAGTCGCTCCATCGGTGGCTCTCCTCTGAGATGGAGCACCTCAGAGCTCAAAGTTCTAGTTTACACATGTTATTGTTGAATGTATTATTGGTATCACAGATATTTTCGATTGGTCTAATGGGTTGGGGGTAGGGGGGGTTCCGGTGGGGGGGGATTCTCAGGCTCTCATGGTTGGTCTCTGAGGGGCAGAGGGGAGTATCTATATATGAATAATGTCGGTTAATTGCTTGTCTTGGAACGTGAGGGAACTCAACTCCCCTAATAAGAGGCATAGCTTGTGGAAGTATCTACTAGATCATAATGTACACATTGTGGCCCTGCAAGAAACCCACCTACCAAAAAAAGATGAACAGCGGCTGAAGCACAGGGCTTTCCCACAGATTTTTCGTTCTTCTGCACACACAAAGTACAATGGGGTGGCGATCCTCTTCCACTCCTCTGTACCATTTCTACTACATGAGTCCAAATCTGATAAAGCAGGGAGATTTTTGATGGTCAGGGGGGAGCTGAGGGGCAGACCATGTACTGTCGCAACAGTCTATGCGCCCAATGTTGGGCAACAGGAATTCTTGAACGCATTTCTGGTTACATTGGAGGGATTCGCTACGGGGTACATCTTACTGTTGGGGGATTTTAACTCTGTTTGGGACCCGCTTCTAGACACTACTCACCCACAAAAGGCAACAGTGGGAGTGTTTAACAAGACACTTAAAGCGGCATTGCAGGGATTGGGGCTGATGGACGCTTGGAGGGACCTATACCCAACAATGAGGGACTTCTCCTTTTCTCCCACTCTCATAGGACCTACTCCAGAATAGATTATGCATTCATTAGTCAGTCCCTACGCCACACGCTCTCAGGATGTCAGTTCCAGCTGATCTGTCTTTTGGACCATGCTCCTATAGAGCTGGTTTTAGATTGGCCACCCCGCGGGCTAAACACGCCAGATGGTATTTCCCTAACTTTTAAAACAGGGATCGTCTCCTTCTGGACGAATTAAGGAAAGCAATCACTGAATTCTTTGACCTTAACGACCCAGCAATGACTTCTTTTGCCAACAATTGGGATGCCTTCAAAGCGGTCATTAGGGGTAAATGCATTGAATTGGCAACTACATTGAAAAACCAGCGCAAGGGGGAGAGGATACTTCTAGAAGGGGAGCTACAAACCGCAGAACTGACCCATAAGGTCAACCCCTCTATGCAGAACCTACGGAAAGTACACAGCTTAAAGGGAAACTGCAGGCCATCTATACCAATGTGGCGGAAAAATCTATCCTGCGATTACAAACCCGTGATTACATAGGGGGTAATAAGGTGGGATCCCTCCTGGCCAGACAACTAAGGGCAAGGCAAGAAAAAGAATACATAGCGCAAATTGTAGTTAAAGTGGGGCAGTACTGAAAAATGAGGAGGAGAAGGCTAGAGCTTTTGGGGAGTTTTATCGGTCCCTATACACATCAGACCCCCTGGCGGTGGAGGACCAAGAGAAATATTTAGAGACCCTCGCACTGCCACAGATCCCAGTCTCCACGAATGAGGACTTAAGCAGTCCCATTTCCAGTGAGGAGGTACAAAGGGCAATAGACTCACTTAAATTACAAAAAGCTCCTGGCCCTGACGGCTTAAATGCTCACTTCTATCGTACCTTCGCCCCCGAGCTGGTTCCCCGTTTGGTGTCCTTATTTAATGATATCGCAGCCACACAGCAGGTGACCCCATCCATGGGTGAGGCGTTAATCTCTGTCATCCCCAAACCAGGAAAAGACCATTCAAATTGTGCCTCTTACAGACCTATTGCGCTTTTGAACCTAGATGCCAAATTATACTCTAAAATTCTGGCCACGCGCTTGGAGAATGTCATGCCATACCTCATTAAAGCAGATCAAGCAGGGTTCATAAAGGGGAGGCAAACGCATGACAACCTAAGAAGAGTAGTACATCTTATTGAAAAAGTGCAGAAAAAAGACATTCCTGCAGCCCTTCTCTCTCTGGACGCGGAGAAGGCCTTTGATCGGGTCGATTGGGCCTTCTTGTTGCGGACAATGAGGACATTTGGCTTCAATGGGACCTTTATAGGTATGGTGCGGGCCAACTACTCCGCTCCTCGGTCACGGGTCCTGATAAATGGGGTGGCTTCGGAACCCTTTGGTCTCTCACGGGGAACCAGGCAGGGGAGCCCGATTTCCCCCCTACTCTTTGCCCATAGTATTGAACCCTTTGCAGAACGAATCAGGGACAATCCAGACATCGGAGGGGTGCCTTTTGGGACAGATGAACACAAAATCTCCCTTTTCCCAGATGATGTGTTGCTCCCGATCACGAGACCGTTGTCCTCTCTCCCGGCTATCCAGACCGAGCTCCTCTCCTTTGAAAAGGCATCTGGGTTTAAAGTCAACCTATCAAAATCCTATCTCCTTAATCTGACAATGACCAGAGAAGCCATGACGGCTGTGGAGGACCTGTCCCCTTTTCAAAATACGCATAAAGACATTACATACTTGGGCATCAAGCTTACCCCTAGGATTTCAAAGCTCTATGGGGCTAACTACCCTCCCTTGCTCCGGCAGCTTAAGGCAGACCTGACCAGGTGGCAAACCTCTTCTACCTCTTGGACAGGGCGCATCAATGCCGTTAAAATGAATGTGCTACCCAGGTTACTTTACCTCTTTCAGGACCTTCCGATACCCGTGGAGCAGTCCCTATTTGGGGACTTGAAAAGATGATCACTAAATTCATTTGGCAAGGGCAAAGGGCTCGGTTATCTTACCAGTTGCTCACTAGGGCGAGAGCGGAAGGGGGACTGGCACTTCCGGACTTCGTGAGCTACTATAGAACAGCACAACTCCGGGTGATCGCAGACTGGTCTCTACGTGAATCGGAAAAACTTTGGCTTCACATCAACCGTCAGATAGTGGGTAGGAGGATCTGGGATCTCCTTTGGAAGTCAAAACAAAACCGGCCTTTAAATGCGTACATTACCACCCCTACGGCCACCACTCTGCGGGTATGGGATGATCTTAACAGATCACTTCCCCTGACCACTTTCCCTTCTCCCTACACCCCCATACACTTTTATCTTGACTTTTCACTGGCTCATCGTGAGGGTCCATTTAATGCTTGGCGGGAGGGGGGTTGCCTTGTGATCTCGGATCTCTTTAAGGGGGGGGAGTTACTGACCTTTGAGGAATGCACCAACACTTTTAAGCTTCAGCTCGCCGGAAAGTTTCACTACATACAACTTACACACTGGGTACAACAACCCCAGATCCGGCTAGCTGCCACCAGAGACTTACTCCCAATTGAAAAATTTGTGCAGTCGGGGGCTTCCTCGAGAAGGACTATCTCTTTCCTTTACTCTCTCATTCGGTCGCTGGGTCCCCGCTCTGCCCCTGGACACCAAAGTATCTGTGACACGCTTCTTACTACTCCGTTGGCGGACAAACAGTGGGGTTCCTTGTATAAAGATATCTCCAAATACAGTCGCTCCATGTTTCTCCGTGAAGCCCACTATAAAATTATGTACGAGTGGTACTTACACCCCCAGAAGCTGAGCAAAATATTCCCTAACACCTCCGATAGATGTTGGAGAGGTTGTGGCCTCTTAGGGGATTTTAAGCACATATGGTGGGATTGCCCCTCAATCCCACCCTTCTGGAAAGAAATGTTATCCCAAATAAAGTTGATACTGGGCTACCCAATTCCCACTACGATAGAGCACACTCTCTTGGGGGTCCGGGACACGAGTCTGAAACGCCAAACACACGGGTACCGCTCTGTTATGTGGTTGTGCTTGGGGGCCGCCAAAATGGCGATAGCGGCTGCGCGGAAGAAAATGGAGGCCCCCTCCCTGCCACAATGGCACGCTAGGCTATGGCGAGCCCTGGCAATGGAAAGATTGGCGGACATCGTGGATGACAGAAGAACAGGGTTCAACTATACTTGGGCCCCACTAGTTGAGCATTTGTCTGAGGGTCTGCCCCTGTTCACTTGTGGTCCCAGGTCGAGGGCTCTACACCTTTTTCATATCTAGCACTTGAGACGAATGTGATGTTTGGAAGCAGTAGCGTGGGGGATCCGTCTCGGACCCTCCTCGCAGCGCCCCGTCCACACCACCGACCGACCACGACTTTGTGATACCGTGTTACTATTGTTTGTGTTGTTCTGTTTTTTTTTTTGTGTTATAGGTGAAGAATGGTTCTGGGTGGGAGTCACTAGCGCCAAATTGACAACAAATCACATGCAGGGAATTAATAAACGAGTCCTTTCTGATAAATTTATCATGCATCGGGATGAGGTACACAACGCTTGTTGATATCGCAGATCGAGGCCTAGTCCACAAGATGAACATGTCAATTGAGCTACTGTCTTCTCTTGATCTGTACGATATACTGATGTCTCCAACTGCTGTTTGTTTGTATGTGTTTTGCAAAACTGAAACTAATAATAAAAATATTTTGAAATAAATTTAAAAAAAACATTTCCTACTTTTTAAATACAATGCACTCTGCTCTATGGGCTTGTTAGAGCTTACCTTAGGGGTGACTTATATGCATTAAAAAGGAAAGTTTGGGCTTGACAGATGGTTTATTTTGCCAGGTCTAATATATTGGCAGTTTAAAACTGCACTACATGCTGCAATGGCAAGCCTGAGGCATGTTTTAAAGTTAAACTTTAGTGGGTGGTACAATGAGTGATGCAGGCCCACTGGTAGCATTAAATTTACAGGCCCTGGGTTCATGCAGTACCACTTTACTAGGGGCTTACAAGTAAATTAAATGTGCAAATCAGTCGTATGCCAACTTTACTGTATTTTAAGGGAAGAGCACAAGCACTTTAGCAGTGGTTAGTGGTAAAGTGCACAGAGTACTATTGCAACAAAAACAAATTCAGAAAGCAGGAGGGGTGAAGGCAAAAGGTTTGAGGGGGGACCCTGCAGCGAGGGCCAAGTCCAACGGTCATTTTGGTATATTTGTAGTTCTTGTTTATTGTTTACTTGATATACAGAGTTAACAGAATAGCATAAAAATACCTTCCTCTGTATGTGTCTCATGCTATGCTCATACTCACTTGCTCTATGCAAAAATTGATTGGTAGACAGCAGCTTTCCTAGACACTTTCTGTACAGTACTCTGACACACATGAATCCTGCTACACGCTATGGCACACCGTGTATATAAATAAACTGAATAACAGTCTCTCTGAGATGTGTCTAATATATTATTTGTCAATTTGTTGTGTAGATCGCGCACTCCGAATTGTTTGACCAAGAGGTTTAAGGAGTATACAAGTTGTAGCGTGCAGCAGGGTATCACTCTTAGATCAAGGAGTGCGCCAATCAAATATCATTAATAGCGTTCCTCACCATGGGGAGCATCCCCTTATTGCACTGCTTGTCGGTCCCAAACGGGGATTCAATTATATAATCAATTAGTCTTGACTCAGAGTCTTCATTTATCAATCTTTGAATGTATTCATGCAATCAATTGTGATGATGGTAATCTTCATTAATCTCAACTTGGTGTAAAATCATAGATGACAAATCAGGCTCGTTGTTCTATTCACATGTGACAACTATCCCATCCCAATGCATTTCGGGCTGGAGTTGCCCTTCATCAGGGGATACAGAATCTGTGAAAAAATGTATTGAGGATCAGAAACAAATATCTTGCAAACAAACCACGTTAAAACAAGTACATAATGTGCCCATAGTCTCAGTGTCTAATACTTGACGTCCTGGTGTGGTGCGTTGCCCTCTGTTGGGTGTGCTGTTTTCGTTTGTCCGTTGCCGCCTCTCATTTTTCCCTTTGTTCCCCCGTAAAGGTACGTACCACAGTCGTCATCTTTGACGTGCACTGTCTCCTCTTACTCTTATTCTTCCTTCCCTCTTCCTCTTTCCTCTTCAATGTCTTTTTCCCTTTCATTTTCCTGGTGTTATTGCATTCTTTCTCATATATGCTTTTCTCTTTTCCTGATTTCTTGATATTTCTCATCTCTGTATTTTTTCCCTTCTCCTTGACACCACTGCAGTTTTTCTCTCTTCCTCTTCCTCTCCCTTCCTTCTCTCTTCTCTTACATCATTATTTCACTGTTAAATGCATTGTTCTTTATATATTGTTGATATTTTATATTCAAAGTTATCTCTTGGAATGTGAAAGGTTTCATTAATCCAATCAAAAGACAGAGAATATTATCACATCTTGCCTCTTATAACCCTGATTTGGTCTTTCTACAAGAAACCCATCTTACAGAACCAGAGGCATTAAAATTGAAAAAGGGTTGGGTTGGTTCAGTTTTAGTCTCTCTCACCTCCTCTAAAACAAATGGTGTTATAATTTTATGTCACAAAAAATTGAAATGCAAGGTTATATCGAAGGAGGTAGATACGGAGGGGAGATGGTTGTTAGCTAAATTGCTCATTAATAATACCTCTTTGACTTTATTTAATGTTTATGGCCCTACTCAACCAGACTATTCTTTTTGGCCCATGGTTACACAAAAATGTATTCAGTTTAGAGATGATCTCTTTATTCTAGGAGGTGATTGCAATCAGGTTGTTGACCCCTTTATTGACCGCCAGTCCCAGGTACGCTTCATTCCTCATAAATCCCATAAACAATTTCTTAATTCTATTTCCAATCACACCTTGTGGATGCTTGGAGGCTTTCACCCTGACACTATTGACTTTTCATTTTTCTCTTCACCTCATAATTCTTTTTCTCGTCTAGACTATCTTTCTTTCACAATCCTTATCTCAAAACCTTATCTCTACCTCTATCGAACTTATTGTTATTTCTGATCATGCTCCGATTGTGGCTGACTTTGACTTGCTCCCTCCGCATCCTAAATCTTCCCGTTGGCGTTTTAATAATTCCCTTCTGCTAGACCCTCTTTTCCCTTCTTCATTTACCTCCTTTGCTAAAGAATTTTTTGAACTGAACAACGATCATAGTACTCCTCCCCATATATTATGGGATTCTTTTAAAGCTACGGCTAGGGGTTTTATCATAGACTTTGTCTAAAAAAAAAAAAAACGTTTCCTTCAACAACACAAAGCTACACTAGCAAATATTAAATCCCTAGATCACAAATTTTACACCTCACCATCGGACTCTATCATACAAGATCTTCTTCGTGCTAATTTAAACTTTAATAAAACTACAACTGATAACGCATCATCTATACTTCTCCGTAGTAGCGCTCGCTACTATGGCGGACGTAATAAAGTGGGTAAACTTCTGGCTAATTACTTTAAATCCCCGTACTCTAATTGTCTCTATTTACTCCTCAGATGGAAATCTTATTCATAAAGATCAGGACATTCTCAATGAATTTATGCTATTTTGTAAAGATTTATACATCCCAGAATCCCCTCCTTATAGTCCCCTTATCCAATCTTATCTCAATAACATTCCTGCCCCCTCTAATGGTCATCTCAACTTTTCTACACTTGAAACGAATTTATCCCGTAAAGAAATCACCAATGCCCTAACAGTTTTAAAGAAAGGTAAAACCCCCGGACCGGATGACTTTACAGTCGAATTCTATTTACATTTTTCTAGTATATTGCTCCCTAAACGTTTAGATCTTTTTCATTCATTTTTTTTTCTGGTAAGACGTACGGTACTTTTCAAGAAGCCACGATTTGTTTGATTCATAAAGAGGGTCGAGATCCCATGTTTTGTAAAAACTATCGCCCGATATCCTTGGTCAATGTAGACTATAAAATATTCGCTAAACTACTTGATCTATGACTAGAACCTCTTATGCCTTACTTTGTTGGTAAGGAGCAGTGTGGATTTGTCAAGGGTAGACTAACCTCGGATAACACTTGTCTATTCCTTAATGTCTTAAACAAAATCCCTTCTCTATCCACCTCCTTAGCGGCAATTTCCGTTGATGCTGAAAAAGCATTTGATAGGGTAGATTGGTCCTTTTTATTTGAATCTCTGAAGTGGCATGGCTTTGGTCCCACGATGATTTCTCTTATTTCCTTATTATATTCTGCCCCTAGAGCCTCGGTGTTAGTTAATGGTTGTATATCTTCCTACTTTGTTTTACAACGTGGAGTCCGTCAAGGTTGTCCCCTTTCCCCCCCTTCTCTTTTTCCCCTTGAACCCTTTTTATCATCGATCCGTAATAATGACTCTATATCCGGTTTTTCTTATGGTGATCACCATTTAAAACTTTCTGCATATGCAGATGACATTTTACTTTTTATTTCCAACCCTGAAGTATCTATTCCTTCCTTGCTGCACAAATTCTCTTCATTCTCCCTGGTCTCTGGTTACAAGATCAATTCGGATAAAACAGAAATTCTCCCTCTTATGAAATTCTGTTCTCAACATTGCTTTTCTTCCACTGGGTTTTCTTGGATTAGATCTAAAATTAAGTACTTAGGAATAGGTTCTCTAACTCCATTTCTTCCTCAGTCAAATTAAATATGGTAGAAGCTTTATCTTGCATTGACAAATTATTTTCTTCTTGGAATCCCTCTTTCTCTCGTGGTGGGGACGGTTAGACTCAATTAAAATGATCACTCCCATTTTACTTTATACTTTCTCTATGCTCCCTATTTATATTACATCTTGTTATTTTAAGAAGATTGATTCTCGCCTTTCCAAATTTCTTTGGAAAAATAAAAAGCTAGAGTATCCTTATCACTTCTTCGGAAGACAAAATCCAATGGGGGTGTTAATTTTCCTGACTTTGGTACTTATCATAAATCCTTTTGCCTCCGTCAAGCCTTAAATGGCTCCTTTCTGATTCCTCCGCTTTTACGCCTCTATGGTTTACTATTGAACGCTCTTTGCTTTTACCCTTTTCTATAAAGGAAGTTCTGGCCTTTTCTGCCAAAACTCCTCAAACTTCTCTTCCCTTGTTTAGGCACACATGTTCTTTGTTGAAACCTTTGACTCAACCAAATATTATTTCCAGGGAATCTTTTTTACGTTCACCATTATGGCATAATTCCCTTATTACCATTAATAACAGAACTGTCTTTTGGAAATCCTGGAGACTAAAGGGAATAGCTTGGGTCAACGACCTATTTGATGGTTTGATTCCCTTTTCATTTCCTCAATTCCAATTCACCTTTGACTGTCCCCATTTGCAGAAATTCTCTATTTTAATGGCAGTTATTCTTGACACATTCTATTCTCTTCCATCAATTTCTCTTTCTTCTGGAGAAAATTCTCTTCTTAAGATTCTGGTTACCCTTCTTAGGCTTCTCTAATATATAAACACACCTTATCTCCTGATCCGGATCGACCTTACTGTAAAGTAGAACTTGCCTGGGAATTGGATCTGGGATGTGAATGGAGCATCAATTTCTGGGACAAATTCTGGTCCCATTCTCTCAAAATCTCTAGATCTGCCTCTGTCACTGAATCTATGTTTTTCCTTTATCATAGGCTTTATTTCACCCCTATTTCTATAGCTACGTTTTCCCACTCTACTGACATGAACTGTTGGACTTGTGGATCCCCCACAGCTAACCTCATGAACCTTCTCTTTCTTTGCCCTGCTGTTATTTGCTTTTGTAGGAAATTTTGGTCCTATATTTCTCGTATATTTAACATTCACATTCTTTTTTCTAATCTCATCCTTTTCTCTGGGAGTTTACTAGAATCTTGGATCTACCTACTCATAAACATGGTCTATTTGACCTCATGCTGGCTTTAGCTTTCCAACAAATAGCACTTAATTGGAAAAATTTAACAAAACTCTCCGTCCAACACTGGTGGAATAATCTGTGCCATTTTCATTGACTAGATATTGCTTTTGCCTCCTCTTGTAAGCCAATTGTTAATAGAGATCTATTTTGGTTGCCACTTACATCATATTTAGACAAAAAGGTAATAACAAAAAATTCTCGTTTACATTCTGAAAATTTTAAACCTCTGTAATTGTTTAATTTCTCTGATCTTTTTTCTCTAATCTCTTGTTGGCACACTGTTTTTCTAATTATAATAAGTTTACATTTTACATTCATTTAAAGTTATGCAATATACACGTTCCTCAGTTGTAAGAGTATTACCTTTTTCCCCCTTCCTTCCCTCCCCTTCTCTCCTCACCCTTATTGCCTTTATAAAATATAAACAGCTTTCTTTTTGCTTTTATTGCTAGCTGTACTTTGTATTCCTTTTATTATGCCTTTCTTGTATTTGCTGGTCTTATGTATCTCCTGATAATATCTAATAAAGCTTTTTAAACATAAAAAGAAAAGTCATAAAAGTGTTGCATCAAATTTATCACACATTTAAAATATACAGTCATAAAAAAAAACATCAGTAAGTAATAGATATACAAATACACAATCAAAATAATATCTATTCACTTGGTTCCAATCTAACGTGCAAGAAGATTTACTGATTCCGTTAAAATTACAATATTATATTAAAAAAATAATCAGATAACATCTAATTAAGATGTTTATGTCCAGCAGCAATTTCACTAGTGATAGATATTGGGTATATACTTTGCAGTTTTCTATATAAAACCTCAAATTAGCAAGAATTGTATACATTACAGCTAAATAATTTAAGGTTAGTCATACCAAGCAGCATTAAGTGTTGCTAGAAGTCAGCCCTTTCGTCCTGATTTTTCAAATCCAAAGTAGAAAACGTGCGATGGCAAACACAACCGTTTCCTTCAGGTCGCTTTTAAATATTCTTAATGCCTCTCAGTAGTGCCTCACACCCTCCAACTTACACACTGCAATAATCCATTTCTTACGCGGTAATGAGTAACTGGGGCCAAAGAAGAAAAAGAGTCCCTCAGTTTCCTTTAGCTGTGAGCAATGAGAGCAATAGTTAGGAGAACATCCTGATTTGTTCCACTTGGCTGAGAACGATTGTAACTGTAAAGCACCGCATCTGAATTGTATGTATAATCATTTTGCTTGTAAGGGGTAAATTCTGTCCATATCGGATGCAAAATCAGGAGAGCATTTATTTGCTGAAAACTGCCCGGTTAAGCTCCCATCTTTATGATCATGCCAGATGCGTACTATGACATTTTCCCAATATGCTTTTTTTCAGTTTCTCAGCAGCTCCTTTGGCAATCTTTGGTGGAGAATTCCACTGAACCCCCAGTTTGATCATTTCACATTGTTTTTGAAAATATATTAACCACGGGCTATGTACTTGTCTATCACTGAAAATTAGCTCTGCTAATGATTCCCTGCTAGGAGTCAGCTCAGGGGTTGACCAAATCCATACCCAATACATCAATGGTTTTAGGGAGGACACCCAGTGGATACAGTTCAGTGCTAAGTCCAGCCTTGAGAGGGTAATGGGAGTGCTCATAGGCAAATTGAAGAGTCGTCTGATAAAGTTATTTTCTGCTAATGTGAGGGTGGTTGCGTCATCATATCCCCATATCTGTGCCCCATAAATGGCTGCTGACACTGCTGTGGCTCTATATATTTTAAGTGCAGGCGTCAAAGCACTACCTGAAGTGTCCTTGTGTTTTTACCCGATTAACAGTGCTCTCTGCTTGAGAGCAGTTTTACTTTTCCCCATTTGCAACCCCCAGGACAAATTATTTGTTAATCTTACTCCTAAATAATCAAAGTTTATGACCTGTTCTATTGGGGCTCCCTAAATGGCCAAACTACCTGTAAAGGATCAGTGTGGGCGTATTGTCATATATTTTGATTTTACTTGGTTTAATTCTAGAGCCCTGTTTTTGCAGAAGGTGGAAAAAGAGTCCAATTGCTTCCGTAAGCCTAATGGGGTTCTGGAAATAAGAAGAGTATTGTCAGCGAACATAAGGAGTGGGACAAACACTCCTGCACTCTTAGGTGCATTATGCTTGCACTTGAATAGCCATTTAACCGCCCCATTAATGTAAAGGCTAAAGAGTGTAGGTGCCAATACACAATCCTGTTTAACTCCCCAGTTTACAGGAATCCTGTCCATCTATTCTCCTCCCATGTGCCACCTCATCTTGCCATAAGTATCTGTATGGAGAACTCTTAATATCCAAAAGAGGTCATTAGGGATCCCGTAGGCCTCCAGGACCCTCCATAGAGTATCCCTCGGGCCCAGGTCAAATGCTGACCTCAAGTCTATAAAAGCAACATAAAGATGGTCCTCCCTCAAGGTTATATTTTTTCAGCATAGCACCATGAAGCAGAAGACCTGGTCAAGGATGCTGACTTTTTTCTGAAGCCTGCCTGGGTGTCCTCAAGAATATGATTTTCAGAAAGTCAAGTTTGAAGCCTTACCTGGACCTGCCTACAAAAACCTTTTTAGCTATTATCAATCAAGTTTATAGGTGTATAGTTTCCTGGCAAATCTCTGTTCCCCTTTTTCTAAATTGGAATAATGGCAGCACCACGCCAGGATGGAGGAATGTCCTCGCCCATCATCATGGCATTGCTCAGGGTGTTAAGATATGATTGAGTTATTTAATGCATCCGATAATTATTAGATGTGTTAAATACCTTGAAACTCATAAATCCGACACCTGGGTAAACAGGTTTTTATGCATGGGTTGGAATATGATGAGTAACTCGTAATCTGGCTCTTTGTGTTTTCCCAAGTGTTGAGTTTTCTTTTAAAAAAAACTTTGTTCATGATTTTCTGCAAGTAATGCTTTTAACCACAGCATGCCTTATAAAATGTTATTGCAGTTGTATATACATTTTGAAATCTTTAATTTCACATTTATGTGGGGAAGATAAACGTAAAAACGTTATTTTCATTTCATAACTTTTCTACAACCTGAAACTATTTACAATTGTATAATTCTAATTTAATTGATTTGTTTACTTAGTTTTGCTTGTAAGCAGTAGTTCTGCAACCCTGTATAGTATGCTGGTTGGCTAGTTGACTGCAGATGCCGTTAGAAGATACCTTGTTGTCCCCTCAAGTCACCTTCATAGGGTGTCGGAACACAACAAAGTAACCTGCAGCTCCTATACCTCTACACACCTGAAGGCCATAGGGGAGCAGAAAGCCAAGCTGTTTTTCGCAAAAACCCTCAGGGACACACTAAAGCTTCCCCTTTCACCCCAGGTAAGCTTCCTGTTAGAGAAAGGATTCCTCTTCTTCCTCAAGGAAATGATACCACTTCTGGGACTGTTCAGAGCCTCAATGTCTTTCCCCAATGTGAGACTCTTCCTCGTCGTCAGATAAGATTCAGATGTTAAAAGAGGAGACTGTGGCTTCCAGATCCATCTGCCAACCTTGCGTAGCCTGAGACATTTCACCTGCTAAGATAGACTTGTTCAGGGAAGCTCCTGCACCAACTGAGCTGCCTCCAAAACGCAAGCATCATCCTATGTGTATAGTCAATCTGGCAATACCGGCCTCAGTACCTCCTGATGCTGCACCTTTATGTGTTCTGGCCCTAAATTCAAAAAGAAATCAAAGTCTTCTAAGGCCTTCTGTTCAGTTGGAGCTTCCTTCATCGGCAACACAGACTCCATCTTCGAAGCTGACTACACAGCCCATGTAGGCCTCTGAGGCCTGAAGAAATTAACTGTATGTCACAGATTACCATCCAAGAGTGATCCGGGACGGGCACACAGAGACATTTAGTCAAGTAGAGATATGCTTGTCCTCTCCATGAGCAGTCACACCATAAATATGTCACCATTGCTGTCCCCTCCACATCAACTATATTATCTCTCTTTTCAGACCTGGAGGGAACTCGAAACTATGGAAGAGTGGGAAGTGGTTTTTGGGAAAGACTATACCACTAACTCATGCATGGAAGGGAACGTCCTACATCAAGAGTCCACATCTGGGTCAACAATAGTAGAGCATATACTTGCCTAGCAATGACTGATAGTTGTTTTGGCTCCCACTCATGTTTACATTCTTTTCACTCTGTCTTATGTTGGTCCACCTTTTTTTCATTTTTCCTTACCGTTACATGTTTTGGGTTGGTCCTTGCTACAAAAACGTTTCTTGGCTGCTCTGTCTAATTTGTTTGGAATTGTTTGTCTTAGCATCTGGCTGCTGCTGTTTAGAGTGTCTTTAGTTCCTAGATGTCCCGTGGACTAGCACTGCTATCCTGGTCGATGTCTGGTTCCATTACCGCCTCATCCTCCCTAGATTGGGCTTAGTTAAATCCCTGTTGTGGGAAAACCCCTTTCTGTACCCTTAATATCATCTACTTCAAGGACACCTAACTACTAATATTTACTGGGGTTATCTAGAATTTTCCCATGCCACCTGAGAAATAATGCGTGGACCAGTCTAACAGCAGACATTACCTTCTAGACAATCCACCAACGCAACTAGTACTCCTGTGTTTTACTCTTTTTCCCGTTTTGCTTTATTCCATTTTTTGATGCCCCTCGAGAACACTCAGGTGGAATTCTCAGCAAGCTTGACACTGTGTGGATAGAGAAAACATTAAGGCAAACTGCAATGATGAGCCTTTGGCAGGGCACTTTCCTAGGGTCGAGAGATTCACCCAAACTGAAGAATTGTTTGGCTTCGACTCTGATGCCTTTGCTACGCTTGATAAGGGTTATGGCCAAACAGAAAACAATGATTCAGAGGCTAACCTTCTTCTCTTCTATAACACTGATGATAGCCTGGACCTACCAAATGAAAGTCGCTTAGGCACTTCACAAGAAAGGAGCATTACTGTGGCAATGTATTGTCATGATGTCAAATGATTCTCATGAAAATTATTACTAGAATGTTTTGGATAGTGAGTTCTACACTCTTTGGTGAAATGTGATAGTTTGGTTTGGATGGCAGCTGGTTCCTAGTGCTGTTACAAGATACATGAATAAAGCAAGGCTGCTGTCATTGCAACTTGATTCCTCGAGTCATTGGTACACCAACACCAAAATTTGGTGACGATTTACATCAGACCCAACAGCCATGAACGCCAGACTCAAGGGCGTGCTGCAAGGAGTTTGATTTTAAGAGGAAAACAGAAAAATGAAAATCTGAGCTAGAAGACCATATATGTCAGTTGGTGTTCATGTTCTCGAGGTAATCTGGTTGTGAACAAAACGTTGTACTGAGGTAAATGACTTGTTTTCGAATCAAGCGCTGCCTGGGATGTGCAGTGGTATGGATACAACAATTTGGTGACATTGGGGCTTTGCTTGTCAGAGCTGGGCTTGGTGTGGCAATATGTTTGGTGGGAAATTCGTAGTGTTTGACAGTTAGAGGCGTCACAAGATTTGTGGCTGAGTTCATTTTTTTTTATCTGAGTGACGGTTTGAGACTTACCGCCCCCAATCCATGCACTCAGCAACAAACTTGCTGGAAGTCCTAGTGCTTTACCTGCCACCTCAATGCGCCAATTGGATTCCACCAGGACAGTCCACGCTTTTGTTGGTGCGCTATATGCTCCACCTCTGTGAGAGCGTGTACAGCGTGTCGTCGCACGCAGTCCTTGCACGATTCTCTTGAGCAACTTGACTACTCCCAGCATGTTGACATCTTCTCAGAGAGGGTTTGCCTAAAGAGCTAGTATCTGACAATGGGGTCCAGTTCATTTCAAAGGAAATTAGAGAATTTCTGTCAAAATGTTGCTTTGTGCACAAAAGAGTGGCTTTATATCACCCACAAGCTAATGGACTGGTAGAGAAAATTAACTGTACATTATTGAAATTCATTCAGTGGGCATTTAGGAACAAAATGGATATATGTAAGGCTGTGAACATCATGTTATTCTCCCATTGTGCTTGTCCTAACAAAGTAACTGACAAGACACCATTTGAAGTGATGAGAGGTCACTTGCCAGCATGTGTGATGTGCCCACCATGGTTGAAGGGGCGCAAATCTCGTTCAGAGCATGAATGCATTATGGATAGGGAGATCCGTCCCAAGGTGGAAGCCTCTCAGAAAAAGATGAAACAGTATTTTGATGACAGGAATGGTATCAAATTGACTGAACATAAAATCCAAATGGGTACTTGGGTGGGTATTCAAGAGCCCATTCGTATACCGAAGAGTTCATCTAAGTTCAGAGAGCCTGCACAGGTGGATGCAGTCAAAGGTTGTGCTTTCGGGATAAAAAGGCATGGATGCTGGAATCTGAGTAAGGTGGTGAAAGTGAGCAAACTAAATGAAAATTCTCAAGCTAAGCAGGACAAAGGTTCTGAATCACCATCTCAGTCAGGAGTTGGTCAAGACAATGCCAGAGAGAAAAGGGTGATAAGGAAACCGGTACAGTGTTGTACTTGAATTCAATCTTAAAGGCTCCATCAGACATAACTTGTTGTTTTCATTGTAGTAATCTCACAATTACATATTTATAATATATTTCTTATGTCCAGGGGGTTTGTTGTTATTTTGTTTTAGGGAATTATAAGCGTTCAGTTTAATAATGTGAGGATGATGTTGAGTTATTGTATTGTCATGATTTCAAATGATTCACATGTAAAGTAATACTATAGAAGGTTTTGGATAGTGAGTTCTACATTCTGGGGTGTTTGGATGGCAGTTGCTTCCTGGTGCTTTTTACAAGATACAGGAATAATGCAATGCTGCTGTCATTACAAGTTGTTTCCTCGGGTCACTGGTACACCAACACCACAATTTGGCATTGGTACACCAACACCACAATTTGGCGATGATTTACATCAGACCCAACATCCATGATCACCAAACTCAAGGGCGTGCTGCAAGGAGTTTCATTTTAAGAGAAAAACAGGAAAATGAAAATCTGAGCTAGAAGGACTTATATGTCAGTTGGTATATATGTTCTAAAGGTAATCTGGTTGTGGACAAAATGTTGCACTGAGGTATGTGGCTTGTTTTTGATTAAAGCACTGCTGGATGTGCAGCAGTATTGATACAACAATTTAGTGACATTGGGGCATTGCCAGTCAGAGCTGGGCTCAGTGTGGTAATATGTTTGGTGGGAAATTCGTAGTGTTTGACAGTTGGAGGCGGCGCAACATTTTTGGCTGAGTCAGGTTTTTTTTTTTGTTTGACTGTTTGACGCTTTCTTACCCCAATCCAAGTACTCAGAACTGCACTTGCTGGAAGTTCTTGCACTTTATCTGACACCTGCATACACCATTTGGATTCCACCAGGACCGTCCATGGCTCTGTTCGTGCTCTATGCGCTCCACCTCTTTGAGAGTGCGTTCAGCTTGTCATCGCACGCAGTCCTCCAAGATTTTTGCCAGCAACTTGACTACTCTCAGCATGTTGGTGTCATCACATACTGCGTATGTTTACGCGGATGCCATTTCTCCAGCACTCAAGCCAATATTCTATGATTAACAATGGGAGGCCACAATTACTTACTAATGTGGCTCGCCTCCCTCTGAAGAGGTTTCTTTATTTACCACTGCAGTACAAAAATCAACAAATGTCTTGTAAGTGATCTTGCTCCCTGCAGAGACGAAGTCTAAAATTTGATGAAGTTTTGCAACTCACCTCTTTAGTAGCAGAGCCCTTAATGCCATTTAGTGAGGCTCTTTTGGATTCTGTGATGGCCTCAAGGAAGAAATACTTTTCAGGTCCAGCAGTCCACTGATAGACAGCCAGATGCCATAGATTGGCTCTGTGTGGCCCACACTTCTTTTTTTTTCGCCCTTTCCTGGAAAGTCTGGAAGTCCAAACTTCTTCTTTGAAGCAAAACCAAATACTTTTCTCATGGAACCTCCTGAAAAAAAGTCAAAGAAACTTGGCTCTATGGACAGAAAAATCTTTGCTTCTGACCTTCTGCACTGAAAATGCAACATGCCATCGAGGAAGATAATTATTTTCACGCACTGAGGAAGGTGGAAAAGCTCACAGTGATTGATTTGCCAGACAACATGAAAATGCATTTTATGCATCTTGGTTAATGATGTTTGGATGTACCCAAGCAGATCTAGAAATGTGGTCTGGACTCTTTAGGACATATTTACTAGAAAATGACGCAGCACAGCACTGCAAGCCATCTTGCTGCACTGAGCTGCGTCATTAGGAAAGTGCAGGGATGCGTCGTACTTACAGCAATACGAAGCATCCCTGTGCGTTTCTCTGTGCTGGCACATAACTGGCGGCCTAGTGCCTAAGCAGGCACCCTTGCATTATGGTGCAATGGTGCCTGCATTGCAGGCATGATTGTTATGTTTTTGTTCAGGAAGGTACACCTTCCTGCACAAAAGCAATCATTGATGTTTTTTTCCCTCCTTCTATGTGTACTGCAGAATGCAGCACTCATAGAAAGAGCAAAAAACAAGGCGAAATTAAGGTATTATCCTCGTTGTACCGCTTTAACGCCTCCCCTGGAGAGGCGTTAGAATCTGATGCATTCCCAGGTTTACAAAACCTTGTAAATCTGGGAATGCTTCACATTCCATGGGTGGTGCGTGGGAACACCCACAGCAATACCCATGGAAGGCCCCTTTCACGCAGAATATGCGCACCCAGAGTGGCTTTACGTGGCCTTGTAAATATGGGCCGGCACACTGAGCCTCTGGAGTGTCGCAAATGTGACGCTCCGGTGGCGTAAAAATGCCCAGGGGCATTGTAAATATGCCTCTTTGTGTCTGTAATCACATGATCAACTACATGCACATGCTGCAATGCATTACACTGGCTTCTCAGGAAATTTCCAATCCACACTAATCGACATGTGCTTTTATTGTGAGAGGCTGTTCCATGAAAAGGTCTACTCCTACAGGGAATGCATCAAAATACTCCCTTGCGATGCATTTCTGTCAGCAATATAGGAAACTTGGAGGATAATCTAGGGCAATCCAAGCATAGCAGAGGCAACATTCTCAACCAGACCATAGACTTCAACATCTACCCTGCTTCTGTCAGAGCAGTGGTGTCTCCATCGAACTCCAACACCGGCAGATGAAGAAGAGCCAGCCCCCACTGTCCTCTGCCATCTCTGCTGCCTCAAAACCTTTCTGACTTCACCCTCCACTTATGAAATAATCTTCCGGCGGGGACAAGGTCTCACATTTTTCCACCAATTGAGAGATGAACATAATGTATCGCTGGGTCATCCAACTAATCAAGAAGAGCTATGCCCTCCATTTGCACCACCCTTTTTCTACCAGGAACAGTTCTCTGGCACATACTGAGGTTTTGGAGGACTAAGGGGCTCATTACGATGCCGGACAGAAAAGGCTTCCGTCCGCCGTGCTCGCTGCAAAAATCCACCTGCATGACCCTCGGCATCTCCGTCAGTCAAATTACGATGCAATGCATGGAAAATCCTACCACAGCAGACGGAACTCACAAAAGACCATCCGCCATGCTCGGAAAAGCTGCAAATCCGACTGCGGCGGTCGGGGAAAGCAGTTCAATGGACTGAAAAGGCCGCTCCTGCTGCGGAATGACCGCACGGTCAATTACGATGAGACTGCGGAGCTGGCGGACCGAGCATTGCGTTCCGATCGCCGCGCTCGCGCATAGGCAAAATGAATGGCGGTAGTAACAAACTTAACAGCGATGCACAAAGTGTGCCTGCACTCTACGGTGCCCTCAATCACATCACACACGCCACAATGATAGACCCCAAATGTCCATTGGCAATGAAAGCCATGCCCAGCATTGAAGAAACACCTGGAGGACATCACTCATGTGGACACACCCACATACCACAGTATAAAACCAACCCCTTCCTGGACCAGCATCCTTTGCACACCAGAAGCTGACACAGAGAGACAGGACACCATTTACGCACACAGCACAACATCACATACACCCATCTCCACACAACACCACTTCCCACCCACACACCTGACACACTTCACATATCTCCACCACCCCCTGCACCCTGCACTTTTCTTACCTTTGCACCATGCCCAAACAGAAAATACCCCAATTCACCGACACAGAGTTGAAGTGATGGTAGACGAGATAATAAGGGTAGAACCACATTTGTATGGGAACCTGGTCCAACACACCCCACTTGCGCGCAAAAACCAGATGTTGACAAGGATCTACAACAAAGTCAATGCTGTAGGGACCACCCTACGCACACTGCATGACATCAAAAGGCGGTGGGTCGACCTTAAGGCCTGGGTCAAGCATCGGGCCCAGAGGAACCACGAGGCGGCCCAAAGAACTGGTGGCGGCCCTCCCATTCCACCACTAACCTTCACTGAATGGGAGGAGAAGGTGCTTGCCATACTGCATCCCAAGAGTCTCACAGGAATCGAGGGGGGAGTGGAGGCTGGTAAGTACAAACAAAATGATCACATCCCACTTTTAATGTACTGTTGTGCACAACAAGTGAGCCTCAATTGCCAGACAAAATCAAACTCATGTAGAATGCAAGCTGTCAATATGAATGTCTCACAAGGCTAGCATTTCCTTCCTCTGCTTCATCTCACAGGTAGGTAGTCAGCTCATGCACCCTGGCCTCCCTCCCAAACAGAATGGAGCACCCTCCCCACCCCACAGCCATGTGGCAGCCATCTCCCTCGACAGTGCCTCCTAACAGGTAGGTAGCCAGCTTACTGGGGAGGGGGTTGTTGGGACCTGACAGCAAGACAACCACTCCCACAAGGCCCTCTGTCTTCCCTCCCAAACAGCATGGAGCACCCTCCCCACCCCAGAGCCATGTGGCAGCTATCTCCCTCGACAGTGCCTCCTAACAGGTAGGTAGCCATCTTACTGGGGAGGGTGTTGTCGGGACCTGACAGCAAGACCACAACTCCCACAAGGCCCTCTGTCTTCCCTCCCAAACAGCATGGAGCACCCTCCCCACCCCAGAGCCATGTGGCAGCCATCTCCCTCGACAGTGCCTCCTAACAGTTAGGTAGCCATCTTACTGGGGAGGGGGTTGTTGGGACCTGACAGCAAGACCACAACTCCCATAAGACCCTCTGTCTTCCCTCCCAAACAGCATGGAGCACCCTCCCCACCCCAGAGCCATGTCAGCCATCTCCCTCGACAGTGCCTCCTAACAGGTAGGTAGCCATCTTACTGGGGAGGGGGTTGTTGGGACCTGACAGCAAGACCACAATTCCCACAAGGCCCTCTGTCCTCCCTCCCAAACAGCAGGGAGCTATCTGACCACCACATCCCGCACTTGTGAGCCAACTCTGTAAAGCTGCATAAGTTGCAGTCAGTGCACACACAGCTAATACCATTGAGAGCTCACATGAATCACAGTGTCATTGATGAAGTCACATGTAACTGCAAAGCAAAACCCAAGAACGCAATGGCCAAAATCCAATGTGCAAGTCCCATTGTCTCAAAACATAAAGGCTCACATCAACACAATACATGCATGGAGACTCAGTCAAACATCACAAACCATAGGAGGTCAGTACAAAAAGCACAGCAGAAATCATGAAGTTGCGGCATAGTAGACAAACAGTCATAGAAAAGTCACAAATATCCTAGCATGAACAGAAGTGGATGAGCAACCAGAGGACATGTACTTGGAAATACAATATCTGTACATATGAAATTGTTGCTACAGTCATGTCACATCGCTAACGAGCAATGTATTTACCTCCACATCATGTCCGACTGCTGACAAACTGTTATGAATGCCAAGTAATGCCAAGCTGAAAAGTCATGCTGTCTCAAATGAAATGTGCTAAACATGAACATCAAAGTTGTGCCGTGTACTGAATATGCTGACAATCTAACCTCTGTTCAACAGGTGACTCGCCAGCACCAGCAGGCGCCCATGCCATGGACGAGCCCAGCCAGTCTCCCCCCCAGGAAGGTGAACCCTCGGATGCAGACTCCCTGGTTTTTATGGATGAGGAGGACTGAACTGACCCCTCCGGCGTGCCCAGGCAAGCTCAGTCTCCAGCCCTCACTGTCCCCCCACCACCACCACCACCACGACTCCCACAACAGCTGCAACAACAACGCTGACCCCTGCAGCAACGACCTGTGTGGCAGCCACCTCCACCATCACCACCGCTGCCTCCAACACTGTCAATGTGGCAGTTGTAGCCAATACCACCAGGCAGCCACGGGATGCTGGGGACAGTGTGCGGCGGCAGCGCTAGGCGACGCCACAGGTCCGTGGTAGCAGGGCAGGTGGGCGGCCAACTGGGGGACAGTCACAGGAGGACAATGAGACTGAAGCCCAGGCCACCGTGCAAACTGTCCTTGGTGCATAACAGCAGAACCAGGGACAGATGGGCCAGGTCCTTGACGAACTGCGTCAACTCCGCCTGCTGCAGAGGTCCATGGACACTCATTTGGGACAAATTGCAGAGTACATGGGCCAGCTTGTGGGTGTTCTGAGGGACATGCATGCAGCATAAATAGCTGCCCACCCCCCGTGGCCAGCCTGATGATAGTCACAACACCTCAGCAGCGGCCACAGGGAGGGGTGAGTCACATCACAGCGAATCCTCAGACCCCTCTGAGCATGCAGTAGGTCCCCCCCGGCCAAACAGCAGAGGGGGCGTCCGAAAAAGACCCAGGGAGGATCACGTGGCAAAGCACCGTGCCGTACCAGTTCTCGGAGCCACCGTTGATGTCACCAGTGTCACACCGAACATTGACTTTGTTGTAAATCCGATCCCACATTGCCACAAGGATGGGAGTGTTCTGTTGGACTGTGGAATCCCACCATTGTGTGTTCTACCCGAACTATCCATGTACCATCACTTTCAACTTCACCCCTCACCTGTCACTCGTTTCCAAATAAACACAAATCACACCTGTATGCCTTTGTGTCAAGAGCATTTTTTATCATAGTAAGTAGCATATTAACTCACATTGCAATGTATCATAAGACGTGAATGCGACAATCCATTGAGAGAGTAGAGGAACTGGAACGATACTAAGCCTGGGCATAATACTTTGCTACGCTCACGGAGCATGCAAAGTTTGTGTTACTATGCACTATGTAAATTGCACATAGCAGAGTAAAAAACTCTGCTAGTTGGCGTAGCAGCAGTATATTAAACACATACAAATGCTTTGTTAAAGCAATTTTCTATGCTAAAAAGCATATAACAAATTCACAAAAGTGAACTTTGACAATGAAAATATCAAGCAATGAGAGAGGTGATGATTTTGAGTTCCCCCTAACCTAGGGGAGGACCAAGCAGATGCCTTGAACACAAAAAGCATATCATGTGAACGATTCAGTGGTGGTCCCTTCCTCCTAGGATCACCCCAAGCACAGTTATGGGCAAAAATACAATCCCAACCAAAGGCCCTGCAAAGCGTTATGGGACGAGATTAGCAGTGGGCAGTGAATATTATAGTGTCCAATATCAAAATATTTCTACAAAGAGCTGCAGTTCAACTAGTCGTTACTAGATGTCCCTCACGAGTCAAATGCAAAAGCATTGAAATTATTAATACATCAAGCTGCAGTTCCACTAGTCGTTACTAGATGTCCCTCACGAGTCAAATGCAAAAGCATTGAAACCCTTTCATGAAGCTTTTGCATTTGACTCGTGAGGGACATCTAGTAACGACTAGTGGAACTGCAGCTCTTTGTAGAATTATTTTGATATTGGATACTATAATATTCACTGCCCACTGCTAATCTCGTCCCATAATGCTTTGCAGGGCCTTTGGTTGGGATTGTATTTTTGCCAATAACTGTACTTGGGGTGGTCCTAAGAGGATGGGACCACCACTGAATCGTTCAAAAGATGTGCTTTTTGTTTTCAAGGCATCTGCTTGGTTCTCTCCCTAGGTTAGGGAGGATACCAAAATCATCACCTCTCTCACTGCTTGTTACTTTATTGATTTCACTTTTGTGAAATGCTATATGCATTTTAGCATATAAAGACAGAGGTACTTATTTTATCTTAACTTGCACTGTGCAAGATGCCTTTGGCAATTATTGTACAGTGCAGTCAAGCACACAGCTATGCACTACGCAATTAGCATAGCTATGTGTAGTTCAAAATGTACTTCACGTAGCTATGTGAAGTGCTACTACGCAAACTACGCCCAGGGTTAAACGATACAAGAAAAAAACAGTGATTTGACATATGATAGCATTACAGAAAAAGCACTCCACTAGGCAACACTATATAAGATGCATTCCAGTTAACACAGGCCAACACTATCAACATGGACAGAAGGGGGATGGGAGCACACAACTTCACCTCCCAGCACAGTTTACCCCTTAGCATTCTGGTAAATGCACTTCAGTTGAAATGCTTACTTGTGTTTCCGTTGAAGTGAGTCACCACGGCTGGATGCAGGTTAGTGCTGTCAATCCCTAGACATGTGTTGCACGAAATTATCCCACATCAGTAGCGGTAAGATAAATTGAGATCAGTGTCTGCTGAGAAAGCTGCCACAATACACTAATGTCTCTGTACCTCTCCCTGCCCAACTCAGGTGAAACACTAAAAGCTACATTACAAGTAAGCATTTTGACAGAACTGCATTTACCAGAATGCTAAGGGGTGAACTGTGCTGGGAGGTGAAGCAGTGTGCTCCCATCCCCCTACTAACATCAATATGGATATGACGTAAGTTGTTGCAAAACACACAGCGCTAATCAATGAAATTCTTAGCAGTGTGCCCACAAGAGCCAGCATCAAAACACATCCTGTCATGTGGCCAAAGGTGACATTGTTGCCTTCACAAACTCAAGTACTGTCACACGGGGCTTTACATGTGTCATGTCCGATTTTTGCATTTGTTCTCACATGAACAACAGTCCCTGACGACATACCCATGCAAAATCTCCTTCTTAACGGAAGTTATCTTATCCTGAATGCCCACAACTGCTGCGGTTTATGGGCAGGCGTCCCGTAAATAGGAACACTTGCACTACATGTTCCTTGCTGTAGCAATGTTCTCTTTACTCCCCCATATGTGCTTGTAGATAGTTAGTTGTGGCCTCACATTCCCACAAGGAAAGCAGACTTCAGTTAGTGATGCAGGCTCAATGGGCTTTTGTTTCAACAAGTAGTCGCTCTCACATCAGCCCGTGAGACCTTCGAATCCCAGGTGTCTTGACCGTCCCGCGCAATTCAGTCACTGCGAGACACGACTCTCCCACTTGTTTTTGGGCAACTGACACACAAGTTATTAATAGCATCTGATACTGAAGGCCTTGCAAATTTTTTTCTACTTGTAGGCTCTGGCCTTGTTACTTTGTTCCACACTATTATTGGAGTACTACCGGGTGTCACTCCTCCTATTTACCGACTGCATTTGGCAGTTTCACATCAACCCTTTGCCAGTACTGCAGAGTGCTGGTTATCCGACTGCTCTCACGCAATGGCAGCCCGTCCTGTGGTCCAGGCCAACCCCGGTCAGTTGCAACTGTACCGTGAACTGATGCAGCTCGTCTTTGGATGTGTACCATCGGCTGTGCTCCACATCAGTTATAGGCTAACCTTCCGCTATGCCTATTTCACCTGCGTGCAACCTGTGTTCTACTGTCGCCGATGCCCCTTTCAATGGGCCATGGATGTCTGCCTTTCCAACACATCCCTTGCTGATCTGGATTATGACCTGTGGGTGAGTCCTTTGTTGGCCCACGACCAGGACTGTTTCGGGGATAGCCGTTTATGGGATGCCTTTCAACGTGTCAGGCAGGCTGCCATCTGCGCCTGTGCGCTTGCGCAACGGCTCCTGTGCCATGCCTACATCGAGCCTCATCCAGGTTGCCATGAAATGCTCCTTTCGTCCTCGTGGTGCGAGGAGCACATCTGTTCCTTCATGCTACTGGATTGGATGGCGGTCCTTTTTGCTGAAGCTGATTTGGATCGTCTTTTGGAACTGGTTGCCTTCGAAGCTGCATGTGCCTTTTTGGATTCGTAACTACTTACCAGCATCTAGAACTGTTGGTAACTAATTCAATATTGTCTTAACTTTTCTCGCCTCCTTCTGACAAAGATTGTCATTCATCTCTGAATTTGGCCCTGTCTGCATTAGCTTTTACTTTGCTTACCTCTGCGGTCTGTTTCGCTTGGTACCACATAACTGAGGAAGGGGAGGCTGTCATATGAGCGTCGGGGACATTGTCACATAGTATGAGCCCGGCTTCCATCATGCAGCTGACGCACACGTAAATACCTGGCTTTGTAGTTTTGCAAGTAGCTTTGTTTATGTCTGTCACATGGGAACTGTCCGCAGAGCTTGATCTCTCCGCGCTCCTGGAGTACTGTCTGAACATTCTGTCCATGGTCGAACAACAATGTCCCTTGTCATTCTGTTCTGGTCAGGCCCTATCACCACGACTCAACAGAGTCTCGCAGCTGCGAGAGACCACGGGTGCCTCTTAGATGTTATGGTGCGGCGGGCTAGGAGCCCCACACTTGGAGAGGGATCTATCCAGAGAGAAGTGCGACACGGCACATGTGATGTACATTTCACCATATATGGGTGAGGAGTGGGTTCTGCTGACAAAGTCCATAGTTAGGCTGTCCGGTTTTAGGTTTAAACCTATAATAACTGATAAAACCCCACCGGAAGGGAAATAGCCCTCACCAGTGTAAACATATAAAGACTGAAAAAACCCCTGCACAACCACAAACTAAATGCCATTCAAAGATGGGAAAAGGAGAGTGAAACAGTCATTTTTACTTTGGTATATAAGGTGGCAGTAAGAGAGACTGGGCTAACATTATTCTGCTTGAGTTTTGTTGTTTAGGGATGTCACTCAAATATTGTTTTTTCTTCCTTCTTCTTCAAAGGCAAGTAATGTGAGAATCTGGTCACATATTGATAGTGACTTGAAAAAATAGTACACTCTGCTGCATTTTTAGATTTTTACAGGAAAGCATGACTGCTGTAGTGGACATAATAAAAAAACTAGAGTCTGAAAACACCCTTGTCTACCAAGTGTTCAGCATAATTAGTGTAGATGTGAAACATCTCCTTGAGAGTAGGCTGGCCGACACTTTTAGTGACTTTGGCACTGCAAAATGTTCCATGCTAGAGTGCTTGCCACTTGATAAGCAAAGAAATGTTAAGGAGCAATTCAGGAACTTTTATTTTACAATGTATGAGAAATAGCCCTTCACCAACCATGGCATTTGAAGTCAATGAAGCCTCACTTTGGTACTCTGCACAAGTTATAGATCCCTTCTGTAAAGGGAAATTTTCTCCGGAGTTTCAAAAGTGCTGCCTCATTTTTGACCGCTTTGATAACTCTGAGGGCATATTCGCCAAGTTCAAAACATATGTTGCAGAACCTGTTGCAGAGAATCACAATCTTCAGGTGCACCAGTATTGGCATGGAAAGCTATGTCAGTGGCCAGAGTTAGCAAATTGTGTACTGGCTATTTTGGCATTGCCTTTCTCAAGTGCCAATGTTGGAGAAGGCCTTTTCATAGATAAAAGTTTACATG
The DNA here is from genome assembly GCA_963921515.1 of Calotriton arnoldi. Classification (NCBI taxonomy): domain Eukaryota; kingdom Metazoa; phylum Chordata; class Amphibia; order Caudata; family Salamandridae; genus Calotriton; species Calotriton arnoldi. The sequence continues at coordinate 79,174 of CAWUFW010018533.1, forward strand.
GGAAGGAAAGAGCGAGTGTGCATGACCAAAGACTCACTAAATAAGTATTGTATGGTGTACTACAATAAATTTGATTTGTAAAAATTTATTTGAACCTCATATACACTGTACGTACACTGTCTATATATCATGTACTATCAGTGCAGAAAACAAGCAATAATAAAAGCGCAGAGTTCCATAAACACCTGAAAAACACTGTTTCGGTTGTTTTTAATGGCGCAAAAATGTGTAACCACTGATAACCACAGTTTTTTTAAGGTATTGAATTCACTTGAAAACACGGAAAAAACCCCACCAGAATTTACCAAAAATAGAAACTGAAAACAGGAAAGCCTACCCATAGTTTAGGGACATTTAATACAAGTTCTTCCAGCAGGGGGAGGGGGGATGGGCTTGTAGGTCTTCCTCCAGAGGGCTTATTGATATGCCATCTTACTTAATGATATGTGGACATGTTACTCTGCTAACTGTTTTTGTACTAAATGCATTTCTCAAATACTTTTGTGCCGTATACTGCATGTTCTTACACGGTAGTTAAAATAAAACTTCTAAACCGTTTCTTGTCTTCAAATGATCCCATTGTGGACAGGTATAAGAGTGAGGGCGACAGGGTGTGTCTTGTTACTGCTATTCATGAGAGATCAGAGAGTGTTGTGTCCTGGGGTGTCTGGGCGATTGTATCACTGACAGTGAGTAGGAGAGCTAGTGAGGCACTATGGCTATTAGGTCCAGTGCTTCAGGGTGCTCAGATGGTAGGATGACTCAGTCCCGGCCTGCCCAAGTCCTCTAATCCTGTGCATAGTTCTGTGTGTGGACAGAATCCCTGCAACAATCCTCAAAGTTTGGGAGACAACAGCATAGCACACAGACACAGCCATAGTCGCTCATTGTTAACTTACACTCAACTGAAGTAGTTGGCGATGAGATGTTGACGCACGTCAAGGCCTTCTTCCTCACCACTGTCATCGTCACTGGGCATGTGTGGGTTTGGAGCAGGGGGCTGCTGCTGCTCATCATCGTCCTGAATCAGGGGGATCTTCTTGCGCAAGGCCAGGTTGTGTAGCATGCAGCAGGCGACTACCATCTGGCACACCTTCTGTGGGGAGTAGAGTAGTGCACCACCACTCTTGTCTAGACACCTAAATCTAGACTTGAGCAGTCAAAAAGTGCGCTCCACCACACGAAGTGTACTCCCATGGGCATCATTGTAGTGGACTTCCCCGGGCATGGTTGGATTCCTCAGTGGGGTCATCAACCACGGACGATTGGGATACCCTGAGTCACCGAGTTGTGAGGAACACAGACAAACATTGCAATCAGAATATGTGAGGAGAGCAGCATGTCACACATACATCACAGTCATTGACACAGCCCACTCACCAACAAGCCAGGCCCGCTCGGGGTGCAGATTAGCCATCAATTGTGGTATGCTGCTGTTCTGCAAGATGTAGGAGTCATGTGCAGAACCAGGATACTTTGCAGAGACGTGTGTGATTATCTGATCCGCCTGGCATACATACCACTTGCACATTGATGGAGTGGTGGTGTTTTCGGTTCCGATAAATGTGTTCACGTGCCTGTGGCGGAATTAGGCCAATGTGAGCTCCGTCAGATCAAAGAAATCCTCCTTCACAGCTGCCAATTCATCCCGCCTCGGAAAGTGGACATAGCTGTCCTTGTAAAGCATCAATGCTGACAGGACGTCACGCAACACCATGCTGAACATGGGCTGTGACATCCCACCGGCGCTGGACACAGTGTACTGGAAAGACCCAGTGGCGAAGAAATGCAGTGCAGCCATAACTTTCACTGTAGCAGACAATGCAGCAGGATATGTTCGGTTTGGCTTCAAATGGGGCTCCAAATGAGCACATAGGTCTCGTAGTGTGAGGCGATCCAAACGGCGATCCAAACGGAATTTCCTGATGATATCGATGTCCTCCATCGTCGCCAGGTCCGGGACAGGTCGAAAGATAGGTGGTTTCCTCCTACGTACCCTGTCAGCATACACATGCATGAGATGAGTCAAAGATGAGATGTGGTAAACAGGTTAAGCGAAGTTAAGCGAAGACTCACACAAGCACAACATTGCCTTGACTCTTGGACACGTGAAATGCACAAGTGACACGCATACAGACGTTGCTTTTCTTCACTCACTCGACATACTCACTACTTCAGCATCCATAGTAGTCGATGTGAATGGCATATAGTATACTGCTACATCAAGGTTGAGCTGCTGTTGAGATGGCACAGCACTTGTGTTTCGCAGCATCTATGCAGATTTGCATGTACCTGCTGTCACTGCACGACCTCAGACTTCAGTCCCACAATACACAACAACATTATGGAATGAGGGCAGTGAGTGTCAGCTGGACAACGAAACATGGATATACAGCACGGTGGGCAGACAAATGTGAACATTATGGGGTCAGTCCATCGTGACTGTGTGGTGATTTTGCATGACAGACATTGCCATGTTCACCTAAAGGAGGCACATAAACACATGCATGTTGTATACATGCACACATGGCTGTAAATGACAGATGATGTCGGCCAGGGCGCTGATTTTTTGTTACCCATGTGCACTCCTATGACGTGTGTGTGACATTTACAGGCAATGGCAGCTATGCACACTGCTTGACACACCAGTACGTGTGTTGGAAGTGCTAGGGATCACAAGTATGTCTGAGTTGCAGAGAATGGACACCTCGAATTGTCAGCCTACATCACTGGCCCTTCAGAAGACGGCCCATGGCCAAGGATTCGCAAAGCAAATAGCAAGGGATATACAGGCAGTGTTAACAGGTTGGAAGTTTCATTACACAACATTGGTACAGTGCGAGAGGCCTTTGGTCTTTTTGACTCCTTAACTCATTTCAGGCCATGCTGGCCACGAAGCATGACAAAGAATGTAATTTCACTCTCCTTTTCTTGGACATGCCATGTGTGTGCAGACTTGAATCAAAGATCACACTCTCTGATACCTTCACTGGGTGCACAAATCACTTTAGGCTAATGTGTTGGGATGTGTGATGCAATTCGCATGGCGACAATGCAAATGCATGATGTGTTTACAGGCGCGGAAGCTGGCATCCACAGCGAAAACACGCAATGGCCCCAATTGAATGATGCAGGATTGCGGTCGGCGCTTCCTGGCCGACGCGGTGTGGCCCCACCTATGCGAATGAGCCATCAGCCAATGGGAGCCGCCAGCGGCTTACATTTTTGAATGTCGCAGGGTGCGTGCTCTGCATCTGCGGGGCAGGGCATTGGCCCCACTTGCCTGCAGGAGCCCTGAGGGTGTCACTCATGTGAATTGGGTGGGCCTCGCACATTGCAGTTGGCAGGTTGCCATATACATCGTGGAGTTGGCCCGGCCTGCACGCTTGCTGGGAGTTGTAGTTGTACAGGGGTTGCATGCGTGGAGGTGTTTTGGACGTACCTCTGCTGTAGAGCGCGGCGGCGTCTTATCTGCCGGAGGTGCACCAGGTAGAGCAACGGAAAGGCCTGTAGAGCAGGATCCATGGCGGCTCAGGTGGTCTGGATGTGCTCTGGGTCGGCTTTTCCTTTCCGTAGTTGTGCTTCCGCCATCCGCGATGTGGTGGTTTTTACGCCGCGGTGGGAAGGGCTGTTTGTTACATCGTAATCTGGTTGGTGGACGGAACGTGATTCCGCACGCCGGTCTTGCTCTATAGGCTCCGTCCGCCACCCTTGCGTACCGAAAAAACGTGCGGAGCCGGAAAAACCGCGTCGGACGGATATTGGCCTTTGTTGGCCCATTGTAATATGGTGGTCGCAATGACCGCATCAGGGGCGGAAAAAAAGATGTTTTCCGCCATCGCCACCACTACGGATGGGCTTCCGTCCGCCATCGTAATGAGCCCCTAAGTCCTTACCTGCTGAGCAAAGGGTACTTAGATGTGTTGCCTATGGAAGAAAGGGGCACAGCATTCTACTCCCTTTGATATGATAATGCCATGATAGGTGATATTTATAGAGTGCGAGCATACACCGTAAGGTCTTTAACAGGAAGGAAAAAAGCAGGTGATAGTTGAGAAATGCAGAAAAGTTAGTTAACAAACAAAAACAAAAATTAAAGGAGATTGATTTTAGGACAGAGGTAAGTTATTCCATCAGCAAAGGGATAAAGATAAGAAAGACTTTGCACCATAAGTGGATTGCTTGACACTTTCAATCATTAACAGAAGTGAAAAAGCTGAATGCAACGGTGTGTATGTGGTGAATTTTGATTTCAGAAATTCAGGGAAAGAGCAATAAAGGCATTTGTGAACAAGAGATAAATGTTCAAATTAAATTGGTTTGTCGATGGGTAACCTGTGAAGACTGGCTACCAAATCTGTTATCCATTTCTTTACTTTTTGTATAGACCAAAGTACAGGGCGTTACAATAATCGAATCTGGATACATACTTTTGATATCGCACTGAACAAGTCTCATTTCTAAATAGAATGGTCCACTATATTTAAGACTGCTGACAGATCATGTAAAATCAGGGCAGGTGGAATATTGCTATCAGCGGCTATTCAAAGAAGGCCTGTAACAATGACCAAAAGCTTATTTAGCACTTCTTGATGTCGAAACCCCACCTGGACTTCAGCTATAATTTTGTTTAACAAGATGAAAAGACAGTTGACTAGCTACAAGCTTGTCAAGGAGCTTAGCCAGTGCCAGAAGACTGGATTAAGATTGGTCAAATATGTATTTGTATTATTTAATTGTGGATGACTTTATCCATGGACAAATTGGATGTATCAGAGCAGAGAGATTATGTGTAAATAGCAGAAGGGATCTGATCAGAATTATTGGAAAGTTATTTTATGCTTTAAAAATGTTTTTGTTTATTGCTGGCTTTTGCAAGTATATTGTAATTATACTCGTGTGTTGGTAAGAAAGCCTTTTTATAAAGTGTTCATTTAGATTTATATAGAAGTTTATCATCAGGGGAATTCTGTAACAGACTTTTGTTTTCAGCAGTTCTTTCCTCTCACTTAATTTTGTATCGAGACTTCATAAACCAAGAAGATTATTAACTTTTATCTTTTTTTTGGAAAGGGAAACGGGGGCCTTAGGTTCTGTAACCAAAGTGCTCCATTTTATAAAGTTAGAGTAATTTTGTTGAGGAGAATTAAGGCCGGAGGGGATGAAAAATGTATCTGGTGTTGTGAACTCTTCTTTTAATTAGCATGGGGAATCTATTACATCCTTGTGAGGATATGGGTTGTTGGTTGGCGAGGGGGGGAGGAGGTGGAGGGGGGGGGGTGGGGGGTGAAACCCTACACAAGCAACAGACACAATCCTTGTCAGGGTGATCCATGTAATTAATTTGAGCTTAACCCTCTGGTAGCTTGGCACAAAAGCAGCCAGAGTCACCTTTAAGGCAATATGTACTAGCATTTATGCAGCACCTAAACAGTAATTGAGCAAAAACACAACACATGAAAAATCATACACTAATTTAGAAAAATAGAGTACATTTGAATACGTTATTTTACACAAAAACAACAAAAATCAAATCATTAGAACCGGAATTCTGAATTTTTAAAGTTTAAAGTGAAAAAAACTTGCCAAAAAGATCAAAGCGACAAATGTGGAGATCTAGTCACACGAGACTGGGGCAAAGTCAAACCTTATGGCCAACCGCAATGGATCGCAGTTCAGATACACAAAGTGGATTAGACGTGGTCTCCACTTACCTTAGAACTTCTAAAGCTTCAAAATGTTGTCAGAATTTTGTTGAAAAAATTAATTTGGAAAAAAAATGTCTGAGAAGATAAAGTTCAGTGGGAAAAGGCTGTGTCAAGGAAGGAAGCGTCGTCATCGAGGAGCCACTGGAGGAAATAGAGGTCAAGATTTCTTCATTCGAACGTAGCCTCTTTTATGAAAGTCGAAAATCTCCAGCAGGACAAGGCGGCAGGCTGTGCTCACAAGAGCTCCACAATGCTGGATGCCTGTTATGCTAGGAACAGGATTTGCTGTAGTGGAGAATAACATACTGGGAGCTACGGCAAAGACTGTCTAACCGATGACGCACCTTGAATGGATCAGCGAGTAGGTAGTCACAGTCTCCTCTCAGTTCTCAGAACACTTTTTGGATTAAACTTTTCTAAGTCCCAATATTTGAATTTGGGCTATCTGGGCACCTTAACCCATGCTTCCAAGGGTACAGGATTGAAGAGCACTACTTGGAGGGTCAGGTCTCGCTCAGACTGGGTTCAGGTGCCGGTTTATGATGGTTGGAATCTTTCTGTCCCTGAGCCTCTGATCAGCAACTTGCACTTGGAGTCACTCTGGAAGTCCTGGGTTCAATCAGTAAAGTAGGTCTCAAACAGCAGGCTTCAGACAGCAGGGCAGTCCTCTGAGAGTATTTCCACAGGTCCAGAAGTCAATTGAAGAGTGTGTCGGAAGGTCCTAATTCTATACCTGGTCCCAACTTTGAAGTGGAAGAAATTTCTGGACTTTTCCCACCACAGAAGTGTCTGGAATTTTCATGCCTCGATGCGTTGGTCTCAGGATGTCTGGGGGCACAATAGGCTGGTGAGAAATTATTTGTGTGTGTGCTGAGGCAGTGTCTTTAAACTGCAAGTGGTGCTGTGCACAGCTCTGTCCCCCTGTTCTTCTTAGACGACCCATCCTGTCAATGTCTAGCGAGGAATACACAAAGACCAACTGCCAACTACACCTAGTCATGTGACCCAGGAAACAGGCTGTAGGAAAAAAAAATGCCAACTTTGTAAAGGAGATTATGGACGGAGCACTGAAACTTTTCAGAAACTCAACCCTAGTCATAGATCTGGGTTGAATCCATCATCGTTCTTTAGCTCTCTTTGCCACCCCAGTTCAGACCCAGCTATATGCAAATCAGTCTTGACCTGGTGCCTCATGGGAACAGTCCAGCCTGAACCGCCAATCCAGGTCATCCCTGGACCAGAAACAAGCATCCTGGGACCGGTTTCGGGGTAACACCCCTCATCAGCCAGGCTAGCTTCAATCCAGTGGCAAAGTGAGCAAGGGACCCAGGTCTGGGCATACCATGCCAATTTAGGGCAAAGCTAACACAAGGAGATGATGGATGGAGCGCTGAAACTTTTCAGACACTCACCCCAGTCACAGATCTGGGTTGAATCCATCATCGTTCTTTAACTTACTTCCCCACTCCAGTTCAGATCCAGCTATATGCAAATCAGTCTTAACCCTGTGCCTCATGGGAACAGTCCAGCCCGAACTGCCAAGCCAGGTCTTCTCTGGACCAGAAACAAGCATCCTGGAACCGGTTTCAGGGTAACACCCCTCATCAGCAAGGTTAGCTTGAATCCAGTTGCAAAGTGAGCAAGGGACCCACATCTGGGCATACCCTGCCAACTTAGGGCGAACAAAGCAAACACAAGGAGATGATGGACGGAGCAATGAAACTTTTCAGACACTCACCACCAGTCACAGATCTGGGTTAAATCCATCATCGTTCTTTAGCTCACTTTGCCACCCCAGTTCAGACCCATCTATATGCAAATCAGTCTTGACCCTGTGCATCATGGGAACAGACCAGCTAGAACTGCCAAGCTAGGTCTTCCCTGGACCGGAAACAAGCATCCTGGAACCGGTTTCGGGGTAACACCCCTCATCAGCAAGGTTAGCTTGAATCCAGTTGCAAAGTGAGCAAGGGACCCACATCTGGGCATACCCTGCCAACTTAGGGCGAACAAAGCAAACACAAGGAGATGATAGACGGAGCGCTGAAACTTTTCAGACACTCACCCCCAGTCACAGATCTGGGTTGAGTCCATCATCAGTCTTTAGCTCATTTCGTCACCCAAGTTCAGACTCAGCTATATGCAAATCAGTCTTGACCCTGTGCCTCATGGGAACAGTCCAGCCCGAACTGCCAAGCCAGGACTCCCCGGACCGGAAACAAGCATCCTGGGACCGGTTTCGGGGTAACACCCTTCATCAGCCAGGCTAGCTTGAATCCAGTGGCAAAGTGAGCAAGGGACCCACGTCTGGGCATACCCTTCCAACCTAGGGCGAACAAAGCAAACAGAAGGAGATGATGGATGGAGCGCTGAAACCTTTCAGACACTCACCCCTAGTCACAGATCTGGGTTGAATCCATCATCATTCTTTAGCTCACTTCGCCACCCTAGTTCAGACCCAGCTATATGCAAATCAGTCTAAACCCTGTGCCTCATGGGAACAGTCCAGCCCAAACTGCCAAGCCAGGTCTTCCCTGGACCGGAAACAAGCATCGTGGGACTGGTTTAGGGGTAACACCCCTCATCAGCCAGGCTAGCTTGAATCCAGTGGCAAAGTGAGCAAGGGACCCACGCCTGGGCATACCCTGCCAACTTAGGGCGAAACAAAGCAAACACAAGCAGATGATGGACAGAGCGCTGAAACTTTTCAGACACTAACCCCCAGTTACAGATCTGGATTCAATCCATCATCGTTCTTTAGCTCACTTCGGCACCCCAGTTCAGATCCAGCTATATGCAAATCAGTCTTGACCCTGTGACTCATGGGAACAGTCAATTGTTCTTGTAGCATTTGTCACCCCGAGTGGGACGGGTATGCCCAGACGTGGGTCCCGTGCTCTCCATGCCACTGGAGCCAAGCTAGCCTGGCTGATAAGGGGTGAAACCCCGAAACTTCTCCTAGAATGCTTGTTTCCAGTCCAGGGAGGACCATGCCTGGCAGTTCGGGCTGGACTGTTCCCATAGGGAGCAGGGTCAAGACTGATTTGCATATGGCTGGTTTCAAACTGGAATGACATGGGGATCAAAAAAACGATGGATTTAGGCCTAAATCTCTGTACTGGGGTGAATGTATGACATTGTTCTGCATTCTGTCCATCAATTGTTCTTGTTGCATTTGTCAACCCGAGTGGGACAGGTATGCCCAGACATGGGCCCTGTGCTCTCCATGCCACTGAAGTCAAGCTAGCCTGGCTGATGAGGGGTGAAACCCCGAAACCGGTCCTAGGATGCTTGTTTCCAGTCCATGGAGGACCTTGCCTGACAGTTCGGGCTGGACTGTTCCCATAGGGAGCAGGGTCAAGACTGATTTGCATGTGGCTAGGTTCAAACTGGAATGGCATGGGGAGCAAAAAAAGGATGGATTTAGGCCCAGTTCTCTGTACTGGGGTGAATGTATGACATTGTTCTGCATTCTGTTCATCAATTGTTCTTGTTGAAACGTTCTATAGGTAGCATTTTCAGAATTGTGACTTTGCCATTAAAGATGACTTTAAATTACAATTTCTGGAGACTAAGCATGAAATTTCTACCTGCTCCCAAACAAAAGTTATCACTTATTAAATATAATAAGGTAACCCAATATTATTCTATGGGAGAGGTATGCCTCACAGTAGTGAAAAACAAATTTGTGAGTTTTTTACTACTAGTATTTATAAAACTTAAAAGTACATGTCCAACATTTTAAGTACACTGTACCCTGCCCTATGTGCTGTTTAGGGCCTATCTTAGGGATGACTTATATGTATTAAAAATTGAGTTTTAGGCCAAGTTGGGGGTTTATTTTGCCAAGTCGAATGGCAGTTTAAAACTACATTCAGGCTGTAATGACATCCTGGGACAAGTTTTAAGGGGCTACTTAAGTGTGTGGCACAATAAGTGCTGCAGGTCCTCTAGTAGTATTTAATTTACCAGCCCCGGGTATATGGTATAACACTCGACTAGGGATTTATAAGTAAATTAACTATACCAATCAGGTGTGAGGAAGTTTTACAATGTTTAAGGAATGAGCACAAACACTTCAGCACTGATTAGCGGTGGTAAGGTGCACAGAAGACAAACAATAACGAATTCAGCAAAATATTAGAGGAGAAGCAAAAGGGTTGGGAGAAGACCACCCTAAGACTGATAGGTCTAACATTTGGCCCCTCCATCTGAATGTGGGGAGAGCTACCCAACCTCCTTGGAGTTCTCATTACTAAGGTGGAAGAATCTGGACAGATCATCAGCTTTGGAGTTGTCTGACCCAGGGGCGGTGTTCCACCATAAAGCCCATTCCCTGTAGGGAGCTGGACCACCTCAACAGTTTGGGATTCTCACCCCTCATCTGTATTTGCCATATGAGGGGCCTGTGGTCTGTTTGAACTCGGATGTGAGTCCCAAACAGGTATGGCCTCAGCTTCTTCAGTGCCCTGACCACAGCAAAAGCCTCTCTTTCAATAGCACTCCACCTATATTCCCTGGGGAATAACCTCCTACTGATAAAGGGTAAAGGTTTGTGTAGGCTCTCATTATATAACTGTGCCATGCTCTGAAGCATCACTCTACACTAAAACTTCATGGGAGAAGACAGGGCCTTAAATGTAGGTGCTGTACACATGACCTCCTTGAGGGTGTAAAAGACTTTCTGGCACGCCTCTGTCCAGATCACCTTCTTTGGCTGCTTCTTATAAGTCACCTCAGGTAAGGGAGTCCCTAACAAACCTCCTTTAGTGTCCAGTGAGGCATAGGAAGGTCCTTGCATCAGTTTGGGTTTTGGGTGGCTACCAGCCCAGAATAGTTTCTATCTTGGCCTGGGGGGGCTGCACCTTCCACACGCCCATGAGGTGTCCCAAGTACGTAATAGAACCGTGCCCTACTTTTCAGTTGCTGGCCTTGATAGTCAGGCTGCTTGTTGCAGAGTCTGAAGTGCTTCCTTGAGGTGAAACAGGTGGTCCTCCCAGTTGCTATTGTAGATAGCTTTGTCAACCATGTAAGCATCATTGAAGGCTTTTAGCCAGGATTTTGTTCACCAACCTCTGGAAGGTGAACGAGGCATTCTTCAACCCAAAGGACATCACCCTGAATTGGAAGTGGCCCTCTAGGGTCCAGAATGCTGACCTCTCTTTCGCCCCTTCAGCCAAGGTAATCTGCCAGTATCCTCAAGGGAGATAAAAAGTACTAAGGAATTTGGCAGCCCCTAACCTGGAAAAGAGCTCATCAGCTTGAGGGATGGGGTGTGTATCAGTCTTAGTGACTGAGTTGATCCCCTTGTAGTCCACACAGAATCTGAGTTATTGGGCAACACCTGGTGGGTCGGCTTTGGGTACCATTACCACTGGGCCGGGACCAGGGACTACTGGAATGCTAGCCCTCAATTTGTCTGACAACCTACAAATTTGATTCTTCACAGGCATACTGTCTCCTGTATCAATGTTGTGGGTAGATAAGTGTGTAAGCCTAGGAGTGAGGGAGAAAAAAAGGAAGCAAACTGTCCCAATAACTGCCAACAGTCCATCTTCTGCTCTGGGGTCAGGGTAGGGGAGATATTGACACCCTCCACTGACCCACCTTTCTCCTTGGAGGATAGGAGGTTAGGGAGAGTCTTACTCTCCTCCTCCACTCCATCATCTATTATCAGGAGCATGTTGACCTCAGACCACTCATAGTGTGGTTTGTAGCGATTCACATGCAGTACCTTTATGGAGCTTCTGGGGGACTTGAGGTCAACCATGTAGGTAACCACCACCTTTCTCACCTTTACCGCATAAGTAGGTTTGGCCGAATAATTCCGCTCTGCTGGCAGAGTTCGTGGAGTTTTGCCCACTTGGAGCGCGGAGTTCTAGCAAAACTCTGCCGCCCGCCACATGGTGGAGTTTTTTCTCACATATGGCCCGCCAACGTCCAGTTGGCGAGTGAGAATTTGCATCCCATAGGGGGATTTCAGGCTCTAGAACACCTCTCAGCGAGAGTTCTCAATGTGGGCAGTCGCAGCAGGACGTGACCCTTCATGTTGAGAAAACTGCTACTTGAGTACAGAACCTACTCAAGAGGCAAAAAGAAAGCAGTACCCTCTGGCACACTATGTAGTGCCGTTCATGCTGATTTTACAGCAAGGAACAAATCCCAGCTCCAAAAATCAGCGCAAGCAGCCAACGTTATGAATTCCGACTGCCCGCTCGCGGAACTCCATGGAATCTCGCTGAGTTTTTATGTAACTCCACGTAGTTCTGCATACCCCTACTGGTAAGGCCTTGACCAACAATAATGGAGGGCCCTTGGCTCCACTGGCTCCATAGCGCAAACTTTCTGGCCAGGTTGAAACTCTACCAGAGTGGCCTTCTGGTCATACCAGAGTTTAATGACTTCTTGGCTGGCTTCTAAGTTCTCAGAAGTCTTTTTCCAGAACGTTTGCATGTGGTTTCTGAGGGCTAGCATGTAGCTAACCACCTATTGGGGAGCTTCTAGGGAACTTGCTCCCACCCCTCCATCCCCGGACTGTGAGATTTCCTAACAGGGTGACCATAGTGGAGCTCAAATGGGCTAAAACCAACTCCCTTCTGTGGTACTTCCCTATAGGCAAAAAGTGGACATGGTAAGAGGAGGTCCCACTTCTGTCTCATGGGCTCAGGTAGGCCCGTAATCATGCCTTCAGGTTTCTGTTGAATCTTTTAATGAGCCCATTTGTCTGTGGGGGATAGGGTATGGACAATTTGTAGGTTACGCCACACTCACCCGTCATGGACTTCATATATGCATACATAAAGTTGGTACCCCAGTTAGACAACACTTCCTTTGGGTACCCCACTCAGTTAAGATTCCCCATCAGGGCCCTATGAACAGCAGGTGCAGTTACAGATCTCTGAAGGATGGACTATGGGTATCTGGTGGCAGGGTCCACCAAAACCGGGAGAAACCTGTTGCCTAAGGCAGTTCTGGGGTCCAAAGGTCCCACAATGTTGATACCCTTTTAAATGGGATGCCAATGACAGGTAAGAGACCCAGGAGAGCCTTGAGCTGTTTCCCTGTTTTTCCACTGGCCTGGCAGGTGGGACATGACCTGCAGAATGTATCTGAGGCTGTTTTCTTCCGGAGCTATTAGAAGTGTGTCACAAACCTGGCAAAGGTCTTGTCATGCCCCCAGATGTCCTGCCAGGGGTATATCATGAGCCAGTCCCAGTAGGAAGTGCCTATAACACTGGGAGACAGCCAACACACATGTTGCCCCAGGCTCAGGAACCTTAGGCTAACTATATAGGAAGTATTTTTCCTAAAGGATTAGGTGATCTCCAGTGGTGTCACTTCTGCCTGGGCCTCCGCTTTTGCCTCAAGCCCTCTGAAGGTGGGCACTCCTGTGTTTTACAAAATTCCTCCCTGGTGGGCTAACTGTTATCTTACCATTCAGCAAGCTCAGGCAGGTCTCTCAAGATGGCAATATCCTCCCTGGTAGACTCCAGGGTGACCACCTCAGGTGCTCCTTGAACCTGGAACGCAGAAGTACCAGCATCTGGTTTCAGACACCCCTTGTCTTTCCTCTTCTTGGCCATTTTCCAGGCTCCAGGCCTCCATGACTCTCCTCTTGGGCAGCCATGGACCTTGTGGTCATGCACACCAAATCAGGCAGCCCTCACATCTTCAGGAGTGACCTGAGCTCCACTTTCTTCTAGATAGTGTGGTCTGGGTAATTTCTTAACAGACAATCCACAGGCATGGCAGGGCTCACAGCTACCTTAAAGAAACCTGATACCCCTCACTCAAAGGGAACCAGGGCCACTGGATAGTGACTCTTTACATTGCACTTTACCTTGCCGGCAGTCCTGATCTGAGCCCCGTTCCGTCACGGCTGGTGCCGATTGAGCGGAGGGCGTATCAGACCAAATCTGCCTTTTCCTGCCACGTACTGCACTACACACGCAGTTCCGGGTGGGGCGGGGCGTTGTTTCCCGCCGCATACACCTATTTAGGTGAGATGCCTGAGCGGACGCGCAGCCACTGATGGTGAGGTTGCCTCATTTTAAAATATTATAATTTGTATTAAGGCGTCTGACCTTTGAATCCGAGGGCCATTAGTCTGAGATTGCCACTTTTATTAGTCTGACTCTTCCAGGAATTGTTGGTTTTAGCTTGTCATTTTTATCTGTATTTTTAAACTGCTCATTTGCACAATCACTCTCGCTCTGTATTCCCGTGTTATTTCCTATTTTTAAAACTTTGCTTATCTTTACATTGCACTTTACCTTGCCGGCAGTCCTGATCTGAGCCCCGTTCCGTCACGGCTGGTGCCGATTGAGCGGAGAGCGTATCAGACCAAATCTGCCTTTTCCTGCCACGTACTGCACTACGCACGCAGTTCCGGGTGGGGCAGGGCGTTGTTTCCCGCCGCATACACCTATTTAGGTGAGATGCCTGAGCGAACGCGCGCAGCGGGCGCGCCGCTGGCACGCCTAAGGCAAGCCTGTCTGCGCCCGTCCGCGCTCGGGCCGGGCTCAGGACCATAACCCCTGTCTGTTTTCCGACGGGTGTTGCTACTGGCCGCTTATACTCCAGAGAGGCTTTGTTGTCTCTTAATAGGGCATGCAACAGGGCAGATAATAAGCCCAAGTGTGCACTGCTTGACTTACAGAGTGAACCTAGACACTGCAAACAGTGCAAGCTAACTTTTAGCTTCGCCAAAATCAAAAAATGCTCGGCTATAAGATCTCATAAACAGCCGCAAGCAAGGTACACAAAGTTGATTTCGGCCATGCTTATTAATGCACGGTCCCTGGTTAAACACAATCTGGAATTCGCAGAGATGGTAGGGTCCCACAAACTGGATCTAGCATTTGTGACCGAAACTTGGGCGGATAAAACTACAAATGTAGATCTGGTGCAGGCCATCCCGGCGGGATATGCTATTTTTAAAGCCGACCGGGCTGACAAGAGGGGTGGGGGCTTAGCAATTATATATAGAGATCATTTCGCGGTCTCGGGCTCTGCAGTAGGTAGCACAACAGATTGTGAAGTCCTGTCCTTTCGGATCACACTCAGCCCAACCTACACATTCAAAGGCCTGCTGGTATATAGGCCACCGGGGGTAGAGCCACTTTTTTAGATGCCATCAGTCCATTCATTGAATCTAGCTGCGCTGAAGCGGACTTTTCCGTGCTGGGAGATTTTAATTATCACTTAGAAAAACAGGATGAACGGGAGACAGCCCTCCTGGTGGATGCCCTGGCCGGCTTCTCTCTTAGACAGATTGTTGAACAAGCCACTCACAAGGCAGGACACACATTAGACGGTATATTCACGTCTCACCCTAACCTAAAGGTGTCAGAAATATTACCTGTCCCATGGTCAGATCATAAGGCCATAATGTTCTCTATAAGTATCAATCTAAACTCTACAATATCATGCAGCCCAGGGGCTGTAGCCAAAGGGCGGGACTGGAGTAGTATTGACACCCTCTCTTTACAAGCTTCCCTAGCTAGAACCCAGCCAGACCTGTCTACAGACGCTAATACGGCAGCTTACAGATTTTCCACCTGGATTAAAAACGCGGTGAATCCTTTGGCCCCCATCAAGACCTTTTCTAATAGGCGAAATAAGCCTTTGGAACCCTGGTTCTCGGAGAAATTAAGAAATCAGAAACAGATCTGTAGACGGAAGAAAAGAAGGTGGAGACTGAAGTTTAACATAACTGACAAAATACAATATAAGCAGTCATTGACGGAGTATAAAAAATTACTTCGGGATGAGAAAAGCAAATATTTTACATCAAAAATACAACAGGCAAAGAACTTTACTAAGGAATTGTTTCAAACAGTGAAAAGCTTAGCTAAACTCCCAGAGCCTCCGAAGATGTTGGGCAGCAAGGAATTCTGCAATATTTTGGCTCAATTCTTTAGGGACAAAGTGGAGGCAGTGTATAAAGAGCTTAGTGGATATGGCAATACACTGATTGAGAAGCCCACAGCGGACATGCCATTTTCCCCCGCTCGCCTGCTGACCTGTTTCTCTATACCTCCTATAGAGCAGATCATCCAAGTGGTTAAGACTTCTAAATCTGGGGCTCCGCAGGATCCCTGTCCTCCAAAGATATTGCATTTAGTCCCTGAAGTGGTCAGTGAGCAACTTTGGGTCCTGTTTAAAGGGATCATTGGCTCAGCTATCTTTCCTGCTGCATGGAAAAATGCATCGATCCTGCCGCTTCTGAAGAAATCCGAGATGGACCCAGCTGAGCCGAGCAGCTATAGACCCATCTCAAGACTACCCTTCCCCGCAAAAGTATTGGAGAAAATATTAAATATGCAACTCTCAACCTTTATTTCCTCCGAGGATCTTTTGGACCCATCGCAATATGGGTTCTGGGAGGGACACAGTACAGAAACATCCTTGATTTTGGCCACTGAGGAACTGAGATCTATTTTGGATGATGGGGGGAGGGCCACATCGATATTATTAGATCTGTCGGCGGCCTTAGATACGGTGAACCACGCTATTTTAATCAATAGACTCTCAGAACTAGGCATTAGAGGACTGTCCCTTAAAATGCTGTCCTCCTTCCTCTCTGATAGAGTCCAATCAGTTGAAGCGGGGGCCTTCACCTCAGAACAGTTCTCGCTCCCGTGTGGGGTACCACAGGGCTCGGCCCTGAGCCCTACGTTGTTCAATCTGTATGTCTCCCCTTTGGCCAAAATCATCAGGCAATGTGGGGCCTCAGTGGTCTCGTACGCTGATGACACCCAATTGGTGGTGTCAGTTTCCAGCAATATTGAAGAGACAGCAGATCATTTCAATCTCTGCATGTCTCAGGTACATCACTGGATGAGTCTGAACTGCCTGAAATTAAATGGCGGAAAGACTGAGGTTCTCTTATTGGGCTCGAATACCTCTTTCTGGACACCCAGATGGTGGCCGACTTGCCTGGGAGACACCCCAACGCCTGTAAATAAGGCTAAAAATGTAGGCGTTATCTTTGATGACAAATTGACTTTCAAACATCAGATTAGTGCCCTCTCTTCCTCCATTTTTTTCATACTGAAGGTGATTAGAAAAATCCGCCCCTTCATTCCACCGGAGTCAGTACAAATTCTGGTGACAGCACTTGCATTGTCCAAACTGGACTATGGAAACGCGCTATATGTAGGGATCCAAAAGCAGCATCTTCAAAAGCTACAACGGCTTCAAAATGCTGCTGCCAGATTACTGCTGGATATCCCGAAATTCCATTCGGTCTCGCATATGTTGAAGATCCTACACTGGCTCCCTGTGGATAAGAGAATTATATTAAAATCCCAATGTCTAGCCTTCAAGGCACTCCACGGGGTGGGTCCTGACTTCTTGAAAAAGCATTTAAAATGGTATATACCAACCAGAATTTTGAGGTCGGCTCACTGCAAACTCCTTCAAACGCCCAGAATCAAAAGAGCCTGCTGGGGCGGAAGAAGCTTCATGTCGGGAACCGTTACAACCTGGAACGTGCTTCCCGGTGAGATAAAGAATTGTCAAACTATTATGGCCTTTAGAAAAGCTTTAAAAACGTGTTTTTTTGTAAATTAACTTTCAGCCCTTGATTGCATGGTAACTTTCTACTTTCCATCAGGTTTGAGCGCCTAGACGCCTTCGGGTATGTGTGCGCTATATAAATGTTTAAATCAAATCACTCTAAAAGTTGTCTGCTACCACAACCTGTTGGGAATTACTTGCTCTGAGGACACCAGATGACACCCTACAGCAGTCATGCTGGCTGCAGTGTCCCTCTGAGCCTCCATACTCTGCCCATTGATGGTGACCCACAGCCTATACTTAGAAGTATTGGGATGCATTTAGGCTTTAGGCACATTTTTGTTGTCACTCAGGGACATTAGGGTAACTCCTGCTGTAGCTCCCACACTAACTGGGGCAATTTCCTCCCCAAGTGCTACACTGGCCAACCCTTGGATCTTCCCACAAGTGGGAGGCTGTGCCCTCTTGGGACACTTGAGATTCCCCTTTGCATGCCCATTCTTGTCACACTCAAAGCATTTGGGGACAAAATGACCTGTTTTTTTGTCAACAAACATGTTTCTTCTGGTCAGATTGGGGCTAGGCCCCAATAGTTTGATAAGCCTTGAGAGTAATCCTTCTTGTTATCATCGCCCCCTCTTTCTTCTGGTGGGAACCCTGACCACTGTTTTGGGAGCCCCCTTGCCCCCCCTGATACCTTCTTGGACACCCTTGTACTGACCAAGAGGTCTGCCTCTTTAACAACCTCCCTGGAGTCAGTGAGCTTACCGTCGGCCAGGTGTTGGTGCAGCTTTATAAAAGTGGTACTGAGCATGTGTTTAGACGGGCTGGCTCTCCCATCCTCTTCTGGGACCCTATGCATCCTCAGAGCTATCTCATATGCAGAAAACCATTTATCTAAATCATCCCCCACCATATAAATGGGTACCAGGTCTTGGGGTAGGCAGACTCTCACCTCTCCATAGGGCACTGGACTGCTGCCACCACTGCTGCTGGATCCTGTTGCTTTCTTGGCTCTCAGTTCCAAGATACTTTAAGCTCCTCTCATGAGCCAACTACTTTTCCTCTAGGGCCAGCTTCCTCTCCTCCATTCTAAGCTTGGCCATTTGCAACCTGAATGCTCTCTTACCCTTCCTGTTCATCATTTCCTCAAGGGACAGGCTGTGGGAGGGCACACTGCTTCTTGGCTTGACAAGGAGCTCCATTTCTGTGACAAAGTGGTCCACCTCCCTCTCAGGCTGCTGCAGCTCAAGGTCTGTGGTCAGACACTCTTGGTCTTCCTCTTCTAAGTCTACCTCCTTCTCCTCCTCAGGGTTGTTTCCTCTGGCTTCTCTGTGGAGGACTCCATCCTCTTAACCCCTTGGTAGTCACAGAGGGCTACCTGGAGGTCCATTTTTGTGGCCCAGTTCCATATTCAGCCCTCTCTCTTTGTAGAGATTCTGTAGCTTAGCCTTGTTTAAAAAAAATATATATATTTTTATTAATTTCACATTGTTAAAAGTCACATACAATACTTGATCAACATTTTGGAAGATTATACTGTACTTTGAGACCAATAGGGAGAATAAACTAGGTGCATTCACAGCGCTTCTAGAGACTGCTGTCCAGTGCGTGGCAGTTCCATTTCCACCGATGGGGAAACACATAGGTCACCTCTATATACATTCCATTTGCCCCATTTTCTGTCCCATTTCTTTGGACACCCTCTCGATTTAAATACCTCTTTCTCAGCTATCATACATTTGTCAAACTCCCTTGCCCACACTTGATGAGACGGCCTATCCGCCACTCCCCACTGCTTCGCAATCTCGCGTGTGACTAAGGTGTAGCCCAATGTAGTTAGTTGCTGTTCCACTTCTGTGAGGTCAGTCTGTTCCCACATATTGAGAAGGCCCAGTCCTGGTGTAAGGGTGAGCCCCTTCCCCAGTGCATCCCGGATGTGTCTCGTGGCCTCCTCCCATATGGGTCGTACAGCCGGACAGTCCCAAATTATATGGTAAAAGGTTGCGTCTTGCTGGCAGCCACGTAGGCAGAGCGCATCAGGTCTCGAACCCATCTTTGCCAGTATAACCCCCGTGAGATAACATCTATGCAGGATTTTGAGTTGTATTAGTCGGAAACGAAGGGTGATGGCCGCCTCCCTCGGGGACATTAGTGCCGCTTGCTAGTCGTCATCGTCAATGGACCCAAGATCTATCTGCCATTTTTCTCGGAGTTTATGGAACATGTCTTGTAGGTTGTTGCACAGTTTCCTGTAGGTTAGTGATATGGGTTTATTAAGCAGCGGCCCGTCCAGCAGCCGATCCTCCAGAGGGGACGACTCTGGTATATCACTCATGTCAGGAAGCGCTGTGGTAAGGGCATGCCGAATCTGCAGGTATTTAAACACCTCCCCTGGAGCCATATCGTATTTCTCTCTCAATTCCCCAAATTTCAGGATTGTGCCCTTCCTCACCAAGTCGCCTATGATGGAGATTCCGATGGTGTCCCACTTATCAAACCCCGGCTGATGGCAGAGTAGTCCAAGTCATTGGGTAAACCACAGTGGTGTGGCTTTGGTCAGTATCTTCGACCACCCTAAACGGGAGTTCGCCTGGTGCCAAATTGCAACTGTATGGGCTGTGGAGCCGAAATACCGTCCTTTCAGGGCCGTCGAGTACAACGCCCCCAAGTACCCTTCTCTACCCATTTGGTACCTGTCCAACAGATATGCTGGATCCATGGGGGAGCGATACACCCAGTGGTTCACCACCATTAATTGCGATGCCCAATAGAGGAGTCTTATGTCAGGGAGGGCGATTCCCCCGTCATACCACCCCTTAGTTAGCTTACTCATCGCTATCCGAGGAGATCCCCCGTCCCACAGTAACGTCCTGACCTCACTCTCCACCCCCGAGAAATAGGCATCTGGGACCCTATTGGGACAGTTCTGGAGGATATAAAGGAAACGTGGAAGGGCCAGCATCTTAAATAGAGCAGCGCGGCCACCTAGTGAGAGGGGCAAGGACCTCCAGTGCTTGACATCATTACGCAGCCTGTCTAAGGGAGCGGTGAGGTTGCGTTCATAGAAGAGCTGGGGGTCTGGAGTTATGAAGACTCCCAGGTATCGAAAGCCCTCAAGGGCCACCTCTACCCTGCATCCTAAGGGGAGCCCGGGAACCGGGCCTCGAAGGACAAATAGTACCGACTTACTCCAGTTAATCGCATACCCCGAATACTTCCCAAAGTTTGTGAATATGTTTAATACACAATGTATGGACTTATATGGGGAGGCGAGATATAGCAGAATATCATCAGCATATAATGATATTCGGTCATCATGCCCTTCTGCCCATTTCAGCCCTCTCAGCATGACATCTCGTCTCACCCAGGAGGCTAGCGGTTCCAACATCAGGGAGAAGATTAGGGGGGACAGGGGACAACCCTGCCGAGTGCCCCTTTTTAATGAGAATATCCGAGACGTATGGTCGTTTACTCTCACTTGGCCCCGTAGGCCCATATACAGCAGTCATATCCAGCCCAGAAATGTTGGGAGGAAGCCCAGGCGTTTCAGGACTTCAAATAGATATGGACATTCGATAGAGTCGAACGCCATTGAGGCGTCGAGGGAAAGTACCACTGCGTCCTCCTTTATAAACTCTCGGCGCGCAAGCACGATGTGAAGGCGCCGAATATTTAGCGCCGTACTCCTCCCTGGCACAAAGCCCGATTGGTCTGGATGGACCGAGACCAAGCGTAGGGCCAGCAATTTCGCAAGGATTTTCGCTTCCGCGTTGATTAGAGAAATTAGCCGATAAGAGCCACAGTCGTCCGCGGGTTTCCCCGGCTTACGAATAATGACTATCGACGCTAGCCGCTGATCGTCCGGCAGAATCCCCTTCTCATAACTTTCATCATACATAGCCCGCAAATGCGGTGCAACCTGGGATGCGACCGTTTTCAGAAATTCTATAGGTATCCCATTGGGCCCCATCGCTTTCCCTGACTGGATATTATTTATGGCCTTTAGAATTTCAGCATCCGTCAGTTCCTCCTCCAGAGCGTCTCTGTCAATATCAGAGAGTGTAGGCAGATTACTATCTAATAGTAGCTGGCGGGAGTCCTCCGCCGTATATGTGGTTGAGGGGGTGTAAATTCTTTCCAGGTGGTCAGCAAATGCGTCCGCTATTTCTTTTGGGTTCAAGACCTGCGTCCGGTCCCTGAGAGTCAGCCTGGGCACCCATCGCTCTCCCTGTTCCCTCTTCTCCAGCCATGTCAGTAATTTACCCGCCCTATCCCCCAGTTCATACAGCTTATGTTGAGTATGAAGGAGTTTGGCCCTCATATGTTCCCTCACCAAGATCCTATATTCCGATTGCTTGAGCGTCAGGCTATACGTAGCTGCCTAAGAGGGAGTATTGATACTTTCTTCCTCCAGCTGCTGGAGTTCACACTCTAGTTGTGTGATCTGTTGCTGTCTTTTTTTTGTATATCCCACTTTTAACGCCAGGGCCTGCCCCTTTAGTACCGCCTTGAAGGCTTCCCATATGGTCTGTGCCGAGTTCACTGACCCCACGTTTTCTTTGAAATAATTAACGGCCTGTGTGAGTAGCTCCTCTTTGATATCCGGGATTTTGAGCAGCCATGGGCTGAGGACTATGGTGGCCCGCGGTTGACGGCTAAAATATGTAAGTTCAACCCACACCGGGGAGTGGTCTGAGATCCCCCTCGGTAGAGCATGGGGATTCCGGAAGTGGCCAATTGTTGCCGAATATGTTAAAAAATAATCAATACGGGATGTGCTTTTGTGTGCATTAGAGTAATAGGTGTATTGGGTTTCGTCTGGTTGCACCGATCGCCAGACATTAGTTAGTCCTATAGCTGTGGTGAACTCAGCCATGCTGGTATGTGGTCGTGTCGACGGTCGTTGCGGATTCCTATCCTTTTGGTCATCCATTGTCATGTTAAAGTCACCCCCCAAGATCAGAGTGCCCATGGGGAGGTCAGCCAGTATCTTCCCCAGGTCCACTAATGCTTCCTGACCAAGTGCCGGTGGGAGGTATACCGAGACCACATTGAGTGCCCTCCCTTCCCATTGTGCCTCTAGAACCGCAAATCTACCCCTTGGATCCGCCCAGGTGCACGTAGGTATGAGAGCAAGATTTTTCTTTACCAGGATACCTGCGACCAGTACGTCTCTGTCCCAGTTCCAAAAGTCCTTCTGCTCAACTACGCGTCGTCTCTCCCATCTCCGCCTGGGATGGATCATCGCCCAGCTCTGCTCCCTGGGTGGATCTGTTCGATCTGTGTCCGCCGTTGCGGTCTCTACGTGGTCTTTCAACTCTGCGCCAGCCCTCCAGCCAGTCCCAGGCATCATCTGGTGAGGAGAAGAACCACGTCTTTCCCTCCGATTCCATGCGAAGTTTCGCTGGGAAGAGCATGGCATACTTCACTTCCCTGTCTCACAGCTCCTTCTTTACTGCTAGAAAACTGCGACGCTGGGCTTGGACTTTGGCGGTAAAGTCAGGGAAGAAGGTAACCACACTGTTGTTCAGTTTGAGCGGAGGGTTAGCCTGTGCCATTTGAAGTATTGTGTCCCGGTCCCTATAGTTGAAGACACCTGCGATCAGAGGTCGCGGGGGGCCCCCGGCCTCGGTTGCCCCCCCCGGGACATGGTGGGCCCTCTCAATGGAAAAGTAGCTCGAAAGCCTTTTAGGCTGTAGGTGCTTCAGGATCAGATCTTCTACATATAGGTCCGCCGCTGGCCCTTCTGCTCGTTCCGGCACACCTAGGATGCGTATGTTGTTCCTGCGTGCTCTGCCTTCATACTCATCCAATTGTTTTTCCATCGCATTATGTTGGTCTTGAAGTTTGTTAACTTGCTGTTGGAGCTTGGAAGTATCTTTCTGTAAGTCAGCTGTTACGTCTCCCAGATCTTTTACTTTAGTGTCCATTTTACGCAGATCTGCTCGGAAAAGGGACACTTCTATATTCACTGAGTCAATGCGGGCTTCCAAGGAGGTACGGACTCCAGTGATTGCTTCCATTATGTCATGGAGCGTGAGGTCCTGCTGATGTGGGGGGCTACTTTGTTTATCTGGGGCTTCCAATTGAGCTGAGTCCTGCCCCTCCCCCGCTTTATTCCAGGCTAATTTGGCCAGTTTGTTTTGGGCCGACGCTTTGGGCCCCTTGCCGCTCGCCATTAGCGGGCTGTAGTATGGCGAATCGCGTATTCTCGCCGAAACCGGCCCCTGTAATCTCCGCCGCCTGCTTAGGGGAATGCCAGTCCCACTAGCGGCCTGTCGGGTTTCCCGGAGTCCGGTCCCCAGCGCTCCAGCCACCTCCGACCTCACGTCTTGTGTCCGCGTTCTAGGCCTGTAGCGTGGAGCTGCACCTTCATGCGCCAAGTTCTTTATCTTTCTCTCAGGAGGCTGGTAAGGCACCTAGACAGGTGGTGGAAGACTGGCGCCCCGGGGGAACTGGGCCCACCGAGTGAGCTTACCTCTCACCCCTCTTGTTCTGCTGTCGCACAGGTATATTTGGCGCCGGTAGGGTGCCACTGCCCCCCAAGCACCGGGCCACCCCATGGGCTTCACCCAGCTCTGTCTCGCAGGATGCCGGTAGCTCTGTTGCTGGTATGGCACTTCAATACACGTGCTCAGCAGGTCTGTTGCAGCTCCCCGGTGGGGCCTCTGATTGGGATTCTATGCCCGCCGGACTCCTTCATGCAGCCCGCCCCCAGGCGTTTATTGGTATCTGCTGCCGTGCGTCTCAAGCCACAGAAAGAAACAAGCAAGCGGCAGGCCCGGCCAGGCCGACGTCACTGGGGTCCAACCGCCGACCACCAATCAGGTGGGCCCGTCAGGCCTCCAACGCCGGGGCCTCAATTACGGCTCGCTGTGGCTCCCCGTTTCGTCCCACGCCGCCGCCAGATCACCGCTACTTTATCTGCGAGCCCAGGAGCCCGCACTTCGGGTCGTTCCATGTCCGCTCTTCCTACCGTCACTTCCCAGGAGGATCGAGGAAGATGGCGGCCGCCGTGGGGCTCTCAGCGCCTCCTCCGCCGCTCACTCGGTCGCCGCCATATTCTCTGCAGACCAGCCGCGGCTGTCCGATTTCAGTTTCTTGCACCATTGCGCGGGGCTCGTGGTCACCGCTCTCGGCGCCGATGGGCTCCGGGGCCGGTAATCCCCCTCAATTCAGGGTCTGTACTCCGTAGTCTGGCGGATATATGCAGGATTTTATGGCGAGGGCTCTGGAGCCTCGCTAGTGAGCAGCCATTCTTCTCGGCTGCTAGCCACGCCCCGAGTAGCTCAGCCTTGTTGAGTTCATCAATCTTGATCAGCTTCATTGCCATTGTAGCAAAAAGGAGATGAGGTAACTTAAATTTGGAAAAAGATAAAAATAGTCAATCAAAAACTAAGGAGAATTAAAAAAGAAGATGGAGAGAGGATGTGGCCGAACGGGCTAGAGCTGTTGATCTCAAATCTGGGGAACCGGGTTCGAGTCTCGGCAATGTCGCTCAACATCCTGTGATTCTGGGCAAATCACTTAATCTCCCCCTGCCTAATGAATGTGTCCTTGTGTAACGTAACTGGTGCTCATGTAAAGCGCTCTGATACCTGATACTTTCGGGTCAAGTTCGCGCTATATAAAACTCTGGAAAAAAAAAAGTCACATCTGGTGTCAAAATATTTATCTGGTATTTTTCTGTTACACTAATCACTGTATGGTACTGCACAAACACAAGTCCTGGGTCCCATCACTGAGCAACAATATGAGATGTTGGGTTGTTGGTTGAGGGGGCAAACCCTACTAAAACAACATCCGCAATCCTTTTCAGGGTGAAGCACAAAAAATCACTAAATTAACCTGAGCTTAACCCTATGGTAGCTTGCCACAAAAGCAGTCAGGCCTAACTTAGAGGCAATGTGTAAAGTATTTATGCAGCACTTATATAGCAATAAAATGAAAACACAATAAAAACAAATCACACACCAATTTAGAAAAATAGAGTGCATTTTCATAAACTATTTGACACCAAAATGAAAAAAATCAAATCAATAGCCCAGAGTTAATACATTTTTAACGTTTAAAGTGAAAGATAGCACCTAAAAGATCAATAAGCCTTCCGAGCCCATCTAGGCATGCGAGAACGGGGCAAAGTCAACAGTTATGGCTGACCACGATAGAATGTGGTTTGTATACATGATGTGCATTGGACCTGGTCTCAGCTTAACTTTGGGCTTAGAAAAAGTTTGGAAAAAACAAAAGCATGAGAAGGTAAAGTTCAGCGGGGCAAGGACGTCAAGGGTGTCCGAGGCGGAGGCATCATCGTCTGGGAGCCGCTGGACGAAGTCACAATTTTAGAAGTCGCATGAAGATTTCTTCATTTGGACTTAGTCTCTTTTATGGAAGTCAAAGATCTCCAGCGGGGCAAGGCTGCAGGCTGTAGCTGAAGAGGAATCCAAGAGGCCAGATACCCCTTCTGAGCGGACCATTAAACAGGATGTGCTGCTGCAAAGAAGAATGTAGTGGGAGCTATTGTGAAGTCAGGCCGACCAGCAATGCACCTAGGGAATATCAGCAAGCACGTAGGTTCTGGTCTCCTCTGAGTTCCCAGAGCACTTTTTTGCTGAAAATTTTCCAACTCCTAAGTTTGGGTTTGGGCTAACTGGGCATCTTTAGCACCACTTGCAAGGGTCCAGGACTGGAGGGACACCACCTGGCAGGCCAGGACTTACTCAGGCTCGTTTAAGATGTAGATTCAAGATAGTTGGAGCATTTTCTGTGAGAGACTCTGATCTGGAGGCCAGCCAACTGCCCTTGGAGTCACTCTGGAAGTCCTGGGTTCACACAGAAGAGCAGGTCTCAAGCAGCAGGGCTGTCCTTTGAAGGTAGAAGGCAGACTTCAGGCAGCAGGTGGTGTAGCAAGGTAGTCCTCCGAAGTACACAGCAGGCCACAGACAGCAGGCAGTCCTCTGAGAGTCCTTCTCCAGGTCCTAATTGTTTTTACCTTGTGTCAGCTTTGAAGTGGAAGAAACTTCCGGAGTTTCCCCCCAATAGACATGTCTGAAATTTCCTGCCTCCCTGCCCTGGTCCCAGGATGTCTGGGCCAGTGTGAAGATCTTTGTGTGTATCCTGAGGCAGTGTCTGTGAAGTGCAAATGGGGCTGTGCCCAGCTCCACCACCACAACTTGTTTGGATGGCCCATCCAGCCAACACCCAGTACCTCTATTGTGTGGCTGTTGGGGAGGAATACACAAAGGCCAAATGCCAACTACACCAAGTAATGTGCCCAGGAAACAGGCATCAAGCACCAAATGGTTAGGACAATAAAATGGCAACTTTCTAAAAGTCTCATTTTCCGAAGTGTGACTTAAAATCTGACTTGCTCACTTTGCCACTGGATTCAAGCTAGCCTGGCTGATGACGGCTGATTAGCCAGAAACCGGTCCCAGGATGCTTGTTTCCGGTCCAGGGAAGACATGGCTTGGCAGTTCGGGCTGGACTGTTCCCATGAGGCACAGGGTCAGACTGATTTGCATATGGCCATGTCTGAACTGGGGTGGTGGAGTGAGCTAAAGAATGATGATGGATTAAACCCAGATCAGTTGACTGGGGGTGAGTGTTTGATTTGCTCAAATGCTCCGTCCATCGTCCCCTTTGGTATCACTTTGTTCGCCCTAAGTTGGCAGGGTATGCCCAGACGTGGGTCCCTTGCTCACTTTGCCACTGGATTCAAGCTAGCCTGGCTGATGACGGCTGATTAGCCAGAAACCGGTCCCAGGATGCTTGTTTCCGGTCCAGGGAAGACATGGCTTGGCAGTTCGAGCTGGACTGTTCCCATGAGGCACAGGGTCAGACTGATTTGCATATGGCCATGTCTGAACTGGGGTGGTGGAGTGAGCTAAAGAATGATGATGGATTAAACCCAGATCAGTTGACTGGGGTGAGTGTTTGATTTGCTCAAATGCTCCGTCCATCGTCCCCTTTGGTATCGCTTTGTTCGCCCTAAGTTGGCAGGGTATGCCCAGACGTGGGTCCCTTGCTCACTTTGCCACTGGATTCAAGCTAGCCTGGCTGATGACGGCTGATTAGCCAGAAACCGGTCCCAGGATGCTTGTTTCCGGTCCAGGGAAGACATGGCTTGGCAGTTCGGGCTGGACTGTTCCCATGAGGCACAGGGTCAGACTGATTTGCATATGGCCATGTCTGAACTGGGGTGGTGGAGTGAGCTAAAGAATGATGATGGATTAAACCCAGATCAGTTGACTGGGGGTGAGTGTTTGATTTGCTCAAATGCTCCGTCCATCGTCCCCTTTGGTATCGCTTTGTTCGCCCTAAGTTGGCAGGGTATGCCCAGACGTGGGTCCCTTGCTCACTTTGCCACTGGATTCAAGCTAGCCTGGCTGATGACGGCTGATTAGCCAGAAACCGGTCCCAGGATGCTTGTTTCCGGTCCAGGGAAGACATGGCTTGGCAGTTCGGGCTGGACTGTTCCCATGAGGCACAGGGTCAGACTGATTTGCATATGGCCATGTCTGAACTGGGGTGGTGGAGTGAGCTAAAGAATGATGATGGATTAAACCCAGATCAGTTGACTGGGGGTGAGTGTTTGATTTGCTCAAATGCTCCGTCCATCGTCCCCTTTGGTATCGCTTTAAAATCTGACTTTGCCAAAAAAAGGATTTTAAATGACAATTCCTTAGATATTAAACATGACATTTATACCTGCTCCCAAACAAATGTTATCACTTATTAAATGTAATAATTTAACCCTATTTTATCCTACAGAAGGGGTAGGCCTCACAGTAGTGAAAAATGGATTTATGAGCTTTCCATTATCAGAACATGGAAAACTTAAAGGTGCATGTGCAACGTTTCAAATACACTGCATGCTGCCCTATGGGATGTTTAGGCTAGAGGTGGGGAGCCAACAAATTAACAGATTGTGCGGAGCCAGAGCTGTGCCAACAGTCTGGCTCGGATTTTAGAGCCCATGTACAAGCCTAGTCCTGAAAATATTTACTATCTAAATCATACAACTAACATCAGGTAAAATATGATAAAGTCTCTTCAAAATTCAAAAATCTGTATTTTTTAAAAGTGTGGAATCTTTGTCGTTAATAGGGCACACTTTAGCACCACATAAAGAAGTGCTAATTAAAAGTGATAGTTTTGTACAACTGGTAGTCTGAAGTCACATATTTGAAGGTGCTTTTATAGGCGATAAGGAAGAAAAGAGAATTTTGGTGAAATAAAATATTTGCACACAATTTAAGCAGAGAAGCCATGATTAATCCAGGTTTTCTGTTTTCCCCGTTGTATAAATCAGCTAGTAAATGGGTATCTATTTGTCTTTCCTTATACTAGGGCTTGGTTATGACCTCTTGGTTCATTTTTCTGCAATTTTTGAAATATAGAGCAAACTCGACCCGAAAGTATTGAAACGCTTTATAAGAGCACATGCATTGTTTATTGGATTGGAAGATTAAGTGATTGGCCCAGAATCACAAGATGTTGAGCCAACGCCTAGACTCGAACTTGGTTCCCCAGTCGGTAGCTCTGACCATAACACCACATCGTGGGTAGTGCAAAGGCGGCAGGCAGAAGCCACATGAAAGCTCGGCTCGAGGTTCCAACAGGACCTTGAGCTGAGCCCAAGCCAGGCTTCAAGCTAAGACCTGGTTTGAGATTTCAATGACTCGCCCATCTTTGGTTTAGGACCTACAATAAGGGTGACCTTTATGCATTAAAAAGGAAGTTTTATGCTTGACAAGGGGTTTATTTTGCCAAGTCAAATTGACAGTTTAAAAAATTGCATACAGGCTGCAATAAGACATTTTTTAGTGTGTGTAGGAGGCTGGCATAGTATATGATACTCACTCTTGGGAGTGTAGCACCCTGCACTAATCTAGGTGACCCTTATGGTGATTTTAGTGGTTTGGACAACCTTAGAAAGGCTCTCTAAGTGGTAGCTGTGGAGAGCAGCCTTCAGGCTTAGTCTAGGAGGAGTGCAAAGCAGCTAGGTTCACCAGTACCTAACCCTTAGTATAGGCTAAATGAAAAAGAACCACACACTGTACTTATAAAAATAGATATTTATTACAGTCACTCACTAACACTTCACAATGTCTCCTACCCAGAGATATAATGACAATGCACACAATACTTTGAAATAGAACAGTAAGCAGCACCAATACACAGGGGTCCCCAGGGAGAGACCAAACCATATACCAATATAGTGGAAAGCAAATCACAACAGTAGTAGAGACTGGACACAGAAGGTGTAGAGAGTCGGAGACCCAAGATACTACCCCAGGTGATAGTCTAGGTACCCCACGATAGTCATATGCCAAGAGGATGCACAACTGCGTACTCAATACTACTCAGGGTACATTGCGGTTGCAGTCTTGAGGATGAAAGACCCTTCCCAGCGGACCCCGAAGATACTTCATGGAAGACAGAAGGTTGAGAAGCCACCCCATCCATGGATACCCTCAGAATCAGGATACCTACAACCACTGTCGAGCACAATCGAGGACTTCAGGACAAGACCGGTGTTGTAGAAGGATGAAAGAGTCTGTTGGAACCCGGACGCGGGTTTGTGTCGAACAGTACCTGAAAGCTGAGGGGACAGAGTCTATGCCACTCTGGGGCGTCCAGGAGGCACGGAAGACGAAGGCCACTCAGGTTCAATGAAACAGGTCAGTTGATGAAGAGGCTTCAAGTACGGGTGCACCGAATCAGTAGCTCTGCCCGAGCCATCATGATGCTGAAGAAAACAGAATCCGTCCGTCAAACCAACCGCGCCGGCACGGGTCAGTTATGGCGGGGACAGACTCGCCGACAGAACCTTTCGATGCATCCGACTCCGTTGATACGAGTTGGCAATGGTAACCGGTGCGGTTACCGTGTGATGAAGCTATGCAGCAACGCGGTGCATAGAGGTTCGGTTGGAGGGCGTTCTACGAGGGATGCTGGTCTCAACTAGACGAGAGAACAACTCAGGCCTCGAAGGAACACTGAACCACCATCTGTGTTGCTGGTTCGGCAGACCGGTTGATTGTGTTGCAGTGCCTGCGGATGCAGGAGAGTGACTCCTTCACTCCAAGGGAGATTCCTTTAGATGTCTTTAGATGTCTACAGGCCCAGGACGAAACCTGTATGGAGCGCGGACACTGATGGTGCAGCGGGTTTGCAGGATGACGAGGTCAGGAGCAGACGGAGTCTTCTCAGTTGCATTCTCTGTCCCAAAGCTAAGGACGATGCAATCAGTCTGTCATGGTCAGCACGACTCGGCCAGGATGTCCCGACGGTCAAAGATGAAGTGGAGTTGGAGCTGAATCGAATCCCACAACGAATCTAGGGACCCACCCACAGGTAAGCCCTTAAGTACCCTAAGTTGAGGGTTGGGATGATTCAGGGGTCCCTCCCACAGGAGGGGCTGGACAGTGGGGAGGATACTCCCATGTCCTTTGCCCAGTTTTGCACCAGAGCGGGAGCCAACGGCTCCCTGTGCTGGTTTGAACTGGAGTATGCAAGGAGAGCATCACATGTGACCTTCCAGCAGACTATGTGGCGCTGGCAAGTGCCCCCACCCCGGCCTAGTACAATATATCCTGTCTGGGAGGTGGTCACACCTCCCTGTGACAGGAAACCTATTGTCCTACCTTCCCCTGCTCGGGCTTGGCCCAGCAGCAGGAGGGAAGAATCATGTCTGTGGTCCGCAGCAGCCCTCGTTTGCTGTCAGGCTCTGTAAGATCGGTCCCGGGAGAATGAAGGGCTCCCGGAGGGGACCTACCATAAATGGAATCATACCTTGAAGACCAAATACGGTGTTGGGGTATGATTCCAACATGTTTGATACCAAACATGCCCAGGTTCGTTCCAGCCAGTTTAGAGATGGTCGTCGCATAATGGCGCATGACTTCCCTATCTCTTAATGGCTGATTCACTTACAAAGTCTGGAGAATGGACTAAAGGGGTTTGTAGGGGTGGTCTGCTCCTGCAGGGCCACCCTTAGACTCGAAAGCGAGCATCCTGCCTTCGGGACTGAAAGGCCTACTAGAGGGATGACTTATAAGTTTCAAGTGCAGTGATGTAAGATATAAGGGAATGTATATCTTTCGTGAGAGGTGAATGCACCAATTCACACAGGCTGCAATGTCAGGCCTGTAGTCAGAGTTTGGAGGGTCCCTTATGGGTAGCATAACATATGCTGCAGACCATGGGGGACCCCTAGTGTACCTAGGCACCTTAGTATCATATACTAGGGACTTACTAGGATACACCAGCAGCCAATGAGGAATGTACCAAGGTACTCACCATAGCCAATTTAGGGAGGAAGCAGTGTGACTGGGGTCCTGATTAGCAGGATCCCAGTCAGACTAGTCAGAAAAACAGTAGAAAACCAGCAAAAATTGGGGGTAACCATGAAAGCATATCCTACTTTCCTACACAGTGCTACTTAAGTGGGTGGCACAATAAGCACTGCAGGCCCGCTAGTAGCTTTTCATTTACCAACCCTGGATATATAGTATACCTCTCTACTAGGGACTTATAAGTATATGAAATATGCTAATCAGGTATAAGCCAATTTTTCCATATTTTAAAGAGTGAGCACAAGCACTTTAGCATTTGTTAGCAGAGGTAAATGCACAGAGTCCTAAGGCCAACAAAAACAAATTCCGCAAAACAGGAGGGGACAAGGCAAAACGTTTGAGGGGGGAGCACCCTAAGGCTGACAGGTTTAACAATCCTTAACGTCTAATCTTAAGTTTGATTTCCTACATATAGTTTTAACATGCAGTACTGTTGCTTTTGTGGTCTTGAGTGCATGTAGTAAGCGAAAACAATTACCTGAGGGTCTAGAGCTCAACACGCTTCGACTAATGGCCCAGACACTGCATCACCGAAAAAAATACAATAAGAAATGAAATGGAAGAGGGACAAGAAATCCAGAGAAAACACAGACAACGAAAAAGAAAGAAAGATGATATCCCTCTCTTCCCCAAGGACCTAGGGTATACCCGGAAGGAGAAGGAAGAGAAAAGGGCCTGATGGGAAGACACAGAAGTAAAGGAGGCGAGAACAGCAAGGAAACAGGGGAATAAAAATTGTTCTACAATTCGCAACAAGAAGTTTAGATTCAATTTAGGACACAGAGGTCCTCTCTCTTTCCTAGCTCCAAAACAGCAGCCAATCAAAACATTAGAAAAAACTTTATGTGACCACAAGTCCCATGAACCCTTCAAACAACACCCCCCAACCACAGTCCACCAATCATCATGTATCAAAGTCCCCAAAACTGAGAGACACCATCTTGACTGTCTCTTTCTTTGCACAAGAACCCAAGTCACCAATAAATGCCACCAAAATGTTCAAGACAAGATCGAACATCCAAGAATGACAGGAACAGTGAAACCAATTCAAGACCGTCCTTAAGACAAAAAAACTCCACAGGAACTTGGCTTCATCCAGCTACAACAGCCTTCCTCTGGGTCCAAAGTTGTTTATTCCTGCTTTTGTGCTGCTCCTAAAATCAAACAAGAAGCAATAAAAACAGGTCTTACTTTCGGGTGGGCCAATACGCAACATATATCAGAAATAGTTCTCATTCATCAAAACAGCATAAACAATTTGATATAAATAAGGTAAACCAACAAATATCAATACAAAACCCAAATCAGGTGGGATTATCTTCACCTCCGTGTCATTAATAGAACCTAAAATTCTTGTTGCGAACGCTAGAAATGTTTTTATTTTATGTCAGGACCGGAGGCTCAGATTACTCTGGTTCAAAGCTGATGCACCACAATAGAAGTTACAAAAAAATAGGCCTATAATAAAAATGCTTAAACATCGAATCAGATGACCAGTCATTGGCTAGTAAAATATTCTCCAGCCTGGATCCCAGCACAAATGCCTTGGAGGCCATGATGCCCCTAGCTAAATGAGCTCCATACAGGGAAACGCTAATGCGGCATCCGCCATGACCCACCTGACCCACCTGGCAAGAGTTGTGGCAGACAATGGCTTGAACGGCTGCTGAATAGCTAAGAGTAATTGGCCGAATGGGTCAACACGACAAGCAACTGTGCGTTCCTCATATACCTTCAAGCATTTGACAAGACAAAGTATATAATTATGTGGGAAAGCTGGATATTCAATGCACTTAGAAAGGGTTTTATTCCGTTTTGAAATTGTATAAGAACCACCTTCAGGAGAAAAGAACCTACCTGCTAAGTCCAGTGCTCTCCCATCTGAAACTCTTCTACACGATACCAGACACAATAACATGGTCAATTTAGATGACAAGTGCTTCATGGATAGCAAAACATTGTCCAGCCATTGCTTAAACAGCCATAGAACAGAATGTACATTCCATAAATGACCATGTCTGGGCTTAGGTGGGCTGGAAACCCTGATGCCCTTGAGCAATGTACTAATCAAAGTATGCATACTTACCAGCTTACCATCTAGCTGCGAATGACCTGCCGAAATAGCTGACAAGAAATTCTTTAATGACCTGTAACACATTCCAGATGAAGCTCGTTCCGATAGAAAATGAATGACAATCTTTAGATCTGCCCCACGGGATCCAGATTTCATTCCAGGCACCAACCTCCCCCACCTCCACCATGCCCAAGCACATCGTTTGAGGGTGGCTGGAGTCTAAGCTTGGTGTATGAAGTGGGCAGCTTCTTCTAAAATTCTAACTCTCTGGCCGTGTCTCTTGAGATTTTCCAGGCCATGAGAGCCAACTGACCCTGCATTAGAAGGGAGTGGCACTTTCCCACTGGGTCCAACAACAGCTCCGGGAAGATCATAAGGGCCAGCGGAAAAATCCATCGACATCTCCAGAAGAAAAGGAAACCAATACTGTCTCTTCCATATGGGAGCTATCAACACCACAGTCACTCGCTGACGTCTAAGCTGGGCAGTGACCCTGGGAATCATTGCAAAGGGAGGAAAAGCATAACCCAACTGTGTAGCTCAATCTTGAAGAAAAGCATCCGTGGCTAATGCCTCTGGGTCCAGCCTCCAACTGAAGAAATCCTTCAATTGACAATTCAGTCTGGAGGCAAACAGATCCACCTTGCAAGGACCTAAAGCTCGATGAACTGACTGAAAAACCAGGAGATGAAGTCTCCAATCGCTGGGGTCAGGGAACCTGGAGTTCCAATCCACCACAGCATTGTTCCTTCTGGGCAGGTACTACACTATCACTGTGATCCTGTTCTAGAGAGAGAAGTGGCAGAAGTCCTTAGTAATCTCCACCAACATCTGAGACCTGGGTCCATCCAGTCTGTTCATATACTGAACCCCCGAGACATAGTCCATCCAAAGGAGGATGCAGCATTTGGCCTTCTTGGGTGAAAGAGTTTTAATCGCAAAGGATCCTGCCAAAAGTTCGAGACAATTGACGTGGAGAGTGAGCTCTTCGGGAAACGACCTTTACAGCGTGGTCGTTACAACGCGATGCTTTTACATCGCAGTCATCACAACGCAAGTCATTACAACGACTTGCGCTGGATGGCGCTCTAGACTAAGGAATAGTAAGATTTACTATTCCAACACCTTCCCTACTGTACGTAGACTGGAGTTGGAATAGTAAATCATACTATTCCTAAGTCCAGCGCCCTCCAGCACAAGTCGTTGTAACGACTTGCGTTGTAATAACTGCAATGTAACGTACCGCGTTGTAATGGAACGCGTTGTAACGTCACATATTCAAGCTCTTCTCATGACCAACTACCTCCTGTGGAAGATTCTGCACACCGAGCACTCCAGCCCCAAAACCTGGCACTGGATTCGATGCCCACGTCTGGCACAGCGCAGAGGATGGCTCTGCCACTCTAGGCTTCCATGTGCTGCAATCACCAAGTGATTTCTGCTGTTGCTTCATGGGATAGTGTGATAGTCATACATGAACCTGTGTCAGAGGTGATGGATCTTCAAGCACTGTAGAGCCTTGTAGTGCAACGGGCCCAGAAAGATCACTTGGGTGGAAGAGGCCAAGAGCCATGCCAGTCATGCAACATATCTTAATGAGACAATCTGCCTGCTCAATACAGATTTAAATTCCCTCTTGGTCAATTTCATCTTGGAGGCTGGGAGTAGCAGTTGAGTCTTAATTGTTTCTACTTGGAATCCCAAGAATTCCATCTGCTGGGAAGGGATCACCGCTGATTACTTGAGATTCAGAATGAAGCTCAGCTCCTACAGAAGGGTGGTCATCCACAAAAGGTGGAGAAGCAAGGTATTGCAAGACTGGGCCATAATGATCATGCCGTCAAGATACACAATCATACACACGCCCTTCACCCTTAGCGTTTCGACAACCGGCTACATCAATTTGGTGCAAGCCCAACGTGCCAAAGAGAGGCCGAATGGAAGGGCTATGTACTTGAACCATTGGGACCGCCATTCAAACTGCAGAAACCACCTGTGAGGTGCAGAAATGGGAACTATAAGTTAGGCATATTTTAGATCCAAATGTCCCATCCAGCCCCCTTCTTGAAGGAGATTTTGAAGGAGGTTAATACCCTCCATCTTGAAGTGGCGATATACCACCACTGATTGAATTGTCGCAGATTGAGAACCAGATGGTAAACACTGCCCTTCTTCTGAACAAGAAAAATTATGTTGCAGAAGCCATTGGGATGATGGCAGGTAGGGGCAATGGCCTGTTTCAAAAGCAGATTGTATATTTCTGAGTCTATAAAACTCATCTCTTGTAGGGAAAAAAGGAGCAGAATGGAAGGGAGTGTTGGACAGGATGTTGAGTGAGCTCTATTTCGTAACCTCATACAGTATTCAGAAGCCAAGCAGCTGAAGAGATAGTGGCCCAAGTGTGTGCAAAATGGTGAATTCTGCCCCCCAAAGAAATCAAAAGAAAGGGAGTCAGAATTACCTAAATATTGTGAGCAAAAGGTACCTTATGATCCTCGGGCCACTCCCTTGTTGAAACAACCTCTAAAGCCTCTTGATCTGGATGAGAAAAATCCAGCTCTAGAGGTGTTTTTCCATCCCCCATGACACCGGAGGCCAAAGCGCCTCTGAGGACCTTGAGAGAAGGAGTGGTTAGCCAAGCTTCCTTGACCTCGACCGACTCCCACGAAAAGGGGTTGAAAAACTTTCTTGAGGGAGGTCTGAGTCTTGTCAAGGGCAGTGAATGTGTTCACAAACTTTCCAATGTCCTTAACAAAGTGGTCTACAAACAGCTTGCTTCAACCAGGAGGCCAGCTTCCAACGTAGCCAAATCAACAAGCTTGGGGTCAATTCTCATCAGGACCAACTTGCGGCATTCCAAAGAGAGTGCACAATTGACATTGCCTAGGAGGCAGATAGCCCTCTAAGCCCAACCAGCATAGATTTCGCAGTTCACCTCTCTACCAGTTTCTTGTGCCTCCAGGGTCAGTTCCAAAATCTGCCAATGGACCAGAGACATCAAGCAATTTGTCCTGGCAGGTGTGTAAGGGGCAGTCAATGGCCTTCTTGGAGTCACATGCATACTTCTTGAGGAAAGTAAGCATGCTTGGGTCTATGTCAGGGTTTCAGTTGTCTTATTAGGGAGATCAGGTCTAGAACATTCCGCTATGAGGTGATTGTGCACATCCTTTTCGATCCTCTTATGGAAATGAGCCTGCATGTAGTCAGCCACTGCCGGGGTCCAGAATGAGGACCTCGGGTGGACGATATCGTCCGGCTGGAAATCCAAGAGGTTATGAAGGATAGTGGACTATGAACCGCTCAGCAGGGGGCTAATAGCTCACTTGCGCTTGCTGCTTGAAGGCTTACTCAGGGCACAGCGGGGAGAAGAGGGAGGGTCGAAGTCCAAGTCAGGGTGAGAGGTGTTCTGTTTTGGGTCGAGAGGCACTGACCGTACACTATAAGTATGTTCCCCCAAAATCTTTTTATGATATACTCGTGATAGTCTCCTCATGTGGCCAGCTGGATGATTTAGTTTGTGCTTTGGGGGGGTTGGAGTCAGTGCAACTTGGAGGTGCCATAAAGGGGAGAGGGATTGACTGGAGCCCAGTAAACTGATGAAACCGGTCCATGATGTGTTGTAGCATTGCCAACAGCCCCTTGACCAGGGAACTCTGTTGATGACCTTCACCACTCCTTCACCACTCCTTCATCAAAGTAGCACCTCTCATCATCCTCCTGTACATAGTTTTTGTATTCATTGGGGTCAAAAGGCTCACAATCAGACATATTTGGACAAGGAAAGAAGCACCCAAAGAGGGCTAAAGCAAGCAATCAATCAATCAATCAATCACCCCGAGGAGGGGAGCCAGAGGGGAGGACCCTGAACAAGCTGGAGAAGTTCTGGAGAAGGCACAGAGCAGGCCTGAATTATTGCAACCCGAGAGACTCCTATCGGGGTATCGAGAGGGAGCACTGCCAAGCCTCTGAGTCATTCCACAACACAACTGGCTGAAGAACTGTTTAAGGAGCAAAAGCTCTCTAATATGAGGCAACCCAAGGAAGGTGCCGATATCTCATCGTGGGAAAAGCTTCGCGGAGCCACCACACACAGTAAAGAGTGCTGGCCACCGAGGTAGAAAGAGGACTATGCACGTGTAGCCCGGCTACACATGCATCCCGCGCTCCCAAGCTAAGCTGCAGAGGCACAGGCTGCTCTTAGCCAGAACTCAGGATGGGAAGAGCAACGTCAGCTAGATGAAGATAGAAGGAGGGGGGTCAGCGGGCGCCACAAACGAGCAGCAGAAGCTGCCGAAAGCACAAAGAAGTAAGTGGGCTGAGATAGACGTGCTGTGGTGTGAAGGCAAAATATGCAATATGCGCAATATCCACAGTACAGCAACAAAGTATCAAAAGTATTAATCACATTAACATATATAAAGCTGAGAGACTTTTATCTGACAGCAGAGCAGGAAAGTAAGAGGCAGTCAAGATGGTGTCTTTCAGTTTTAGGGTCTTTGAAATAGGATGATTGGTGGACTGTTGTTGGGGGTGTGGTTTGAATGGTTCATGGAACTTGTGGTTCACATGAAGCATTTTTCTACTGTTTTGATTAGCTGCTGTTTTGGAGCTAGTAAAGAGAGAGATGCATAATCTGAGTCTTTGGTCATGACATAGAATCAGCAGGCGGGGGGAAGAGACTGCAGCGAGTCAGATAAGAGCAACTGAGGGGAAAGAATAGGGATGAGAGCCTCCTGACCAAAAAAGGGACAAGACATACACCAGGCTCCTGCCACATTCCTGGAGGAAAGTGGCTCAGCCATGTGGGTGTCAGGGTCTGGGGGTTGTTGTACACGACGGTGGAGAAAATGTGCAACGAGCGGGCAGAGGACAGCCGGGAGAAGGAGGCAAATGATAAGGTTGCAGAGGATCTCGGTAAGAACACATTATAGGGCTATAGTACCCTCCCTGAAGTAAATACAGATACAAGGCAAAATTTACTTGAAAGAAAGGATATCTCCAATAGGGAGTTTATTTTGGATTGTGCATTGTACAGAAAGAAAAACCACAGCTGGCTGGGAAAAGTCTAAGAAAGAGGACTAAGCTTATATAAAAGAGAGTAAAAAAGTTATTCTCTCAAGGGAGTCTCTATGAGGACATGGAAGAAAAGCTGCACACCGAGGGAAAGTAAGTGACACTGAACTGGCACATAACAGTGGCGAAAAACCTCACATAAAGCAAGAGAGCAAGAACAGGAATAGTCGCACATAGAATAGAAAAAGAGCATGGTAGAAAGTCCTAAAAAACCTTTCCTGGCCTGTGTTCTTTGTTTATCTGAAGGTGGAATCCTTGGCGCCTGGTCTTTCTGCGAAGACCGGTTAGAGGAAATAAGAAGAAGCTTGGGGAGTGCCATCTTCCCTCAGCCAAGCATCACTCTAATTGCCCTGAACTTGGAAAAAATGAACAAAAGGAAAAGTTCTCCCATTACTTTCTTCAAATGTTTTTCTCTCTCTGTAAAAACTCGTCTTTTGTTCTAGGAATTGACTTTTGGAAAACAGACTCAACCTTCTGCTCTCTATGAATTAACACTTATAGACTAGTACTGTATCATGCTATCTCTCTGATGCTTTCCGATGTTCTCTTACTGCAAAGTCCCACTGTTGCACTTGGGCCTCTCCGCTGGGCCACGCCAAAACTTTTTGCCTTCACCTCTCCTGCTTTGCAGAATTTGTTTTATTGGCATTAGGAGTTTCTTCACTTTACCACTGCTAATGCGTGCTGAAGTACTTTTGCTCTTTCCTTCATTCAAACATGGTAAAATTGGCTTATACCAAAATGGTTCATTTAATTTACATGTAAGTTCCTAGCATATGATACTATGTGTACCCAGGGCCTGCAAATTAAATGCTACTAGTGGGCCTGCATCACTCATTGTGCCACTCATTAAAGTAGCCTTTTAAAACATGTCCCATCTCAGGCCTGCCACTGCAACATGTTGTGCAGCGCAAAATAACTCTTTTGCCAGGCCTAAACCTTCCTTTTTAATACATATATGGTGTCCCTAAGGTGGGCCCTAAAGGCTCATAGGGCACAGTGTCCTGTGTCACATGACTGTGAATGGCTCTGTTGTTGGGGTTTGTGTATTCCTCCAAGACAGTGACACAAAAGGGGACTAAGTGTGGGCAAGATGGGCCACCCTGCCAGAATGGCTAGGGGCAGAACTGTTCACTGCCCCACTTACACAGCACAGGGAATGCCTCTAGCATACAAAAAGGAACCTGACACTAGTCTTTTGTCACCTCAGACTTCTTGGAGCCTTGACAGGGGAAGGGAATAACTTTTCAGAACCAGATGTTGGAGTTGGAGTACTATAGGGAATGCCCCCACTTCAAAGCCTGGCACCAGGTAGAAATATTGGACCTTCAGAGCCACTCTTTAGTTCCATCCTAGACCTGTGGACAGTACAGAAGAAGGACTTACTTGGTCCCCAGAGGACGGCCCTGCTGATTGAAGCTGCCTTGACCCCCCAGGGGGCAACTCTACTGCTTGAGGACAGCTTTGCTCTCTGAGAAGGAAGACTGAACCTGCTGCCTTCATCCCAGGCTAACCTGTGAGATTCCAAGGTTCAGTTGGCTGATCTCCAGTCTGAGCTACAGAGACACAACAAGCTCCAGAGGCCTCCCTGTAACTGCCTAGCTGAAAGGCTGCATTCAACCTACCTGGACCTGCAACTGGACATGCCTGAGCCCTCTGGCCTTTGCTGGAGTAACTCCCTGGTCCCCAAGAGATGCCTCCCCAGGCCCTGGGGCTATGGCAGCTCCTTCTGTGAAGAAAGCCAAAATCCTTAACTTTTGTGCTCTTGTGCACGCTGAGATCTTCAGAAGGTTATTTCTTTCAGCGAGATTTACCTGGTCCCCGTATTCGTCTTGTGCTCCATCATGGTCAGCCTAAACTTGTAACTTTCCCCCGTCTACGACGATCAGAGTGGAGCTTTGTGCTTTTAGGTTCTATAGCTACTTAAAACTTCAAAATTGCCTATAAGTTAAACCTGACTTCTTTGTGCCAAGCTGTCAGAGGGAAAAGCACAGGTTAATTTTGTGACATTTGTGGTTAACCCTTACATGGATTGTGGTAGTTGCCCGAGTGGCGCTTTCACTACCCTCAATTTATAACCCAATTTCTTTCACCCACTATTAGCAGGACTTAAGAAGTTTGTATTTTATTGGCTGAAAGTTTTTGTATACTATTCACATTCTCAGTATTTCATTTGCCAGGAATGATAATTTAGTAGTAAATTACAAATTTTTTAGAAGTGGGTTAGGTCTACTCTTCCCTGAGGATATTAGCATAATAAATCAGCAGAGGGTCATATACCAGGAATCTGTATGATAATTGCAACCTGTTTTTCTAGAACCTGGATTGATGGATGCC
The DNA here is from genome assembly GCA_963921515.1 of Calotriton arnoldi. Classification (NCBI taxonomy): domain Eukaryota; kingdom Metazoa; phylum Chordata; class Amphibia; order Caudata; family Salamandridae; genus Calotriton; species Calotriton arnoldi. The sequence goes on from CAWUFW010018533.1 coordinate 120,255, forward strand.
TTAACTCTAGCATGGAAGGAAACTAATATAAATAACCTTTCCTAGGGGCATCACATTTCCTGAAATTAAGAATTGGGATATCTTCAAAAACTTCGAACTGACCACTCACTTTGTAGATCAGTGACGTTTTAAGACATGGCCAAAGTCGACAATTGTCCACGGCCCCCGCCCTCCTTTGACCCTTTGGGAAAGTGGCATTTCTGGTGCTGAGACAGAATATCGAGCTGGAAATGTCGACTTACACAAATATCGAGTTGGAAATATTGTGATTCAGAAATATCGACAGCAAGAATATCGTGGTCAAGAATATCAAATGTAAGCTAAGAAATATCGTTTTTTAAAATATAGACGTCATTAATATTGTTTAAAATATCGATTTTTTAATTAGTGTTATGTATTTTAATTTATATTTTTAATGTATGTGATGTATTTTTTTTGTATAAGTATTGTTTATGTTTTTTAATATATGTGTTAAATTTTTAGTAGTTATGAATTTTATTTTAATACAATTTTGCATGTTTTAGTTCCGTAGCAGGTTGTGGGTTTATAGGGGAATAGGGTTGGAAATAATTTAATTATATTAAATTAATGAATATTTTTTATTTATTTAATTTAGATTTTATAGCGTTAATTGTGGGAAGTAATGTATTTGTAATTAATTATTAATTGGTTGTTAATTAATATTATTTAATTGATAATTAATTATGGTAATTGTGTAATTTTTTTTAGGTGCAGGTTGTGGGGTTTATAGGGGTAAAGGGTGGAAAGTAATTTATTTTTGATTAATTAATAATTTGTTGTTAATTTATATTACTTAATTGAAAAGTAATTATGGAAATTGTGTTATTCATTTTAGGTGCAAGTTGTGGGGTTTATAGAGGTAAAGGGTGGGAAGTAATTTATGTTTAATTAATTAATAATTAGTTGTTAATTTATATTACTTAATTCATTTATGTTTATTTGGGTACTTGTTTATATTTTTTGTGTGTGGGTTTCATTGTTATAGGGGTACAGTGTGGGGAGTATATTAATTTTACTTGCTTTATAATTAGTTGTTAAATACTATTAGTTTTTTAATTGAAAATAAGTTTTAATTGTGTAATTAATTTTTTTACAGTTTATTTTTAGCTGTGGGTTTTAGGGATTATAGGGGTAAAGTGTGGGAAGTTAAATAATTTTGATGAGTTTTAATTTGTTTTTTAATTCATAATATTTCTTTAATTGGCAATTAATTATGTTAGTTGAGAAAGTAAATTTTTTTGATTTAGATGTGGGTTGTGAATTGTGTGGTGTTATAGGGTAGAAAATAAAAAAGTAAATTTATGTAATAATTAACGTTTTTTTATATTTATAAGTTTGGTAATTATTTTTAATTTTATTTAATATAATATTTGTAGGTATTTGTTATATGTATTTAACATGATAATATATTTTTTTAAATTTTTTATATTAAATATATTTGTATTTTTAACATATTTAAATATTTTTTAAATTTATTTTGGGGGATATTCTCAAGAACGTGTGTTAACTATAGCCAAATTCGCTTAACGCAACTTCTCACATCGCAGTCTATCGCGGGAAAATAACACTGTGTTAACGCAGTATTCTCAACCCGGCGGCACCATGCGATAGTCTCACGATAATGCAACAAATGCCTGCGTTAAAATTAATACGATGCCGAAAAAATGCGAAACACGAACGCGAAAAAAGTTGCTATGTCCCAAATCGTGAAACAAAAATCAGCGATAACCAGCGACAGGCCTGCGATTCCCACGCGACATGCGGGAAAATGCACTATAAAAGCAGAGGAAAAAAAAGACAAACAAATGTCACTGCGTAGCACCATGGACGCACCCGGACCGAGTGCAGAGGACAACGCGAACCCCACAAGCCCCACAGACGACCAGCCAGGAACCCCGGGGCTGGGGAAGGGCAAGGAGAAGAGGAAGAGGAAGACGGGGTTCAGTCCGCAGGAAAACCGGATCATCGTCACGGAGGCGACAGAACCCTACCAACAACTGTTTGTCACCTCCACTGTGTCATCGGCAACACAAACGGAAATATGGCAGCACATCGTGAACAACGTGAATGCAGTCGGAGTGTCGAGGAGGACAATGGAAGAGGTCAAGAGGCGCTGGAATGATGTGAAGGGCAAAACCAAGAAGAAACTCGATGCCAACATGAAAGCAGCAATGCAGATTGGAGGTGGGGGACCAGCGGCACACCAGGAGCTGGATGACATTGAGAAAATGGTGGCCACAGTCATCAGTCGGGATACAGTGCCAGGAGTTGGGGATCGGGACACTGCTCAACATGACCTGACACAACATCAACAGGGTGAGTACCGACCAGGGACTGGGGGGACGGGGGGAGATCAGATGGACACAATGGCACACATGCACAATTAAGTAGAGCACACTGCACACCCACAATGACTCTGGATCATGTCCCTGATCCCCGTGCCACACTGCAGCACACATACAGAAACTCAGGGAATGTGTGTTGAAATGCATTTATTTGCACATGCTGTGCCTGTGGTCATTTTGTACTGTCTCATGATTGCTAAGTACTGTCACAATGTGACGTCCTCATGTGAAGAAATTGTCAATGATGTTGTTCCTACGGGCTATTCCTGCTACAGCTGCAGTGGGGTGTGGTCCACCTGCCTCATCTTCCTCATCATCGTCCGGTGCATCTGGCACTGGTAACCATGGGGCATTGGTGCGTACACATATGTTGTGCAACACACAACATGCAACGATCATCTTGCATACGATGTCTGGGCTGTACAGGAGCCTCCCACCTGTGATGTCCAGGCACCTGAAACGTGACTTCAACACGCCAAATGTGCATTCCACGATGCCCCTGGTGCGTTTGTGGGCCCAATCGTACTGCCTCTGGGCCTGTGTGTTCGGGGCTCGGAGGGGTGTCATCATCCAAGGGCAGAGTGCATATCCTTGATCACCTGTGACAGTGCAGAGAGACATGAGTTAATAGTTGGTTCTGCATGATGTGTTGGCAGGCTCACTAGTTGATTGGCGTGTGATATGTGTGTCATAGTGATTCCTGTTTGACATGTACTGCTTGTAGCAAATGAGCGCCATCAATGTGTATTACGTAGCCTCACTGCTGCTCCTCCCTCCCCCCGAGCCTATTTACTTGTGTGCGCTGCGCGGTTGCATCACTTGCACTCCTACGGCACACCATTGTCATGCCTGTCTGCGCATGTCCACAATCCTGACAACACTGTGATGTTGTGCATTGAAGGTGGGCGGCCACGTGTGTGTAGGCCTATGGTAAGGATAGGGCAGACACAGATGTAGAGCTCATGGCTGGCTGAACCCGCGATGCGGTCGAGGCAAGACCTTTGGCTCATGCTGCGGTAATAGTGATACACACACAACAGTTGGTATGTATGATCCCGGACCCCGAGCAGGCTTGCGCTCATTCATTTATCCCTTCGGCCGAGCCCGCACTCCGGAACATGTTACATTGCAACTTTGTCCATTGCAGGACGGGTGGCACCGACACTACAACAGAGATACACGCATTAGGTGCTTCATTGGCAAGCCCAACACTTAACCACGCCCAGAGCCCCGGGGTGATCATCCACACCCCTACGCTGGACTGTCGTATGCCAGCCCACTCCAGCAACGCCTACAGGGGGGTACGACACAGCCACATGTCCCAGGTCTCCCCCACTGCCTGAGGTGACATGGTTGCGTCCGCTGTACACAGCACAATGCAATGTGGTAGGGCCCGGGGCCCTCAGGCATACACAATGACCACACGGACACACTTAGATAGTTTGTGGAACTGGCTACGGGCACGTGCGCCCGGCCCCTTTTATTGCCAGGGTCACATGTCCAGTGACGCCTGTGCTGGATGGGTGTGGGGTGAGTGTGAGCCAGCCCTCAAGGAGTGGTTGGTGCTGGCAACAACTACAACAGTGATCAGACAATCAGAAGTTCACAGTTCAAACAGCAAGGGTCCATGACTTGAGCTGCACGGAGTTAGTGGCCCCGGATGTACAGGGGCCGGCACATGGAACACCGCCACGGGACGGTGACTACCGGTGCACTGAGGTAGGGCCACGAGAGCTGAGCGGGTCCTCGTCGATGTCCAAGGTGAATGTCGTGGGGGGTTTTGGGGGACAGTGGAAGGTGTTCTTCCAGGGCATGGTACAGAGGGCAGTACCAAGCAGACACAGGCAATATGGAGGAGATGAATACTACAGACTCATTTTTGACACCAAGTCAGTATCAGCTACATGATGATGAAGACAACCCCCAGGCCATAGACTCAGACGCCACCAAAGTTCAACCAGAGAGTCTCCATGAATTTCGGAGCATGGAGTCAGTGGCACCAGAGCTGAAAGGGGATGCAGTCTGCGATGAGGCCTGTACAATGGTATAAACTCTGCCATAAATAAATCAAGACTCAGTTCCAAATGTGTGACCTACTTGACCGTAGTGTAGGCCGGAGGCAGCGATCAGCAGGGGCCCCCAGCCATGTGTCCTTGGCTTGCGATGCACAGAGTTAGTGGCACCAGAGCAGTTGTTGGTAGTGTTCGGTCACCTCCGTAACGAGGATCCTTTTTTCATCCGGACTGAACCGCATCTTCCTCTTACTCCTCTCCTTGCATACAATGATATGGACTCTGCCATTGAAAAATCAAGACTCAGTTCCAAATGTGTGACCTACTTGACTGCAGTGTAGGCCGGAGGCAGCGGTCAGCGCGGGCCAACCGCTGTTCAGGCAGCTCCTCCTGGTACTCTCACACACGACGTTGGAATGCCATGTGGTGATGATTTGTGGTTGACGGAGGTAGAAGCACCAGAGCTGAGCGTGTGTGCAGCCTGCGACGATGCCGTGTCCTGCCTGGCCCGGACTGGATTGGATTGGTGTGAGGCCTGCTGGACCTCAGTGTAGGCAGTACACAGGTGACCCCGCGGTGCTGGACCGCAGTGTAGGCCGAAGGCAGTAGTCAGCAAGGGCCCACAGACACGTGTCGTTGGAATGCTATGCACAGAGTTGGTGGCACCACATCGAAGGGAGTACGGTGATATAAAATCTGCCATAAACATATGTACTCTGCCATTGTATAATCAAGACTCAGGTGTGTGACCTACTGGACCGCAGTGTAGGCCGGAGGCAGCGGTGGAGTACGTCAACGAGAAAGGAGTACTGGGGGCCTGTGTCGTGGAGGCCGTGATGGTCTGAGGAGGCTGCCAAGGTCGCGGGCCTCGGGCTTGGAGCTTGCACCGGCACGTGGTGGGCCCTCTTTGACACACGCCGGTGTCGGCAGGTCAGCAGTGCGGCCTGGGTGCTCTGGGGCGGGCAAGACGGGTCTTGGGACCAGCGGCCTGGGGTGCAGCAGGCGCACAGGATCGCAGGCACCGGCGTCGGCCTCGTGGCGGGATGAGAGGTGCCGCCCTGGCAGACACGTTGGCCATTCGGAAAGAGAACCACGCCCAGAGTAACGGACTTTTTATTCTCACCCCTACGCTGGTCTGGCGTACGCCGGGCCAGCCCACTCCACTCACGCTTACAGGGGGGGACGTAACAAGCTACATTTCCGCGATCTTCCCCACTGGCTGCGGCAACATGGTTGCGTCCACTGTCCAGTACACTCCAGACACCAGCAGTGTATGTCGACATGGAAATGTCTGTGGTCTGCATACTCAAGTCTGTCCAGCACATCCACGCCACACTTGGCATTGTGTACATTCACATTCATGGGTCCCTTGCATCCTTTGCACATGCCTGGTTCCAACCTCTCCCCACATTCTGCTATTGTGTGGCTGAGGTGCCATGCCGTTGATGGCTTGTGTACATGGCTAGCCCAGGTTGCCACAGTAATTTGTGTTGTCGTGTCTGGAATGTGGGGATGTTGGTTGTCATGTTGTATGTGATTTTGTGACGTGTGCATTCCCAGAGTTGTGAGTTGTATGTTGGTGGAGTTGAGGTGTGTGGTGTGTTCAGTTGTTACTTACCGACGAGCAGTGCATTTCCATAGGTGCCATCCTGAAAGCGCTGGTTGATGATGGACTGTCGGAAGATGAAGGAATCATGCACACTGCCTGGGTAGTTGGCGACGACATTGGTGAAGAGTCCCCGGTGGTCCACTATTGCCTGCACATTGATGGAATGCATGTGTTTCCTGTTGCGGTAATTGTGTGCAGTGGCGGCAGGGGGCACGAGGAGTACATGTGTGCAGTCGATTGCCCCCAACACGTGCGGGAAGCCAGCTATGGCGTAGAAGCCTTGCTTGATCTCCAGCTGTTCCTGCGCAGTGTGTGGGAAGTAAAGTTGCTGGGGTACGAAGCTGATGATGGCATCCAAGACAGGTGTGAGGAACTTTGACAGGGCTGGCTGTGAGACTCCTCCGACTCTGGCAGTTGTTGGTTGGAAGGTCCCAGAGGCCAACAGGTACAGCACGGCCAGCAGCTTTGTTTGCGGAGGGATGTTGGTTCTCCGCTGTGTTGGTACCGTCAGCCTGTGGGCAATGAGGGTCAGGATGCGGAGGATGGTTGTCCTTTTGAGCCTGTAGTGGGCAATGACTTCCTCTGGTGTTAAGTCTCCGAGGCTGGTGCATTGTCGGAAGGTCCGGTGTCTTTGTCTGCGCTGCCTCTGTGGTAGTCCGGGGGGGGGTGTTGGGGGAGGGGGGTCCTGGTGGTGGTGGCGGTGGCGGTGGGTGTTGTGGCCGTCTTGGGGCTCCGAGCTGCATGATCAGTAGCTCCATGGCATCTGTTGCTCTTCTGGTGTGGCTGTGGGCTGGGCTCCCTTTTATGGTGCAGGTTGTCGTCCGACTTAACACCAGGTAGGAGCAGGTGTTAAATCCATGCTGCTAACGCGCCTTATCACATGTTTTTGGATCTTATCGCCGATCTGGCTGGTCGTTGAGAATGTTGCGAAGTGGTGTTTCCACGGCTTTTTGCACGGGAACGCCTACTCTGCATATCATTAGCGTTAGTTGCCGGTGTCATCCGTGGCGATGTTTTTTGCGGCTGCTATCGCAGGAAAACTGGTGATATCGGCTGTTAGCACCAGCTTGTGAATGGTGCGATGAATTTATCACCACTTTGGCTGCGATAAAGTGCCGCTAACTCAGCGATAAGTCCTTGAGAATATGCCCCTTTGTTTTTTAAATATTTTTATTGTTAAAATTTTGCTTGTTTTTAATTTTGAACTGACAGGAGTGAGAATATTAATTGTTACTCCTCTGCAATCCAACACTTTCCCTACTGTTGCACTCACTGGAGTGGGAATAGTAATTATTACGCCTCTGCTATCCAACACTTTCCCTACTTTTACAATTATTGGAGTGAGAATAGTAAATGTATCCCGCCACTAGCCAACACTTTCTGTACTGTTGCACTCACTGGAGTGGGAATAGTAATTTTTACCCCTCCGCTATCCAACACTTTCCCTACTGTTGCACTCACTGGAGTGGGAATAGTAATTTATACCCCTCCGCTATCCAACACTTTCCCTACTGTTGCACTCACTGGAGTGGGAATAGTAATTTATACCCCTCCGCTATCCAACACTTTCCCTACTGTTGCACTCACTGGAGTGGGAATAGTAATTTCTACCCCTCCGCTATCCAACACTTTCCCTACTGTTGCACTCACTGGAGTGGGAATAGTAACTTTTACCCCTCCGCTATCCAACACTTTCCCTACTGTTGCACTCACTGGAGTGGGAATAGTAATTTTTACCCCTCTGCTATCCAACACTTTCCCTACTGTTGCACTCACTGGAGTGGGAATAGTAATTTATACCCCTCCGCTATCCAATATTCTCCCTACTGTTGCACTCACTGGAGTGGGAATAGTAATTTATACCCCTCCGCTATCCAACACTTTCCCTACTGTTGCACTCACCGGAGTGGGAATAGTAATTTTCACCCCTCTGCTATCCAACACTTTCCCTACTGATGCATTCACCGGAGTGAGAATAGTAATTTTTACCCAGCCGCTATCCAACACTTTACCTACTGTTGCACTCACCGGAGTGGGAATAGTAATTTTTACCCCTCTGCTATCCAACACTTTCCCTACTGTTGTACTCACTGGAGTGGGAATAGTAATTTTTACCCCTCCGCTATCCAATACTTTCCCTACTGTTACACTGACTGGAGTGGCACCACTGCTTCATGTGACTATCCAAGGGCATATACAGTAGTCCCATGCTAGCTATAAGGGCTTGCTTGGTGTGCCCCTCGAAGGCACAGAACAGGGTCTGGCTCTTGCATTACCATGAACTGTCCTAGGCCTCTGCACTTATACCAGATTCATATGGTACCAAGCCACACAAAAAGTCAGAATACCACTTTCATATACAGTCAGGCACTCAGGGCAGAAGTACATGCCCATTCACCATGCAGGGGACATTCCTGTCTCAACACCTATCATCTTCCTCTTGTTTCACCCTTACATGTTTTCTCTTACCCTTGCCCCACTGCAATGTTCATTTGCATCTCCCTTTCTCTTGCCCTCTTCTTTTCTACCCCACTCTTGTTCACATACTCTTTATAACACTCTTCTAATTTCCCCCTCTATCACTGGTACTTCATTTTTTCTCCATTTGCTATTCCCCTCTGACTCATAGAAAAGAGTTTTGACATTGTATGTGAAGGTATATCTTTCACTTTCACCCTCTCTAGCAACACTGCCACATTTGCAGTTGGCACTAGTAATACAGCATCCCCTGCTGGTGGAAGCATAGGAATCCACCATTATCTTAAATAATAAATGCCCCTGCTCTCTCCTCTGCCTCACACAGTCCTCTCGTTTTCACTCTTGGTCTCTTTTCTATCTTTTATTCTCCTTTTTTTCTTAAAAACATGGTCCTCAAAACGTTCCTTATCTCACACCCACGCTTGTCTTTCTGTATCTCATATTCTCTTCCCAGTCACCCTTCTACAGTTGCTGTTGCGTAAACTGCAACTTTGGCGTAGTTCTGCAAGGTTCGCTTTTCCACCCACCAGTGACACAAGTGAACTCAGTTCAATGCACCAGAAATGAATGTGAAAGACATGTTATTGTAGCCCGCAGAACTCTATCTAATACATTGTTGAAGAAGAGTTATTGCTTTTGGGTTACTAACAATCCCTATAAAGGAATCAGGTGCATCATGGTAACAGAAGCAAGCCTATTAAGAATAACCTGTTTGTCAGTACATCTAAAACAACTACACAGGCCATTATAAAAACAGCAAGAAGGCACTAATATGGTTAAAATGTAATCTAAAACCCAACACCCTAAACCCTACTTCTACTGTGCTACACTGAGGGAACATGGAAAGCAGAGCAGCTTGCAGTCTAGAGTTTCTTAGGAAGAAGCAGCACACTGCCTACCTTGTTGACAGCAAAGGCTGTCGTTTTCAGTGGAGGCGTGAAGGCAGTGTTCTCTGCGAAGGGCACACACTCGCTGCGGTAACAGCCTTCCTCCAGGACTTGGCTTTATCAGCACTGAGTGAGATGTAGCAACTTCAAAGTGTGCCGGCAGTAGGTGAGCCCGTCTTCTGGAAGAATATCGGGCGATAATCTGATTGAAGGACCTTTCTATTAAGCGACCGAAAGGCAATGCTTATATACAAAATAATGTTAGAGATTTAAATTTCTGACATATGAGAACGTCAACTCAGACAATACTACTTTGACTGTATGACTGTACTTGTTCTTAGTTGACCTAGACATGGTGGAAAGTAGACACCTGACCCAAACTGATGTCTCGTCAGGTGTTATGTCATCAGTCAAACGACCTGAAACTTTCAAAGTTCTTCAAAAAATAAGGTCTGATGACATCTGCGTCAAATAGCAGATATGACAATGATTCTGCGTAAATTAAAAAAGATGGCAACCTCCATGATCCAAAATGGTGATAGGGCATACCTAAAATAAAGTTAGGGGGATCAGACCTTACAGAATTTACATCAGTTTGTCCTACCATCTCCGGATTATATTATCATGGAGTGGGCAGAATCAACATTCATGTTCTTAGGTGCTAGGGCAATATATATTGTTTAATAAAACATTGCTCTGATGTGCTGAGAATGTAACATTTTTGATAATACCAAAATGATTTAGCGGTTTTAATGATTTAATATGCAACAATAGTGTATATAAACCCTTGATTTTGGGTGTTACCCGGAAGACCTTCTGATTCTGTCTGTTTCTCTATTAATTATGCAGCTCATGTGGTACTCGGAGAAATGTTAATTTTGTACTTACCCTGTATGTTGCATTTGTTAAGAGCCTTCAAAGCAACGACTTATGTTAAAATTACCCCAGCGGTACCCAGAAACAGAATTTTATTTGGGGGTTCGGGTGGCAAGACTAAAAACACAGGATAAGGAGAACCTCTGTAAAACAAATGTAGTAGAGGAGTGAGTATTATCCTGCTGCTCTCTTATCCGTGAGTGTGAGTTAAAGTGAGATTCAGGTCGAAATGTTTCACGCTAAGCATTGGTCCCTAATGGATCCCGATGCGCTTCTTCAGGACCGTGATGTGAAAATGAAAATTCAAAATAGGAATTAGAGAAGACGACACCCTATATTCCTATGGTACCTAAAGTTAGGTGTGTGTGCGTCTGAGCGCCTATTTGAACGTCCGAATGGCGTTCCTGATTCCAACCTGGTGGGGAGACAAAAAGAGACAGACAAGTAGAGACAAACAAGTAGGGATATCGTGAATAGATTTATTCACTTGATATGGAATGCGGTAAACATATTGGCATTCTCATTGACGGATATTCATACAGAGGCATGCTGAGTCTAACATGCCCCTTCCATCATCTTTCAACACAAAAGTGCATGGCAGATTTTCTGCACTCGATTATGCCTCTGCAGAATCACATATCAGCAGTGCCACCCCCACGAGGAGCAAACGCCCGATGATGAAGCATGACACCCACATGGGTGTGTGAGGGCACTTTTTCTAAAAGGAGAAATTCCCCCAACTTCATCGATATCCAACCACAGAACGAGACTACACTCTAGAATCTTTAGCACTGCAACCAGAATAGGCTGCCTTCTCTCTGTTAGGAACAGTTACCCCCTAGTGATTACCACGTGATTCTTTGGGAGCACCGGTACTGGACCTCTGATTTCTAATTAGCTCCCGGTCCCCCTCTCTATATTGTGTTGAGCTTCCTTTTACATACATCTAGTCTTGCCCATCTCTAAACCTCCTCTCTCTAAGATACTCCTGTCTGTCCACACACTCATCCCACACTCACACATATTTTTTACACCATCGATCTTGCAGACACAAAAAGACTTCCCCCTCTCAAACTCTCCTTTGGATCACAAACCCCTCTTCACTGACTTTCTCAACGTCCTCTTGGTCTTTCCACCCTTGCACACCTTAACCTCGCCTACAATCTGTCTTCTGTCATTTGAGTCCCTCTCTTTCTCACCTCCTGTGTCTTACATATTTTGATTTCTTCATACTCTCGCTTACACCTACTTACACATACTCACATACACACGATTCAACAACAAAAAATCGAGAACAACATCTTAACACCAGAATACAGTGTAAAAAATATTGTCTACAAAAATATTAAATTTACATATGTTTTATGGAACATAACAAAACTTAGAGTCAAAAGTATTGTGGACCAGAATATCTTTAAAAAGGGTAAGTATACTGAATATTTATACATGTACCATTATATGTAATTGATTTGACTTATTAAAATATAAAATAATTATGCAATTAACAATAAATACTTTTGATTGGTAATATAACATACATATATGGTTTTACTATTCCATTTATATTCTTTAGATTACATGCACACACACACACATATATATAAATATATACATATATTATCTACTGGCGGTCGCCAGTAGATAGTTATAGTTAGGACCTATTATCCATAGGAAATCCGTAACATTCTATTCCCAATAACTTTGACGTCGTTTGACCAATCATCGCGAAATTTTCAAAACTAGTGGGGCGCTCCGGTCCACTCCTGTCTTGAAAGTTTCGGGGTGATTCATCAAGCGGGGACCGAGAAAAAAGGGGGGTCCCAAAACGTGTTTTCTCCATGTTAATTCCCATAGGAAATTTTAGCCACGGCTACAGCCCGAACTGCTAAACGGAATTACACCAAATTTGGCAAAAAGGTAGCGCTTGGTTCAGAAAGCGACCTTTTTTTAAATGGTGTAAATCCTTCAGTAGTTGCGGAGAAATTCAAAAAATAAGAGTGAAAAATCAATTTCCCATAGGAAACTTTATGCAAGGCTACAGCAAAACTGCTGAACGGAATTACACCAAATTTGGCAAAAAGGTAGTGCTTGGTTCAGAAAGCAACCTTTTTAAAAATGGTGTAAATCCGTTCAGTAGTTGCTGAGAAAATCCAAAATAAAGGTTTCGATATCTATGGCCGCGGTGGATCCGCGCACCCTCCTGACCACGAGCTGCTTGCTAATTGGCTGTCAACACTCCAAACCAGGAAGTGTTGGCAGCCATCTTGTTTCTCGGTAGAACCGAGGAACAAGAAAGCAGTAAATCAAGTGCGCAAAACGCAAAAAGGGGGCAGGGTAGAAACACCCTGACCCCCTAGGTCTGTTCAGGGGGTCCCACAAGGACCCCCTGGGCAGAAAAAAGCATTTTTGTTTTTTAAAAATTGGCGGATGCGCTTAGGGTGCGCGGATCCCGCCGATTTAAAAAAAAAAAACACAAGAAACAAGTGCTCAAAACGCACAAAGGGGGCAGGGTAGAAACACCCTGACTCCTAGGTGTGCTCAGGGGTTCCCACAAGGACCCCTGGGCAGAAAAAAGCAAAAAAAAAAAAAAAGACCGGCATCGTGCCGGAGGCCCCGCCCCTCCCTGCAGCAGTCTGCAAACGCGCCCCATGGCGCGTTTTAAGAAGGGAAGTAATTCCCTTGAATACTGGGGGTCCCTGGGGGCCAACTAGCCCACCAGGAACCTCCGGTATGCGCCAGGGGCTGCGTTGCAGAGAGGTGTACAGAGGCATGCCCCTTTTTACACCTCTCTGCAATGTAGATCTGTGGCGCTTTTTGGAGGTACATGGTGGGCTAGTTGGACTCCAGGGACCCTCAGTATTCAAGGGGACTTAATCCCCCAACTTAAAACGCGCCACGGGCGCGTTTGCACAGTGGTGAAGGGAGGGGCGTGGCTTCAGGTGACATGTGTGCAAACAGGCCCCGTGGCGCGTTTTAAGATGGGGAATTAAATCCTCTTCAATCCTGAGGGTCCCTGGGGGCCAACTAGCCCACCAGGTACCTCCAGTAAGCGCCACGGATCTGCGTTGCAGAGAGTTGTAAAAAGGGGCGTGGCCTCTGAACACCTCTCTGCAACGCAGCTCTCTGGCGCATACTGGAGGTATCTGGTGGGCCAGTTGGCCCCTAGGGACCCTCGGGATTGAGGAGGAATTAATTCTCCAACTTAAAACGCGCCACAGGGCATGTTTGCAGACATATCACTTCGGGCCCCACCCCCTTCCTTCACGATTGTGCAAATATTCCTCTAAAATCAGCCGAACTACGAATTCCGATTTACTCACCTGTTATCAGGAGAGACCTCAGTGCTGCATCTTTGAGCCCAGTACTGATCCTGAAAAGTAATTTTAACCGTACTTACCAGTAACTTGAATTTCCTTCCATTGGCTAACATTGACTGGTTTCACTTGGAAGTTCTTCTAAGTGTGGAGTTTTGGAACTTTATAATATTCCTCTAAAATCAGCCGAACTACGAATTCCGATTTACTCACCTGTTATCAGGAGAGACCTCAGTGCTGACTCTTTGAGCCCAGTACTGATCCTGAAAAGTAATTTTAACCGTACTTACCAGTAACTTGAATTTCCTTCCATAAGATATCATTGCCTGCTTTTTGCTGAAAAAGTTTCTGTCGATTTTTGAAACATACAAATATTCCTCTAAAATCAGCCAAACTACGAATTCCGATTTACTCACCGGTTATCAGGAGAGACCTCAGTGCTGCATCTTTGAGCCCAGTACTGATCCTGATAAGTAATTTTAACCGTACTTACCAGTAACTTGAATTTCCTTCCATAGGCTAACATTGACTGGTTTCACTTGGAAATTCCTCTGTGTGGAGTTTTGGAACTTTATAATATTCCTCTAAAATCAGCCGAACTACGAATTCCGATGTACTCACCTGTTATCAGGAGAGAACCCAGTGCTGCATCTTTTAGCCCAGCACTAACCCTGAAAAGTAATTCTAACCGTACTTACCAGTAACTTGTATTTCCTTCCATTGGAATCCATTGTCTGGTTTTCAGCAGAAAAGTTTCAAAGTGTCGATTTTCACAAACTACAAATATTCCTTAAAAATCGCCTGTATGACTTAAACGCATTCTTTCAACTGTTTACAGGAGATGCACCAGTGCTGGATCCAGGATCCACCACTGAGTAAGAAAAAGTAACGATAACACTACTTACCTGCTAAGTGAATTTCCTCCCGTAGGATAACATTGGTGATTCTATGTGAAAAAGTTTCTAAGTGTCAACTTTTAAAATACAATAATATTCCTTAAAAATCACTACTGTAACCAAAACGCTTTTACTCAACTGTTTACAGGAGATGTCCCAGGACTGAATCTAGGATCCAGTCCTGTGGTTAGAAAAAGTAATCCATAAAGTAACTAATTGCATTTAACTAGAAATTCACATTGAGCTCAATGTTGCATTGTGTTTGAAATTGTGTTGCCCATTGCAACAACTGTAACTGCTGTACTTAAAAGTCTATTGCCTATTTGCAAAGTATTTAAACTAAAGTAATTCATTCTGAGAAAGTATATTTTGTAATGTAATGTATAATGTAATTACAATGTAATTTAAAAAATAAAATATGTAAAAATAAATAGTTTAAAAAAATGTAGTAAATCAGTATCAAAAAATAAATATAACAATTAATACATTTAAAAATTGTCATTTACAAAACCTTTGAAATTCACTGAAAAAAACCATAGGTTTCAGACATGTTATAGTTAGGAATTAGCATTTAAAAAACCTTTGAAATTCACTGAAAAACCATAGGTTTCAGGCATGTTATAGTTAGAAATTAGCATTTAAAAAACCTTACAAATTCACAGAAAAAACCATAGGTTTTAGGGACAGTTATAGTTAGTTGGACATTGCACTCGTACAAAACCCGTGAAATTCCCCCGTTATAGTTAGTTCAGCTAACTATAACTCGCGCCCCCGCAATGCACTGCTGATGACGTCACATATTACATCACTCATGACATGGTCAGTGACATCACTACATGTTAAAAGATAATTACACATTAAAACGTATAAACTATGCTTGAAAACTATAAAAAAAATTATAATAATCCTAATACTTAAACCTAACAAACTAATATGTTAAATTAATTTTAAAAAAGATAGTTAATACAACTCTATTAATGTATCAATATTATATGCAAACACAAGGAGATGATGGACGGAGTGCTGAAACTTTTCAAACACTCACCCCCAGTCACAGATCTGGGTTGAATCCATCATCATTCTTTAGCTCACTTTGCCACCCCAGTTCAGACATAGCTATATGCAAATCAGTCTTGACCCTGTGCCTCATGGGAACAGTCCAGATCGAACTGCCAAGCCATGTCTTCCCTGGACCGGAATCAAGCATCCTGGAACCAGTTTCGGGCTAACAGCCCTCATCAGC
Organism: Calotriton arnoldi; assembly: GCA_963921515.1. NCBI lineage: Eukaryota > Metazoa > Chordata > Amphibia > Caudata > Salamandridae > Calotriton > Calotriton arnoldi. The sequence goes on from CAWUFW010018533.1 coordinate 135,936, forward strand.
CAGGCTAGCTTGAATCCAGTGGCAAAGTGAGCAAGGGACCCACGTCTGGGCATACCCAGCCAACTTAGGGCGAACAAAGCAAACACAAGAAGATGATGGACGGAGTGCTGAAACTTTTCAAACACTCACCCCCAGTCACAGATCTGGGTTGAATCCATCATCATTCTTTAGCTCACTTTGCCACCCCAGTTCAGACATAGCTATATGCAAATCAGTCTTGACCCTGTGCCTCATGGGAACAGTCCAGATCGAACTGCCAAGCCATGTCTTCCCTGGACCGGAATCAAGCATCCTGGAACCAGTTTCGGGCTAACAGCCCTCATCAGCCATGCTAGCTTGAATCCAGTGGCAAAGTGAGCAAGGGACCCACGTCTGGGCATACCCAGCCAACTTAGGGCGAACAAAGCAAACACAAGGAGATGATGGACGGAGTGCTGAAACTTTTCAAACACTCACCCCCAGTCACAGATCTGGGTTGAATCCATCATCATTCTTTAGCTCACTTTGCCACCCCAGTTCAGACATAGCTATATGCAAATCAGTCTTGACCCTGTGCCTCATGGGAACAGTCCAGACCGAACTGCCAAGCCATGTCTTCCCTGGACTGGAATCAAGCATCCTGGAACCGGTTTTGGGCTAACAGCCCTCATCAGCCAGGCTAGCTTGAATCCAGTGGCAAAGTGAGCAAGGGACCCATGTCTGGGCATACCCTGCCAACTTAGGGTGAACAAAGCAAACACAAGGAGATGATGGACAGAGTGCTGAAACTTTTCAAACACTCACCCCCAGTCACAGATCTGGGTTGAACCCATCATCATTCTTTAGCTCACTTTGCCACCCCAGTTCAGACTAACCCTGGGCATAGTAGCACTTCACATAGCTACTTGAAGTACATTTTGAACTAAACTAAACGTAGCTCTGCAAACTGCGTAGTGCGTAGCTGTGTGCTTGTCTGCACTGTACAATAATTGCCAAAGGCATCTTGCACAGTGCAAGTTAAGATAAAATAAGTATCTCTGTCTTTATATGCTAAAATGCATATAGCATTTCACAAAAGTGAAATCAATAAATTAACAAGCAGTGAGAGAGGTGATGATTTTGGTATCCTCCCTAACCTAGGGAGAGAACCAAGCAGATGCCTTGAAAACAAAAAGCACATCTTTTGAATGATTCAGTGGTGGTCCCATCCTCTTAGGACCACCCCAAGCACAGTTATTGGCAAAAATACAATCCCAACCAAAGGCCCTGTAAAGCATTATGGGACGAGATTAGCATTGGGCAGTGAATATTATAGTATCCAATATCAAAATAATTCTACAAAGAGCTGCAGTTCCACTAGTCGTTACTAGATGTCCCTCACGAGTCAAATGCAAAAGCTTCATGAAAGGGTTTCAATGCTTTTGCATTTGACTCGTGAGGGACATTTAGTAACGACTAGTGGAACTGCAGCTTGATGTATTCATAATTTCAATGCTTTTGCATTTGACTCGTGAGGGACATCTAGTAACGACTAGTTGAACTGCAGCTCTTTGTAGAATTATTTTGATATTGGACACTATAATATTCACTGCCCACTGCTAATCTCGTCCCATAATGCTTTGCAGGGCCTTTGGTTGGGATTGTATTTTTGCCCATAACTGTGCTTAGGGTGGTCCTAGGAGGAAGGGACCACCACTGAATCGTTCACATGATATGCTTTTTGTGTTCAAGGCATCTGCTTGGTCCTCCCCCTAGGTTAGGGGGGAACCCAAAATCATCACCTCTCTCATTGCTTGATATTTTCATTGTCAAAGTTCGCTTTTGTGAATTTGTTATATGCTTTTTAGCATCGAAAATTGCTTTAACAAAGCATTTGTATGTGTTTAATATACTGCTGCTACGCTACGTCGATTAGCAGAGTTTTTTACTCTGCTACGTGCAATTTGCGTAGTGCGTAGTAACACAAACTTTGCATACTCTGTGAGCGTAGCAAAGTATTATGCCCAGGGTTAGTTCAGACATAGCTATATGCAAATCAGTCTTGACCCTGTGCCTCATGGGAACAGCCCAGACCAAACTGTTTTGGCATTTGTCACCCCGAGTGGGACGGGTATGCCCAGACGTGGGTCCCGTGCTCTCCATGCCACTGGAGTCAAGCTATCCTGGCTGAAGAGGGCTGAAAGCCCGAAACCGGTCCTAGGATGCTTGTTTCCAGTCCAGGGAGGACCTGGCCTGGCAGTTCGGGCTGGACTGTTCCCATTGGGCGCAGGGTCAAGACTGATTTGCATATGGCTGGGTCCAAACTGGAATGGCATGGTGAGCAAAAACGATGGATTTAGGCCCAGATCTCTGTACTGGGGTGAATGTATGACATTGTTCTGCATTCCGTCCATCAATTGTTGTTTTTGCATTTGTCACCCCGAGTGGGACGGGTATGCCCAGACGTGGGTCCTGTGCTCTCCATGCCACTGGAGTCAAGCTATCCTGGCTGATGAGGGCTGAAAGCCCGAAACCGGTCCTAGGATGCTTGTTTCCAGTCCAGGGAGGACCTGTCCTGGCAGTTCGGGCTGGACTGTTCCCATTGGGCGCAGGGTCAAGACTGATTTGCATATGGCTGGGTCAAAACTGGAATGGCATGGTGAGCAAAAAAACGATGGATTTAGGCCCAGATCTCTGTACTGGGGTGAATGTACGACATTGTTCTGCATTCTGTCCATCAATTGTTGTTTTTGCATTTGTCACCCCGAGTGGGACGGGTATGACCAGACGTGGGTCCTGTGCTCTCCATGCCACTGGAGTCAAGCTATCCTGGCTGATGAGGGCTGAAAGCCCGAAACCGGTCCTAGGATGCTTGTTTCCAGACCAGGGAGGACCTGGCCTGGCAGTTCGGGCTGGACTGTTCCCATTGGGCGCAGGGTCAAGACAGATTTGCATATGGCTGGGTCCAAACTGGAATGGCATGGTGAGCAAAAAAACGATGGATTTAGGCCCAGATCTCTGTACTGGGGTGAATGTACGACATTGTTCTGCATTCTGTCCATCAATTGTTGTTTTTGCATTTGTCACCTCGAGTGGGACGGGTATGCCCAGACGTGGGTCCCGTGCTCTCCATGCCACTGGAGTCAAGCTATCCTGGCTGATGAGGGCTGAAAGCCCGAAACCGGTCCTAGGATGCTTGTTTCCAGTCCAGGGAGGACCTGGCCTGGCAGTTCGAGCTGGACTGTTCCCATTGGGCGCAGGGTCAAGACTGATTTGCATATGGCTGGGTCCAAACTGGAATGGCATGGTGAGCAAAAAAACGATGGATTTAGGCCCAGATCTCTGTACTGGGGTGAATGTATGACATTGTTCTGCATTCTGTCCATCAATTGTTGTTTTTTCAATATTATATGCCACAATATTTTTAAAAAGCGATATACATAAAAAACAATATCCTTAACTTCTGTCTTCTGTTCCTCGACATTTTTGACTTGACAATATTTTTTACAGGGTATTCTTACAATTCAATAGTTTTTAAACAATATTCATTTTGCACCCCTCATACACACATACATATCGGTGCTCACATACGCACAGTTAAGCACACCAAGGACTGATCTGATTTCCATGCTCCCTATTACCAGTGCAAGTATTAAATTATAATTTTTCAAACGTATTCTGGTCAAAACAAAGATGTGTTCGCCAATTAGGCAATATCAACTTAGAGATCCCATGCATGCCTGGAAACTTAAATCAATTCCGTGATGATTTGTAGAAGACACACGGCTACATTGTTGTGCAAAGGAAGCAAAACAACGGTTTGGGACCATTTACAAACTGCTGGACTTGATTTCAATTCTTTGCTTCTTCAAGTTTTGAGAGGTATCCCTGTAACCTAAATAGTCAGTATTATTTGGAACAGCCCAGCCACATCTGAAAATAAGTCAAGTCAGGCACACGTGTCACCCTCTTTGAAAGGGTTTTGAATATGCACGCACTTGATGCCTTGTAATTCCGTGTTGCACATGTTCAAAATATTGAGGAGATGCACATGCAGAAAACTCACACACTTCTCCTAAGACCATCCACGGTACGCTTCCTAGTCCGGTCTACCTCGTAACCTACCCGTCACCTCCTATGCCTTGCCTCCCAAAGGTCGCCTCCTGAACTACCCTAGGTCAGAGCTGCTCATAGACCCACCTCCTCACCATGGCGGAAGTATCTATGAAACTTGCAGGAAATAACTCCTACTCTATTCTATTCCCCTCCAATCTCTCTAGAAACGCTACCAAAACCTTTAAACACAACTTACTAAGAAAAAACCCTGCTACTCTGTTCCTTGATCCCGCCTTCAACTTTAAAAAAGGCATTATAATTAATGACCTCATATTTTTCTCTAGAAAAATGGCCAATAGCGAACTGCCTTTTCTAAGCTACTATGTATCCAAGATAAGAAAAATATCCCATATGGAACCAAGATTACAACTGCACCCTCACAAAACCTTACAGCCAATCTAAACATAACCTCCTACAAAAATGTCACTGTTCTTATCCAAGCAGCCAACAAAGACTTAGAACAATTCGACAAATACTTTTCCACACTAAAAGCTCACGTCTTCAATTACCCCCATCACCCATTTCATATCGGAGATAATGCTCTCACCAACACACCACCTGTAGTCCTCTTGCACCAATCAATTCCCTCTATCTCTCTGCTATCTCAGCAACCCACACCCCTTTCCAGAATCTCCGAAAAAAGCAACAGCAACCCACAGCCTTTAGTACACATCTCACGACCCTCATCTATCCCTTACCGTGCCCCCAGCCCCATTGCTAATACCGGCTCCCCTCCCTCAACCCTTCCTTGACCTCCCTTAGTTCACTCAACAATGAGACCTTGGTAGCGAATCGTAACAAAACCCCTCTACCCTGTTCATCTAGGACCTCCACTATACCTACCACACAAACCTACCTTACTGTAAACACAGTCACCAAACTTCCCAGCATTCCTAACTCCAGCCTTCCTTGCACGCCGCTCCTTCCTGCCCCCTCATTCTACTCAGAACTAGACACACTCAGAACCCAGACGGACATGACATAGCAGAACCTACAAAACGTTATCTTACAAATCAAAAATATACTACTACCTGATTAACTGAATAAATACGACCTTCCGAGGGCGATTAGCATTGCAGAAGAGAAGCGCTTAAAAAAGAGCTGTTTGGGGCCAAGATCGGAGCGGGCAAACGGCCCACCGCGAGAGTGACGCACCTCGGAGACGCGACGAGCGGCTGCCCTGACTTGCGCGAGCCCGCGACAGGCCTCGCCGCGGACCCAGAGAGAGTTGCGGCCAGCCGAGTGCAGTGACGCCGGTAACGGATGACCGGGAGAGTGACAGCTTCTGGAAATCGGCTGTGTGACCTCTGCAGCGTTCCCAGTAACTGCGTGGCCAAGTGCGGTGACGCCCAACAGCACCAGGGCACCTGCGGCCTGTGCCGGCCCAGAGTGTATACGGGACCGGGAGTCGGGACGCTCCTTCAAGATACCAGGTACAGCTGGCCGTGCACGCCACGGTGCAGCTGCCCTCCCCCCCCCCCGAGTGGCGGCCCCGGCCGCCGGTAAGCGCAGGAAGAGACAAGGAGGGGGGGGAGACAGACCGGCTGCCAAACGATTCAGAGTGCTCCCGGCTCCAGTGTACCATTAGAAAGGGAGCGCGCACCTCGCCTCGCTACGGAGAGGCTCCCAATAACAGTGTATTCGCATACGAGGAACATAGCGGACATGCTAGGCTCCCCATAAATACCCAGAGACAATCAAGTTACAAACGCCTTGAAAACACTCTTGGTCCTCCGCCACCCGCTAGGAAGTAACATTGAATGTGACCTCCCGGACGACTCACGGTCCATCCCAGAACTTACTAGCAGGCCAGAGCAGAACTTTCCCGGATTCTCCCGCGAGGCGAGGCTTTAGCACGCACGATAAGGCGCGCTGTTGATCTCTCCGGTGCCACGCAGCGATGTGGTGAAGCTTGCCACAAGCGCCTTCGGGTCCTGCTTACACTGCGCCGACATCCTGGAGGATCCACCAGCAGAGACCTCCCAGCAACTTTGCAGTTAATTTAAGATATTGATGACAGGGAAAGACAGTGCTTGTTGGAATAATTAGCAGGACTCATCCTGATATGCTATTGCAGTGCTTCTGAAGTACACAGAGTGGCACCATGGGCAAAACGGACAAGTTGCAACCCAAGCTACAGTTTGACCTCCGAAAAACACCCAGATCCAAGGAAACCTCGATTTCGGAGCAAGACTCCACTCCTGATGATCCTGACTCTGGATCTGAAATGGACATGAAACACACTTTCCGCACCATACAACAAAGCCTATCCAAAATAGACAGCAAAATCGACGCACTGTCATTCCGAATGGACAGGATGTCCGAACGACTAGATAAACACGGTGGCAGACTCGATGCGGCGGAGCAGCGAATTTCGGACATCGAGGACATTACTAGAGCGGAAGCAGAGAATGACAAGGAAAGAGACAAGATTCTACGCACCCTGCAGGCGAAGGCCGAGGACCTCGAAGCGAGGTCTAGACGAAATAACATTCGAATTTTAGGTGTACCAGAATCCACCAATGTCGGCAATATGGAGCAATACGTCGAAAAACTGCTGGTACACCTTCTGGGACGTGACACCCAAACCAATACCAGGAACTGCTCCCCGTCCAATTATAGCCAGGCTCCTCAATTACAGGGACCGGGATGCGGCATTACGCAAAGCCAGAGAACTGGGAAACCTTTGCCACGAGGGAATGGAAATAACGTTGTTCCCTGATTTCACAATGCATGTACAGGAGGCACGACGACTTTTTAACCCGGCCAAGAAGAAACTCCGCGACCTCAAGCTGGAGTACAGCATGCTATATCCAGCCAAACTAAGGGTAAAAGCTGACGGCAAGGTACACCTATTTACGGACCCCAAGGCTGCACTACGATTCACTACCGAGAAGGAACAACGTCGCAGATGTCAGGGATCGCCGAACAACTCGCCTGGGCATTCGGAGATTCCGCAAGCCCAAGAAGACCGAAACACAGAGGAGTGATTAGCAAAACAACTACAGACTGAGGCGCGGAAGGGTAACGTAGTGAATTCATCGTCTATGTACTATGTACTTTGTGACTCCCTGCTAGAGATCATCATCTGTCCCTGCAGAGGGGCTAGTGCACAAACCATACATAAACAAAAACTTTTGCTAACAAACAGGGACGTCTTGGCTGGAGTGACGGAGGGCACACAAGACACTATAGTTGCAACTTATACCACCTTGGAGATATGATAATTTTAGAGACTCAGGTCACGATGAGAACTATAAGAGTGGCATTGGGAGTAGGACATGATGGCCACATCTGCCCCTGAGTGTAGCACACCTTTTATCTTAATTGTTCTTGAGTCAAGACGGGTTTTTTCAGATGAGGGGGGGAGGGAGGGTATCCAGACAGCCACGACAGTTGGGGGTTTTCGAGGCGTGGGAGGGAAGGGTTGTTGTTTTAAAATGTATGATGAGAGTATAGTACGAAGATTGCAATGGAGATTACATACACTAGATACCAGAGACAAGGGATACAGCAAATGGCGAATACGGTCCAAACAGTATGACTGCAATGGGTGAGAATACACAAGTTCTTCAGCTCCTGACCTGGAATGTTCAGGGCTTAAATGATAACAGAAAGGTCAGAAGGGTGGGCGCCTACCTAAAACGACATTCCGTAGCAATTGCTGTACTACAGGAAACACATCTCGCCCCCGAACGCAGTGAGGCAGTATTTCGTAAATTGCAAGGGGTATGCTACTCTGCAGATTTCACATCTCATGCGAGAGGGGTGTTAATCTGGGTTGATAGGAAAGCTGGAGTAGAAATGACGGGCATGCTTAAAGATCCACAAGGCAGATATGTTGTAACTTTGTGTAAACGAGGAGACATGCAATTCCTCCTAGTAGGTATATACGGCCCTAATTACGACGACCCACAATTTTACACCTCACTCGCTAACAGGTTGGCACAATGGAAGGGAGTCCCGCAGCTCTGGGGTGGAGATTTTAACTGTATACTAAACCCAAACATAGATAGATCGCAGGGCCCACCCAGGCGACCGACGGCAGCTGCTACTGCTATCCGGGATATAATGCAAACAGACGGTCTCATAGACATATGGAGACATAGATCCCCTGACGAGAGAGGCTATACACACTACTCCTCGGTGCATGACACCCACACTCGAATAGATTACTGGCTAATCTCGGGGGGGCTGAGCTTCAGGGTGGCGACATGCACACATCTTCCGCGCACATATTCAGATCACTCCCCTGTCCAATTGTCCCTGAGATACGGGGCATCACGCATCCCAGTGTTCACCTGGCAGTTCCCTCCTTATTCACTACTCGACACTGTTTTTAAAGAAGGGTTAGCCACAGCTATAGAGAAATTTTTCTCAGAAAATATTGGATCAGTGACTTCATTTACCACAGTGTGGGAAACACTCAAAGTGTTCATTAGAGGATTGGCCATGTCCACTCATGCAGGTGTGTTACGTTCCATACGGAGTAGATTAAACACACTAAAAAGGGAATTTGGGCACCTAGAAAGGGTGGCAGAGGAAGGAGGGCACACGCAAGATGCTGCTGATCTCAAACAGAAACTGGTAGAACACCTAGATACAGCCAATGACGAAATCAAACACATGGGCAAATACGCTTCAGCACGATGCTATGGGGAGCGCGAGAGACCAGGCGCTACGCTAGCAGGGATATTAAGGCAAAAAGGGAGTTAGACACTATGGTAGGCCTGAGGGACGAGGACGGGAATCCGTTACTTACATTAGAGGACATAACAGCCCAATTTCGCACATACTTTAAGAAGCTGTATACCTCTCAAAACACCGTTAACACTGAAGCAATAGAAGAATATCTTTCGTACATTAAGATGCCATGGCTGACGGTGGAACATAGGGAACATTTAATGGCCCCTTTAACAACTGATGAAATACGGGAGCCATTAAGCGGGATGGCGTCCGGGAAAGCCCCAGGATTAGACGGACTCACTGTCGCCTTTTACAAGGAATTCCAAGATTTTTTGATCCCCCATTTAAAAACGTTATTTGAGGACATGGCAGAGGCAGGTATCATGCCACCCTCCCTACGTGAAGCAGTAATAGTTACTCTATTGAAACCCGGTAAATCACCTACCAGTTGCTCATCATATCGGCCTCTATCTCTACTAAACGTAGATGCTAAATTGTACGCTAAAATCTTAGCTAATAGATTGGCCTTATTACTCCCGGGTATTATCCGCCCAGAACAGGCAGGGTTTGTGCCCAGTCGTAATCTATCTCATAATCTTCTGACCCTATTTGGCGTAGTGCAGCAACTAAACCCAGAAATCAAAGCGGCAGCAGTCTTTTTGGACGCTGAAAAGGCGTTCGACTCAGTTGAGTGGCACTTTATGTTTGCGGTCTTGCGCAAGTTGGGAGTTGGAGATATATATCTCCGTCTGGTAGCTGTATTATATACTTCACCCACAGCCAGAGTAAGGGTCGGAAATGAGGTCTCTAGTCCATTCAACGTTACCCGGGGGACGAGACAGGGTTGCCCTCTTTCCCCACTATTGTATGCCATTGTGGCTGAACCCCTTGCTTGTGCAATTCGCGAGTATCACGCACACAGAGGCCTGAGTTTCCCCGAATACACGCTGAACATTTCGGCATACGCCGATGACACATTATTGTATGTACGTGAGCCGGTGGTACACTTGTCACCTATATTGCGAGAGGTCATGCAGTTAGGGGGACACTCTGGATTACGTATAAATTGGGACAAGTCTATTATATTTCCCCTCACTCCCTGCACAGTGGATCCGCCCATAGAGTTCCCCCTGCGCTGGACCACAGAAGCGGTGCGCTACCTGGGTATCCAATTTCACACGGATCCTGCAGTGGCACTACAAGAGAACTATGGCAGAGCCACACAGAAGCTTATAGAAAATGTAGATAGTTGGATAAAGCTACCGCTTTGGCTGATGGGGAGAATCTCCGTTTTGAAAATGGTCATTTTACCGAGATTTTTGTTTTTATTTGAGAACATCCCCATACCGCTACCAAAACACATGTTCCAAAGCTGGCGCACACAACTAATTCGGCTCGCGTGGGCTGGGAAGCAACCCAGAATAAGATGGAATTCACTTACCCTCCCATACAAATTGGGTGGATTGGGGGCCCCCGACCTGGAGAAATACTATAGGGCTGCGAACAGTGTATTTGCGCACTATTGGATACCCGGGCCACGGGATTTGCCCTTTTTGTATGTGGAAAGAAATGCCTCGGACCCGCTCCCGCAGACTCTTACTCAATCGGCTTCCCGGAAATTGAGAGTATTCGACTCCATAGCTGTCGTAGTGCAAGCTTGGCAAACTCTGCTACACATGCAGGCGGGAGCCTTTTTATATGCACCAGAAATGCCACAGCAGTGGTGCATGTGGTTTCCAAGATGGGGGAGCAAGGAAGGCATTACAGACTATAGGTATACGCACAATGGGAGATTTTTTCAAAGATGGAGTGCTAGCGACATGGGAATCGTTACAATCACCAGACAAACAAGTGGGGGGTACAGTATTATTTCAGTACTATAGAGCCCGGCAGACTTGGCGCGCCCTTATAGGGGATGACCTAATTGAGCCGCAAAATATGGGGGCAATGTCCACACTAATCAAAACTGAAGAACCTGCAAAGTTAATCACAAAATTCTATAACAGTCTACAGGACCCGCGTAAATCTGAAACATTAAGGGTGAGGCTAGAGTGGCAACGCGATTTGGGCACACCCCTCAGTGACAAAGAATGGTCCTACTGCTGCACCCGCACCAGATCAATATCTCTTAACGGCAGGCACCGACTCATACAGTATAAATTCTTGCATAGGGCGTATTGTACCCCTGCACAACAGCTCCGTTATGGCCTAGCAGAGAACTCCAATTGCTATAGATGTGGGTTGGGAGGAGCAGGATTCTGGCATCTGGCCTGGCAATGCCCAGGGGTTTATGCCTTCTGGGAGAAAGTTTTCAGGGAGCTGGGACTTATTATAAGTGCGGACCTAGAACTTGATCCTAAAATGGCGCTCCTTGGATGGGATCTCTCAGTGAATAAGACCTTACGCCCGTTGGTGGCCATCGGCCTCCTACTAGCTAAACGTAGGGTTGCACTGCGATGGATGAGAGGCCTGGTTCCCCAACTAGCTCACTGGCATACAGATATGTTGTATTGTAATACTCAAGCTGACACATATAGCCAACTACTACCCCCCAGAAGCCGCCCAAGGAACTATTGCGGCCACTACCAAACTTTCCTGGTAAATAACACTAGCGAGACGCCATCTGAGTCACAGATTCCTCCCCTCATCTCAAACTGCTAAGAAAATCCAGAAACTCCTACAACAAACGTATTCTAAAATCTAAAAAAGACTTCTTTCGCTCGGAACTTGACAATGCTACAAACAGACCGAAGAAACCATTCGACATCTTAAAACAACAATCACACAAACTGGCCAAATCCGCACTCTTGACCTCAAAATCGCAGCTAAGCAGTGAAGAATTTTCTTCCTTCTTCACAGCCAAAGCCAACGCATTACAGAATGAGCTTCAGACGGCCGCAATCAACTCAGCTATTCCAAAGAACCTTCAAGCCGATGATCTAATCCAACCTACTTTGCCATTGCCCAAAAATAACGCTCTATGGTCATCCTTTAAGCTTTACGATTTCAATGATATTACAAAAACTTTATCGAATATCAAGCCCAACAACCACTTCAATGGCCCTCTCTCCTCTAATTGCCTATCTCCTAACTACCACATCATCACCCCTCTCTGGACCAAAATCATCAATGCTTCGCTCTCGCAAGGATCCATCCCGAATTGCCTAAAAATTGGTCAAGTCACCCCCATACTGAAAAAACCTTCATATAACCCCTCTGACCCAAATAACTTCCGACCAATAACCAACATTCCCATGCTAGCCAAGGTCTTTGAAAAATGTGTTCAACAACAAATAAACCAACACATCACAAATTTCAAGCTTCTGGACGACTGCCAATCTGGATTCAGACCTGGACACAGCACCGAAACGGCTATTCTACACATTGTAGACGACGCCCTACTCGCACTCGACCGGAATGAAACTTGTCTGCTAGTGCTGCTCGACCTCTCATCCGCCCTTTGATACTGTTAATCATGGCAAAATACTAGAGAGGCTAGAAAACAGGATGGGACTATCAGGCACAGTCCTTCAATGGTTCAAATCCTTTTTGGAAAACAGGACGCAAAGGTTTATGGTGAACAAAAATCTATCTCCTCCATCTCCTAATCTTTTAGGAGTACCACAAGGCTCTACTTTATCCCCTGTGCTATTCAACCTCTAAGTTGATCCCCTAACTGACTTACTACAGCAGTCGAATATTTTCTTCCATATGTACGCAGATAACACACAGTTGTACATCAAGGTCACCTCCCTTGAAGATATCAAGTTGATGAATCATGCTCTTGAAAAGACCGTCCACTGGCTAACCACCAACTACCTTAAGCTAAACTCGCAAAAAACTGAATTCCTTCTAATTCCCCCCCCCAAAAAAAACTGTGACGTTAATGGACTGGACCAAGATGATCACTGCTCTAAACTGTATCCCGATCCTAGTGGACTCCACCAAATCACACTGGATAAGAACCTAAACATGCAAACACAAATCAACATGCTAGCTAAAAATGCCCGCTTTCACCTCAGCTATCTCAGTAAAATGAAACCATTCATCGAGACCCCGGACCTCAAAACTGCAGTTCAAGCGTTAGTCATCTTGAGGCTGGAATACGTATGTACAACGCTATCAGGTCTTCCCAAGATCTCCACAGCCCCTTTAAAAGCTAGCCTCCACACAGCCGCAAGACTCTTAACAGGTTCTAGAAAATTTGAACACATCTCGCCACACCTGAAAGCACTCAACTGGCTGCCTTACGAAGCGAGAATACAGCTAAAGATGGCCTGCATCACTCATAAAGCCTTACACTACAAGACACCCTAATACCTAGCCCAGAAACTTACGCTATCGGGTGGAAACAGACTCACTAGGAGCTCCGACAATCTGCTCCTTAAACCTTCTTGCCTCAGCAAGAAAAAAACATTTGATAGAGCATTCTCCGGAGCTGCACCAAGAATTTGGAACTCTCTCCCCCCGAGCATCAGAAGAACCTCTTCAACTACAACATTCAAAACGGAAGCTAAAACCTTTCTGATGAGCAAATTTCTCCCTTAAATCCTTAGCATTCCCCACCCACCTTGACTCATTAAACTTCAACTGATCTCCTTTCGACTTGCCCCTCTCTTGAGTGACTCTTCCCAATTCTTCAATCACTGTTTCCTGAGGAAGTTCTACCATCATTTATATCTCTGCTTACATCTTACCTAGCCCACTATTCTAAACTAATCTCTATGATTCCTTGTGTAGACTGCCTTGACAAATAAGATTTGTTTGTACTTAATTTTGCCTTAATGCCCAGGACTGAATTACCATGTTTTCTTAACATGTTTTTATCGTATTGTACCTATCCGTTCTTCATATATGCCTGATATCATTCTGTCTAGGATCCTACTAAACTGTCTTGAATTTGTTTTACTCTGTACTGTGAAGCGCTCTGTTACCCTATGTTGGGTCTTGTTCGCGCTATACAAAACTCCAAAAATAAAAATTAAAAAAATATACGCACATAAACGCAGCTCGGCTGTGCCATCTAGTTTTCTCAATGCTGGAAGTCAAAAGGCTGGACTTCTAGTTGTGAGGAAAGCATCTTAAAACAAACATTGCCAAAGACTAAAGGTCTTGGTACTGAAGCATATTGTCTTTGACAATGTTTTTTTTGGGGAGCTTAGATAGCTCTGTGACAGCCATCATGGAATAGAATGTGTTAGAATATTACAAATGCATTCAAATATGGCTGCCATGAATATGCGAACATACATAGTGGGCATATTTGGATGCCTTTGTAAAGTTTTAACAAATTCCATTTAAGACAGCCGGTGTGGATGCACGAGCATCCACAGAGGCAATCTTTGAATGTACTTGTATTGTTTTAATAAATACAGTTCAAAGATGGCCACCAAGGAGGCGTGCTCATCTACAGTGGCTGCCTTTGAATGTGTTTGTTAAAATAATACCAACCCTTTCCTAGTTGCCAGCTGCGGATGCAAGCACATGCACACTTGCAGGTAGCCATCTGAAATGTCAAAAAAGCATTCTATAATGGACTTCGACTGATAGTGTGGTGGGCACTAAAAAACGTAAAAGACCAAATGAAGGAGAGAAGGTCAAAGAAAGGAGACACCAAATAGGGCTGGGGAGCAACGGAGGAGCAGGGGTGGGAGAGAATATTAAAACAAACATTCGCAAAGCCTGTAGGTCTTGCCAACGAGAAAGCTATTGGCTTTGCAATTCTCTTTTAGCCTTGTTATACAGCAGCGTGTCTGTGCAGCTTGGTCACCTCATAGTGCTTTATTTTCTTATGGCTGGTGGGGGAGGCAATTTAGACAATGGGAGGTGGGAGGGGAGAAGCCACACGGACAAGGGGGGGGGGGGGATTTAGAAAAGAAGCTACAGGCAAGGGTGGGGGTAATAAGCAAGGTGGAGTTGGAGGAGAAGAAGCATAGATGGGTAAAATTGCATCAGATTCTATACATTCTTTTATTGACAAAAAAAATGCTGCAAAAATCATGTATCTCTTTCTGTGTGACGTCAAGCCAGTTAATGACGATATGAATTGTCTGAGATCACATTACAGCCACATTTGTAAACTTCTACAAACAACGTATTAAATGAAAAGGTAATTTAGAACTTTTTACTATGCAATGTAATTGCCCCAAACGAGCAAAATACGAGCCTAACAACATAAGCATGTTTAATGTGTTTATTGTTTTATTGTGACATGCATTATTACAGAAAGGATAGGAGAAGATAAAAAGTGAGTGTTACGTGACAAAAAAGCTGAACTTAAATCAGGTCCCAAATGACAAAAATGATTCAAGTTCCTCAGTTCAAAGAACATTAAATAATTGTTATCATTTATTTGGATAGTTACGCAAGGAACAACTTTTTATGCGTCATAGTGCTTTTTTTTCTTATACCCGCTGGGGGCCAACGCAGACAATGTGAAGAGGGAGGGACAAAGCCACATTAATGTGGGAGGAGGGGTGGGAGAAAAGTAGCAACATGGACAAGGGAAGGAAGCAACAAAATGGGTGGGTGTGGTAGGGAAAGAGGCAAGGGGGAGTGGGAGGGAAAGAAGTAATGGAGGGAAATAAATTAAAGTATCTGAAGCGCAGCAAGCAGAAGATAGACAGCAGAAAGACTCAAATAAAAGTAAATCAATCAGTAATTGGTGCTGCTCCAAACTGTTAAACAGGAAGTGACATCGGCAAGCGCTGGCCAATTAGGAGGCAGCAAATTAGAATGACAACAAAGCAAACAAATGGTAAGCAAACAAATGGTAAGCAATGGGCGAGCTCCAAGCCCATTATTTAAACAATACCCCTCGCTGAAACAGGGCATGCTCTGTCAGCAGGTGTGACTGAAGAAGCAGAATGGGGAGTGGTGGGGGACACAATAGGAGAGCTGTGAGGTGGAAGAAAGCAACGTTGAGAGTAAGGGGGATAAGGGACATGAACAGAGAAGTAGCACACAATGAGAGAGCCAGAAAGCACATTTGCTCCCATGAAGAGATTAAAGTTAAAGAAAAAAGTAGTCCAATAAATGCTAGCAATGTCAGCAGTGGAAGGATACAAGTCAACCAATCAGTACATTGTGAGACCGAAATATTGCTCAGGGGGACAAACACATAAATAAGGAGGAAAGCCATTAAAACAGGAAAAAACAACTGAGATAGACAACAAATACATCTACTCATGAGCAAAGGACTGACACAAACCCCACCTCAAGTATGTCTGATGTATAGGAAACAATAGGTATACTTATAGACAGGTAACCTGTTTGTAGCCAAGACCTCAAAAGTTAAGTGGCAGCTGAGTGTCACAGTCTGGAACATATTTTAAAGTGGGAATTATCCAGTTGCAATGCAGGGTCCCTTCCTTTTTTGTTAAACTTTGGCTGCTTAAGGACTGGTTAAGCTGGCCTGGTTAAAAAAAATTATTTTGTACACACAGCCGTTAATTGCAAATGTAATACACCCCAACTCAAACTCAATTTTCACTAGATAGGGGTGTGTTTTTGTACCCTGTTAACTCTCTGGGGCAAACAAATAGGCAAAAACACGAGCAAACGTATTTTCTCCACTTATACCCATTAGTACTCCAGCTCCAGCATTCCAAAGGCGTACTAAAGGCAAGCCTGTCAACTCCCACCCACGCCTGAAGTGAACCCAGAACCAGGAACCCTGGTTCTCCCCCTACCCACTGATACCCTGCGGCGCTCCTCCATGCTCTTAACCCCGGCAACCGTTCGATGTACTGCAGCCACTCTGTACCACATAGCACAGAAGGAGCATTCACATGAGCCTCCTTCAAGTTCTTATGCAATCTCTCACAACTTACGTCCATCACTCATGCACCGAAAGCACCCATCACTCCACTTGCTCACACAAGGCAGCCACCCCCTCATACTTACACAGACCAAACACCATCCAAATACCATGCCACACTTGCATACATGCTCCTCAACACAAGTTCCCTCACCAAACACATCGCTGAGATATGGGACCTACCATACAACCATCCTCAGGACCTGCTCATTCTCATGGAAACACGGCTAATCCCAACCTTAGCACCTGACATTGCTACAGCCATCCCTGTCAGCTACAAGATCATTAAGCAAGATTGTCACCACAACTCCAGAGGTGGAATTGCCATCATATTCAAAGATACCATGAGCTGCACCACCTACATGGACACCCCCACCAACTATATGGGAAACCTCACATTCAAGATACGCAACACAGCTAACTTTTCCCTGGGCAGAAATCCGCATTTACAGGCCACCAGAACCCTGGACCAATTTTGCCATCGACATCATGGACTTTGCCTTCCATCATTGACGCTAGCACCTGTTTCTGCCTCTGAGACCTTAACTTTCACCTAGACCACTGCACTGACCCGAACTCTACGGTCCTTCTAGAAAACCTCGGAAACCTTGGCTTAACCCAACACGTTACCGAATCCACTCACACTGCCGGACACCTTTTGGACCCGATTTCTCCTCAATCAGCAACATCACAGTTGACAAGTCAGCAACTATATCCTGGACAGACTATGCCCTCGTCAGTTTCAGCACACCCATCCCCATCCAGCAGCCTACCCATCACGCACCATCACAGACCTACCACCACTGTACCGCCCACCACAGCTGGAAAAGCATCTCAGAAGAAAAGTGGGCTTCCACCCTCTCTGAACACAGACCCGAGCATACAAGCAACTTGCTGAAAGCCATCAAAAGCCTCAACCGCTTGATCACTGCATGCGGAGTTTGAACAAAATATTGAGTCCAAAATATTGTGTGAACAAAATATTGTGTCAAGAATATTGAGGACAAGAATATTGTAAAGGTAAGTTTATACGGGTATACGAAGTGTTACTATACTTAACTCCACATATATGTACTTTGACAATATATATAATCTTCAAGGTACGTAGATGTGGAGTTAATAATAGTAAATCTATACTTACCTATTTGCACTTCCCTTCTCGATATTTTGAGCCTTGACATTTTTGACACCATATCCTGTCCACACTATATTTTTGTCCCCGATATTCTGTCAGTAATCCCTGCATGCACCGACACCTCAACCCAACGGCACGAGCCCGACCACAGGTCAGCTGGTACACAGAGGAACTCGGGCTCAAGAAAAGCCACTGCAAGCAACTAGAGTGCAAAGAGAGAACAAGTGCAGATAAAGAAATCTTCAAATCAACCCTAAGATGCTACCACCAGCAAATACGGAACACCAAGCGCACAGCTCTTGCAGATTGCATCAATGGCAGCAATTACAGCAGCAAGGAAATCTTCACCATCAACAAAGATTTCATTGCACCTCCTGACGCCTCTAACATCACTCCCTAACAAGAGCTTTGCAACAAGCTCTCTGAATTCTTCTGCAACAAAATCACCTCCATCTACAGCATCCTCGACCCTCAACTGTACCCTGTCACTGGTTTTTTTTGTTGTTTTTTTTTTAGAGTTTTATATAGCGCGAACTAGACCTGAGACATCGGGTATCAGAGCGCTTTACATGAGCATCAGTTTCGTTACAGAAGGACACATTCATTTTTGTTGGGCACAGGGAGATTAAGTGATTTGCCTAGAATCACAGGATGTTGAGCGTCGTTGCCGAGACTCGAACCCGGTTCCCCAGCTTCGAGGTCGACCGCTCTAGCTGTAAGGCTACATCCTCTCTGTTGCAACTCAACTTCCCATCACAGCTAATGAAAGAACCCTGATCTCTTAGCCTGCCATCACATTGACAAAATCTCTGCTACCATGAAGACCATCCTCTCGGGGGCTCCATCTGCCCCTTGTCCCCACCTCGCCTTCACCAAAGGACTCCTACCAATCAGTAAAGTACTAACACCCATCCTCAAAGCCTCCATTGAGTCAGCCACATTCCAGAACACCTGTAAACATGCCACCGTCATGCCCTTGCTCAAGAAACTATCCGCTGACCCAGCCACGCTTTCCAAATACAGAACCATCTTCCTCCTATTATATCGAGCAAACGTCTTAGAGAAACTAATCAACCTGGCCCTCTCCGACCACCTCAGCAACCACCAACTCCCTCACACCACGCAGTCTAAATTCAGGCCCAAAAAGAGTAAACCATGCCAGGAACCTCGAAATAATCCTCAGCAGCAAACTGGACATGACGGCACAAAACAACGCCCTTAATGCATACTGTTTCTACTCTCTGAAGATGATGAGGAAGATCTTCAATAGGCTCCCTCACAACACTAGAAAAACTGTCACTCATGTCCTAGTCACCAGCAAGTTGGACTATGAAAACACCCTCTTCACAGGTATCACCAGGCAACTCACTAGAAGACCACAAATCACCCAGAACTCAGCAGCCAAAGTCATCCTCAAACTCTCACACAGAACTAACATCATGCCAGGCACCTCAGAATAATCGTCAACAGCAAACTGGACATGACCATACAAGTCAACTCTGCCAATGCATACTGTTTCCACACCCTGAACAGGATGAGGAAGATCTTCCATTGGCTCCCAAGCAACACTAGAAAAACTATCACTCATGCCCTAGTCACCAACCAGTTGGACTATGGAAATACCCTCTTCGCCGAGCTCACCAAGCAACTCACTAAAACACCATAAACCATCCAGAACTCAGCAGCCAGATTCATGCTTAACTTCCCACACAGAACTCACATCACACCACACCTCAGGGAACTTCACTGACAAATGCATTCAATTCAAACTCCTCACACACACACATTCATGGCACTACATTACTCAGGCTCCACCTACCTGAACAGTTACATCTCCTTCCACCAGCCATGGAGACACCTCCGCCCTGCAAGACTCTTAGTTACACACATCCCATGCATACACAGAACTAGATCAGGAGAACGGGCTTCTCTCACATCTCTCCTAAAGCATGGAATGACCTCTCACTGCACATCAGAGCCTTCCCCTCTCTTCTTGAAGCTGAGGACATGGCTTTTCCGTTAACCAACCAACCAAAGGCAGGGCTAGGCACACACACCTGCTCAGCGTCAGGATACCCTCATGGGTGATAGCGCGGTTTACAAATACACATAACATAATATAGCAAAGCAGGCGCTAAATGCTGATTAAACCTGTTTTAGTACTAATTGTGAGGACTACATTACCCATTTGACCTTGTATGATAATGTGCAAACGCAGCCAATGCATGTTTTACCACAGACTCTGTAGTGCCAAACAAATCTGTTTAAGAGCGCTCGCCAGAAGCAGGCCTTCTCTATTTTTCAAAGCTGTATGAGTTGCTTGCCCTTGTTAAGAGTTCAGATTTTTAAACCCATCGCGTGTGTTTGTTTGAAAAACTGGGTCAGACTTCATCAGCATTTGATCTTTCGTCAGTCAGACAGGCTGTGCACCTGGCCAAAGAAAGACAGATAATTGCCCTTTGAAAATGAAGCTTGTCTATGGGTGAAAGGAGACTAGGATTATTTTTGTGATGATGTTGCAATGACGCCCATGAAGGACTGGCACCCGTTCAGCACATGAGGTCTGGCGACCTACGATTCCGGTTTTATTTCTCAACTTTCGCATTTCACCCACCTAAACACACGCAAACAATATAAGCGACGTACCAGGAAAACAACACAGCACGCCAACTCACTCTCAAACACCGTCTCCACCACCTACACACGCAGACCCATCAAAATGCCTTCTTAGCATGCTGGATGAGGAACATGATACAGAACAGCTACACGATTGCGATCCTAACACAGCTAATACCAGCACTAAAAACACACCTGCTACAAACCCACACAATACTAATCACTCTTCTACAAAATAAAGTCTCACTATCACCAAAGCCCATTCTCTAAACTGTCTACTAATAAATGCTCAATCCCTCTCTAAAAACAAACATCACATCTACGACCTTCTCACCGATGCAAAACCAGACATACTATTCGTAACTGAATCATGGTTGGGAGATGATATGGCTCCAGTCCTGCATGAAGCCGTTCCTCTAGGCTATCAAACGATCACCCAAAATCATATAGGCAAAAAAGGAGGTGGTCTAGCTGTTGTGTTCTGGAAAACAGTACATATCACTAAAGTTGATGACATCACCATATAGAATTGTGATGCTCTTCTCACCAGATGCAATCCTACACTGTCTTCCTCCTGTAACTTCCTGCTCCTTTACAGACCTCCACCTAGCAAGGCGACATTCCCAGACGCACTTCTAGACACAGTTTCAAACCTGATAACAATACACTCCAACCTATGTGTCCTGGGTGACCTCAACATTTGGTTTGACAAACCCAATATGACCCATCCAAAAACAATAATCACTGGCCTAGATGCACTAAACCTGCATCAGATTGTCCACAAACCAACACACATCGCTGGACATATCCTAGATGTCATTTTTGCTAATACCGAACTAGTTACCTTTCAAACTATAACTCCAGTCACATGGTCAGACCACCACTTGCATGCTTTCCAACATAAAATAACACTAAGCGACTCACCTAAAACTACCTTACATCCATCCACCTATCAACTGTGGAACAAACTCAATTTGGAACACTTAGAAACACAACTAACATCCAGTAGAAATCTGGAAACAATAAATTCTGTTAAAAAACTATATGAGTGGCTACAGGAAACTTTTGACATCCTGATACCACTCAAAATCACACAACAGAACAAAAGAAAAAAAGCGCCTTGGAGAAACATAGAGATAAAAGGCATAAAAAAACAAATTAGAAAGCTGCAACGTACCTGGCTCAAAACAAACGCCAAACAAGACAAACTTCACCTACAGAAAATTAACAGATTATACAAGTCAGCTATCAAAAAAGCTAAGAAAAGGTACTATTCAGACAGAATTCAAAATGCTAAATGTGCAAATAAAGAATTCTATAAAATACTCAATGAATTTCGCAAACCAAATTGCCTAGAAGGAACTCATCCTGTTACTCAAGATTTCACAGACAAACTGGCAAATCATTGTACTGACACAGCAGACACGTTGGACTCATACTTAAAACAGAGACAAAGCACCAGTACTAACCCATTGACAAAACAACAATCCAAGAATACTCTAACCCAGCCTCTCCATTGCTTACAACACATCTCACACAATGAATTTATGGACCTGGTCAAAGCAAGCAGGCCTGCCGGCAGCCCTTCTGACCCGTGTCCACCACAAACTTTCAAGACAATTCTTTTAACAACCTCTGCTGCCACTCCAGTAAGAAGAACCATCAACGATTCCTTAACTACCGGAATATTTCCAGAAGAACTCAAAAAGTCATACATACGCCCTTTACTGAAGAAAACAAACTTGGACCCGCTGAACCCTCACAACTACAGACCCATTACATTCCTGGGCATTCCTGGGCAAACTGATAGAAAGAGCAGCGTTCGCCCAGATGTCACAATTCATTGAAGAGAATGACATACTTTCAGGCTTCCAAACAGGTTTCCGTCCAGGAAGAGGCACAGAATCTGCCCTCCTTGCCGTCTGGGATGACCTGAAGAACACAGTAGACCGCAACGGGGTTGCTGCGCTTCTCCTCTTGGACCTCTCGGCTGCAATTGACACGGTTGACCATGACACTCTGAAACAAAGACTCTATGAAGCCGGCATAGAGGAGACTGCTCTAGACTGGATCGCGTCCTACCTTCGAAACAGAACTAATGTCATCCATACCCCACCTTTCTCATCCAAACCATACTCCACAAAAGCAGGGGTCCCTCAAGGCTCTATCATCTCGCCCATGCTTTTCAACATCTACATGAAGTCATTACCAGTACTGATCAATCAATTTCACCTCACGTGCTATAACTATGCAGATGACACACAAATACTCCTTCAACTGGAATGCCCCAAAGACATTGGAAACTCCCCAATTTTCAGTTGTCTCAGAGCCGTGGATGACTTGGAGCCACCTCAAATTGAATGCTTCCAAAACGGAAATACTCACGTGTGGCGACTGGAAACATTACGACCCGCTTGCCGCCTGGCCTGATGAACTGGGATCACCACCTAAAGTATCAAAGGAAGTAAGAAACCTCGGAATGACCATGGACTCTGAGCTATCGATGAATGCCCAAGTGGACAAACTAGCAAGATCAAGCTTTGTCACTATAAAAACGCTGCAACGAATTTTCCCTCATTTGGGATTTCCACACAAGGTCCAAGCTACCATCTCCCTTGTTCTGTCCAAACTCGATTACGCCAATAGCCTCTACCACAGATCACCTTTAACGACCATGAAAAGACTACAACGGTTTCAGAACTCTGCTGCCAGACTACTCTTGCATATCAAACTGCGAGACCACATCTGCCTCCCTTGAAAGCCCTGCATTGGTTACAGGTTGCCAGAAGATCCACATTCAAGCTGCTTTGTATCACCCACAAAGCAATACATGGAATGGGACCGCTCTTCATCAGGAATAAAATCACCAAACACATTCAACAAAGGAACCTCCGCTCTAAAATGGCACCTCGCCTCAAAATCCCAAGATACAAGAAAAAAACCATGGGTGGCACATCCTTCTCTGTTCAAGCAGCCAAACTATGGAACTCTTTACCCCCCATCATAAGATCCATGGACAGCCACCTTATCTTCAGAAAACTGCTTAAGAATTGGCTCTTCCCCACATAAGCACCATACGCAAACAGAAATTTACAGCATATCCCTCTGTATATATTAATTTATTTTTACTATAGAGTTGTACCTATCTTTGTGTATTTCTTTGTATAAACATGTTGAATAATTATGTTAAAAATTTTTTTTTTTAAAGTACAATAACACTTGAAAACCGGAGTTTATCTGGTGCATCTTTGGTCTACATGTACTTGGATCTGTGTGTTTGTTACTTTCCTCCTGAAAAGCATATCCAATGCACTACCCTATTTCTCATCCTGTACCTATATCAATATCTTTAAACTACATATACCTACCTCCTTTATGCATCTATATACTTTCAATGTACTTATGGATCTATATATTTATCACTTTCTTCTAATTCAGCATATCCAATGCACTACCATATTTCTCACCCTCTACTTCTCTCAATATATCTTCTAACCCAACTTTCTGACTCATCTCAAACTTCTTTCTACTACTCTTTCCAATTCACTACCCTATTTCTCACCCTATACATCTATCAATATATCCTCTACACCCACTCTCTCATTTATCTCAAACCCCATACCACTACTATGATCCCCAAAATAACCCTTTCTAGACTCTCCCTTACTCTACCCCTCTTTGCATCATCTGACACCTCTTTTACTATACCGATCCCCAAAACAAACCTTTCTAAACTCTTCCCTCTGACTCTTCCCCTCCACAACCCCTTTTTACTCATCCAAAAACCTCCTCCTACTGCTATGACCTCCAAAAAAAAAATCTAAATCCTTCACTCTCCTATCCCTCCACTATCCTTTTCAATCAAAATAACAGACTAACATGTTCACTTCTCAAATTTCATATTCCACTATACTAATTCACCATTAATCCTTTATGGGTCCCAGAGTAGCGTGCTACTCGCCAAAAAAGCGCTTCAACACCTCATCAGGGTTACAAGCGCTATATAAATGCAAACCTTTTCCCTTTTCTACCCCTCCCCAACCCTTCTCAATCCAAATAACTGAATAACATATCCACCACTCAAATTACTTTCATATTTCACTATACTAATTCAACACTAATCCATATGGGTTCCAGAGTAGCGTGCTACTCACCAAAAAAAGCGCTTCAAACCCCATCAGGGGTAGCAAGCGCTATATAAATACAAACCTCTTTCCCTCTTCTATCCTGCCACTACCCTTCTCTATCCAAATAACTGAATAACATATTCACCACTCAAATTACTTCATATTTCACTATACTAATTTTCAACACTAATCCTTTATGGGTTCCGGAGTAGCGTGCTACTCTCCAGAAAAGCGCTTCAACACCCCTTCAGGGGTAACAAGCGCTATATGAATGCAAACCTTTCTCCCCCTTCTATTCCTCCGCTATCCTTCTCACTCCAAATAACTGACTAATATCCACCACTCAAATTACTTTC
The DNA here is from genome assembly GCA_963921515.1 of Calotriton arnoldi. NCBI lineage: Eukaryota > Metazoa > Chordata > Amphibia > Caudata > Salamandridae > Calotriton > Calotriton arnoldi. The sequence continues at coordinate 160,749 of CAWUFW010018533.1, forward strand.
ATATTTCACCATACTAATTCACCACTAACCCTTTATGGGTATCCGGAGTAGCGTGCTACTGCCCCAAAAAAAAAAAAAAAAGGCGCTTCAACACCCCATCATGGGTAACAAGCGCTATATAAATACGAACCTTTTTTCCTTTACTATCCTTCCGCAATCCTTCCGAATCCAAATAACTGACTAACCTATCCACCACTTTAATTACTTTCATATTTCACTATACTAATTCAACACTAATCCTTTATGGGTCCCAGAGTAGCGTGCTACTCGCCGAAAAAGCGCTTTGACGCCTCGTCAGGGGTAGTAAGCGCTATATAAATGCAATTACAATACAATACAATACAATACATTGTGTGAACTTGGGCAAGCCATTTTATGCTCCACGGAGTCAGTCCACTTTTCTAGAAAAATGGCGAGTGCTTAGAAAAGAATTGCAACATCCTTATTAATTGGGAGATTAAAAAGCTGCCCATTCTGATGAACTCCTAGAAGTCATCATGTGTGGTGCGTTATGCTATATCACTCTTTTCAATTACTCTCTCTTTCTGCCAAGGCATTTTCCTAGCGTTTTATGTTTAATCGAATTGCAAAGTCCCTCGCCTCCTAATCCTGAACACAATATGACAGAAGGCAGTGCCTTCTCGCCCTCTCTCTGACACTCTCCCTTTCAGCCGCTTCCGCCCTCTTTTCAATGGCAGGTTTGGGATAGTGGGAAGGAGGGGGAGGGACTTTGCTCCCGAGCCCTCTCTCACAGCCTGGGCTTGTTTAACTTCTTCCTCCTCATGCCCGCGAACAGTGGGTCTGCTGCTGCCTGACGTCCACGGCGAAGTGCACGAAAGGCTTTGAAAGTACAGGTGAGCGCGGGGCGTCTGCTGGCTCGTGCCTGCTGTCTGCCCTAGTCTGCTCGAATGGCGCTTTATGTCCTGCGCACGCACATGAACAGAACTGCTTCTAGGTGCTGCTGCGACCCAAGTCAGTGGAACGTGAAGGCTCTCATAGGTCATGATGATTCGAACCCACAGCTGCTTGCTCCGAAAACTATATTCTCTCCTGCTCTCTATATTTCTGCTTCCACCTCGAGACTAGCGCACTTAGAGCAACAACGTATTAGTTGGCAGTTTCCCTCAACTGCGTGGCTGGGGCGGAGCAGGCAGTCGGCTCCTATTACACGTCCCCTAGGGTGTTATTGCAAAAGGACAATACGAAATAATTCTGCTTTCAGGCTTTTTTTGGGAACATAGTTTCACCATATGTTAGTGTTAGAATGTTTGGAAACATCCAATGGGATTACTATTGTTGTGGGGAACAGGGAGAAATGCAGCTCACAACTCGTTATGTTATGCTGTCTTGTGTTATGTTATGTTGTCCTACGTCATATTGCGATATACCGTGTTATTACCTCACGTTATTATACACTGTGATAAGTTAATAAGTTATGCTGTGCTGTGCTGCTACCTGTATGATGGTGTCATTTTAGTTGAGCGCCTCATGCACAAGCGTTATACTGTTTTGTTGTTGTGGCGGTGAGCTGGATGAAATGTAGCTCACACATACTTATGTTATGCTGGGCTGTGTTATGTTGCGTTATGTTGCACTGTGTTATAGCATGTCATACCATGCTGTTACGATATGTTGTGTTATGTTTTATTGTGTCACTATGTATAGTTATATGCTATGTTGTGTGTGTATGTTATGCTATACTCTGCTTCCTGTGTGTGTAGATTTGGTATTTAGCTATTTTTGAGTTGAGCGCTACATGCACAAGAGTATTTTTTGCGGAGAACAGGGTGCACGGTGGCTGACATTTTATATGCTAGTCTGTGCTGTGTTGTGTTGCACTATGTTCTATTATTCTGAGTGGTTATGCTGTGTATGTTGTGTTATTATTATATCTTGTGCTATGCTATGTTGCGGGACTATATTATGCGATGTTGCGCTACCCGTGTGATGTGATATTTTTTACGTGAGCGCCGCATTCACGGGGGGGGGGAGGGTGCTAAAAATTCAAGGGGGCTCCTTTCAGCCCAATACAAATACATATCTGTGAGATTTGGGAGACTCGGGGGCCCCTCATCACATTCTGCAGGGGGGAGGGGAGGCTGCATTTCGTGTTACACCACTGAGGGGTTTAGAGATAGGGGGGCTTATTTACAAGCCCCTTGCGCCGGCAGTGCGCCACTTTTTCCCATATTAAAAGTGACGCACCGGCGGCGCAAGGGGCTTGTAAATAAGCACCCGGATGCTTTGGCACCCCAGCCAAAGTGGCCTATTTTTGTCCTGCTGACACTATTTCTGTGCGTTTCTCGGAATCTGTATTGCGACGCTTAAAACGCATTGAGTTCACACGTGGCGGAATGAGTAGGCGACAAAATGGTCCCAGGAGTTGTAGATCCCAATTCTACCTTAAGGTTCTTGTCATGGAATGTCGCGGGCTTAAGTACTAAACTAGACAAACATGATTGGGGTTTTATCGACCAGTTCGTTATTTGTCTATTCCAAGAAACCTGGTTAACCACAAAAGCACAGCGATCTGGTTTTGTAACTCATAATGCAGAAGCTACAACCAGGGTCAGGGGTGGACCATCTGCGGGGGGCTGCTGACATGGGTGGGGACCCATTTGGGTTGCAAAGTAAAAAATGTGGAGGTAATATCAGAGGAAAGTTTGTGTGTCACACTTTCATTCTCGTCAAACCAAATAATCTGTATTTATAACATCTGTTCCAGACCTATGTGTAACAGACAGGAATCTTCAACAGTTGGACACCTCACATCACACATGGCAGGCCTCCCAGTAGGACTTTTAACAATAGTTGGTGGTGATTTTAATTGCCAGTTTGAGCCTTTGGACATCTCCAGCAGTAAATTTGTGATGGAGGAGAATAGAGTTAGGTCTATCCCGATTGTAGCAATACGCTCCATAAAGAAATGGTCCTCCAATTTAATGCCCTGACTCCGAATCAGAGCGTGCACGCCTGCAATGTGAGCGCTCGCTCAGAAAAGGAAGGGAGGCACACCTTTAGCACATTGCCTAGCACCAGCTTGATAGACTATATTCTGGTCGATGTCAGATTATGGCCATTCGTTACTGGCATAACAGTCATTACAAAACAGGACAGCGACCATAATGTGCTCGCCCTAGACCTGGACCCCCCTCACCAAGCTCACAGCCACGCAAGCGCAACTCTTCGATGGTGGACATCAACTAGCAATGAACAGGGGCACGATTAACTGGTGTGTAGTAGTGAGTCCACAGGATTCAGTAATTCTATTTATAAGGTAAGGTAGTGACAAAGAGTCTGGGAGACCTGTAGTCCGGGCCAGGAAATTCCTTTAGCAAGGATTGGGGAAGTGCATAATCAACTCTTCAGATCTAAAAAATCACTTTTCTGTTGAAGCTAGGCTTGTGGGAGTGAAGAGAGACCCGCCTTTGTGGTTTAACAGCCATTGCAGGTCTGTCAAACTTGCGCCAGTGCTTAATTTGTAAACAGATAAGTGCTGGGGCCTTCGTGATGAGGCCACCGCAGTTTGCACCCAACATTGCCAGTGCCAGCGCTGCCAATAACAGAACTTACACAACTACTAACCATCACACTGCTACAAGTGTGAGAATTCAGACTGTTCAAGGCCCCCAGGCATTAAAAATGGTTTGGGTGGCTGGTATTAGATGTTTTATACATGTATTGAATTAATAAATAACTGTTTTCCTACTCATCTTTAAATGAGCAGCTGTTCCAAGTGCCGGTGCTGGCAATTAAGTGCAGGTGCCGAGCACCGGAAAGCACCGGCTCAAATTAAGCACAATTATGTCACAGGATAGACCGCAATTTAAGCCTCTCAATTGGCTTTTAGGAAGGTTGTCAATAATGCCAAGAGGGAATGGGAGCAAAGGAGGGGGGAGGAACTCCTTGCTGCATCCAGGGACAAATAGTAGCCACTGGGAACGCTCAAGGTATTATTACCATCGAAAGCAGCATCGCCACTGATGACTGGAATACACGCTTTGCGAATCTGTACTGTCTAATTCTGTAAGAAAGTGCATTTCCGGTCTCTGCAAGAAGGCCTCAACTGTTAGCTATAGAGGGCCCCTTGCCACAAATGAGTATCCAATTATTATATGCAAGAAAGTGGTCCTGGCTAATAGGAAGATTGAGCTGCACAAAGCCCCTGGCTAAGACAAGATTCCAGGTGATCTGTTTCTAGCTGAGACTGATGTCTGGTGCCCCTATCTCACAGCAGTTTTCAATGCCATCATGAGTGGGCTACCAATCCCTCAATCCTTATTCGGGGCAGAAATAATCCCTATATATAGCAAACATTGGTAAATGCATTCGGTTTCGCCTTTGTGATTAATAAGAAGCTTTTTTTTTTGTAAGTTGTAGCTTGCTGGGTAGTTGTACAATATAAGTTACAGAAAGTCTGTTAAAGTATTATGACTTGTTTATGTATAAAAAGGCAATATATTGTGCTACTAGTGGTACAGTGTGGGTAAGTAATACCAACATTTTGAAAAATGAAATGAAAGAGGGAAATAATAGAATTAATTGATGTAATAGCAATAATATGTGTTTATAGGAGTTCTGACAACTTTTGGGCCTGGTGCCACTGTACCTGCTGTACCATTCAAATCATGCCCCTAGTGTCTGCTAGATACCTGCATTTGTGACTGTCTGTTTAGTAGTAAAATCTAGCAATATTTGGTGTTTAGAGGAGTTATGACAACTTTTGGCTCCTGCGCCACTGCACCTGCTGCACTATTCAAATCATGACCCTATTGCCTGTAAGGTACGGTACTTGTGACTTGCTGTTTAGTATTAAAATATTGCGATATTTGGTGTTTAGAGGGGTTCCTAGAGCTTTGGGCCCCAGTGTCACTGCACCTGCTGCACCTTTGGAATCATGATGACACTAGTGCCTGCTAGATAACTGCACTTGTGACTGCCTGTTTAGTAGTGCAATTTAGCAATATTCTGTGTTTAGTAGGGTCCCTGGAGCTTTTGGCCTCGGTGCCACTGCACCTGCTGCACCATTCAAATCAAGCACCTTTTAACTGAAAGGTAACTGCACTTGTGACTGCCTGTTTAGTAGTTAAATATAGCAATAATATGTATTCAGAGGAGTTCTGACACCTTTTGGGCCAGTTCCACTGCACCTGCTGAACCATTCAAATCATGATCCTAGTGCCTGCAGGATAATTGCACTTGTGATTGCTTGTTTAGTTCTGAAATATAGCAATAATTGGTGTTTAATGGGGTGCCTAGAGCTTTTGGTCCCAGTGCCACTGCACTTGCTGTACTATTGAAATCATGGTCCTGGTATTGTATTGTATTGTAATTGCATTTATATAGTGCTTACTACCCCTGACGAGGCGTGGAAGCGCTTTTTCGGTGAGTAGCACGCTACTCCGGAACCCATAAAGGATTAGTGGTGAATAAGTATAGTGAAATATGAAAGCAATTTGAGTGGTCGATATGTTAGTCAGTTATTTGGATTGAGAAGGATAGAGGAGGGAACGGAAGAGGTAAAAAGGTTTGCTTTTATATAGCGCTTGCTACCCCTGATGAGGTGTTGAAGTTCTTTTTTGGTGAGTAGCACGCTACTCTTGAACCCCCAAAGTATTAGTGGTGAATTAGTATAGTGAAATATGAAATTAATTTGAGAGGTGGACATGTTAGTCTGTTATTTGAATTTAAAAGGATAGTAGAGGGATAGAAGAGGGAAGGATTTAGAAATTTTTTGTTTTGTATTTTGTTTTGGAGGTCATAGCCGTAAGAGGAGGCTTGGGATGAGTAAAAGGCGTGTCAAGGGGGAAGAGTCAGAGGGAAGGGTTTAGAAAGGCTTGTTTTGGGGGATCGGAATAGTAAAAGAGGTATGAGGTGATGCAAGGAGGGGTCAAGTAGGGAAGAGTTTAGAAAGGGTTATTTTGGGAATCATAGTAGTGGTATGGGGTTTTGGATGAATGAGAGAGCGGAGGTAGAGAATATATTGATAGAGGTATAGGGTGAGAAATAGGGTAGTGCATTGGAAAGAGTAGTAGAAAGAGGTTTGAGATGAGTCAGAGAGTTGAGGTAGAGGATATATTGAGAGAGGTATAGGGTGAGAAATAGGGTAGTACATTGGATATGCTGATTTCGAAGAAAAGTAATAAATCTTTAGATCCATTAGTACATGGAAGGTATATAGCTGCATAAAGAAAGTAAGTATATGTAGATTAAAGATGCATTAAATAAACTCCAGCTTTCAAGTGTTGTTGTACTTAAAATTAATTTTATTTATTTGTGTATATCATGATCGTGACCAAGGTCTTATGCTAAGACCGAAACGCGTAGATCAGCTGCCTTTACTCTAACTATAAACTATTGAAAAATAAAGAAAAATCGCAAAACACCGACGTGAGTGCGACCCGTTTTGTCCTCCCCTGGAGGGAAGGATTTGTGATTGATATATATATATATATATACATATATATATATATATATCGAAATAGCAAAGCAATCTCCTCGAAAATCATCCGATGATGAGAGAGAGACACGGACTCCAGAATGAGTGGCAATTTTCAGGTCTTTATTGATGAAGCCAAAATACGACGCGTTTCGGACAACACAGTGTCCTTGTTCACATACAGAAACGCCGTTTCACTCATTGTTTTAAAATGCTGTGAGTCACCCCATGTGTCATGTGATGTGTAAACATAGATAAAATACTATGGAAATTGATCAAAAAGTAGTCTGTCTTTCAAAAGGTAATACTGGTGCCCTTATTTATGGTTTCTGTCTCAAAATAGATATATTGAAACTGTCCTAATATGGGTTTAAATGGAACCTATTGGTATACAATGTATCAAAAGTGAAAATTGCGTCACCTGATAATAATAAACATTGCGTACATAGGAAATCGAGGTTGCAACTATACATAAAAATATTATAGGTTGGGATATACAGGGATAAATAACCTCATGGTAATGATCACTGAAAAGTTCATATAGTTTAGAACAATTCATATGGTAAATTAGAATAAATATATAAATAAATAAATAGTTATATATCATACTTTCATTCTAAAATATCTGAAAAGTATATATAAAACAACCTGTAATCAGGAAATTAAATGGCATAAATGCAGGTATAATTCCAAAAAGTAATGTGAAATAACATTACATTTTAATAGCCCAGCTGATGTAAAAACTGGCAGCCTAAAACCATTTTTTAAAACCATTTTATAAAAATGCATTAATGTGCTATTAGAGAAATAGATGGACCTGAGGTAATTACATCCAGATTAAGTAGCCAAACTGGAAGTATGTATAACAGCATAAATGCTTGGCTGGCTATATCTCTCTATTTGTACTCATCTAGTATCATAAAATGTCGCAGTAAATAATAATCAGACTAAAGGCACCATAATTTAAAATGACCTAAAATTGGAATCTATTGAGATGCAGACTACATATAAATAACATACCAAAAGTATGGTTGGGCCACCACCCGTTCATAATTAAAATAGTATTATTGTGCAAATATCTAAGTGCATGTGCAAAAAGGGATAAAATGGTTGGGTGTAAAAATATAATAAGAAAAAACAACAATATGGAGGTAAGCATAGAGGAACTATTTAAAAATTTAAAATTACAAAAAAAAATCAAAAAATTTCATAGAATGTCAATAAGATGAATACAGAATTGTTTGAATAGGGTCTAAGATCAACTATGTTATAAGAACTAAACAATGGTTCTCCATTCCTAACAATCACAGTGTGAGGGAAAATAATAATAATAGTTGCACTACACATATACATATACATATATAGATAGATATATATATATATATATATATACTTTTTGTAATTCAATAATTTGTAGATAAATAGTTATGATAAAATATTTACTTATTTATGCAGTCTCTTATATACTTGTTAAAAACATAGAATAATGTAACTATCTGTAATATGTACATTTGTTTAGCAGAACTAATGAATATCTATATATATATATATTTTAAAAACAATTATTCTAAACGTTTATACAAAGCAATACACATATATAGGTACATATCTATAGTACAAATAAATGCTTATATACAGAGGGATATGCTGTATATTTCTGTTTGCGTATGGTGCTTATTTTGGGAAGAGCCAATTCTTGAGTAGTTTTCTGAAGATAAGGTGGTTATCTGTGGATCTTATGTTGGGGGGTAAAGAGTTCCATAGTTTGGCTGCTTGAACAGAGAAAGATGTGCCACCCATGATTTTTTTCTTGTATCTTGGGATTTTGAGGCGAGGTGCCACTCTCGAGTGGAGGTTCCTTTGTTGAATGTGTTTGTTGATTTTATTCCTTATGAAAAGCGGTCCTGTTCCATGTATCGCTTTATGGGTGATACAAAGCAGCTTGAAAGTGGATCTTCTGGCAACTGGTAACCAATGCAAGGCTTTTAAGGCAGGGGAGATGTGGTCTTGTGGTTTTATATGTAAAAGTAGTCTGGCAGCCAAGTTCTGAATCCGTTGTAGTCTTTTCATGGTCGTTAAAGGTGACCCGTGGTAGAGGCTATTGGCGTAATCGAGTTTGAACAGAACAAGGGAGATGGTAGCTTGGAGCTAGTGTGAAATCTCAACTGGGGGAAGATTTGTCACAGAGTTTTTATAGTAAGAAAGCTTGATCTTGCTAGTTTGACCACTTGGGCATTCATCAATAGCTTGGAGTCCATTGTCATTCCAAGGTTTCTTACCTCCTTCGATACTTTAGGCAGTGTTCCCAGATCATCAGGCCAGGCGGCGAGCGGGTCATAATGTTTCTAATCGCCACACATGAGTATTTCTGTTTTGGAGGCATTCAATTTGAGATGGTTCCACATCATCCATTGACCCAAGGCTCTGAGAAAACTGAAAATTGGCGAGGTTCCAATGTCTTTGGGCCATTCCAGTTGAAGGAGTATTTGCATGTAATCTGCATGGCTATAGCACATGAGGTGAAATTGATTGATCAGTACCAGTAATGACTTCATGTAGATGTTGAAAAGCATGGGCAAGATGATAGAGCCTTGAGAGACCCCTGCTTTTGTGGAGTACGGTTTGGACGAGAAAGGTGGGGTATGGATGACATTAGTTCAGAAGCGAACGTAGGATGCGATCCAGTCAAGAGCAGTTCCCTCTATGCCAGCTTCGTAGAGTCTTTGTATCAGTAGTGAAACTTAGACTCTGAGGCAGCTGTGAGGTGCTGTAATGTTATACAGAAACTGTCCCAACGAATAAAGTAGGTTAAAACATTACGTCAGAGCACCATGGAGCGTGCGCATGTAAAGCACTGCAATCACTTTTTTCGGGTTTCCGCTACATACACATGAAGAGTAGCTCTTGTATATTACCTTTATTTTTAGCATGCAATGTTTATTACAACATTTATAATTTGATCACAATGACCAAGCAGATTAAGTTGTCAAGATCGATCCGATAATGCCTACAAAGTGCAAAGAAAAGTACTGAGGCATGAATAGGAAATGCTACAAACATTCTAAGGCTAAAGCATCTGCTTTACACAACAAAGTAATAACAAGTAAGAAGAGTTATGCAGGAAGAGCTTGAGGACTGTTGAGAAAAAAGTGAAGGCTAGCTCAATTTTAGATGATGAAATAGGTCAGAGCGTAGAGCACAGCATTGCTATAGATGGGAATGTGGAAGGAGTGAACGGCATAGGTTCTTTATGGCGCAGAGTGCTGAAGTCACAAGGACACAAAACCCCTAGAAATAGTTGAGAACAGGTTCCTGAAGCAAGTGCTGAGCTTTCTGGTTAGCACCCTGCTAGTCCCTTTAAGGCTAGATCTCATAAAGAATTGCAGTCAGACCAATAATGTATTGGAGAAAACTATGGACTACTCCCGAACTCCTTCACTGCCACCGGGGTCTAGAAGAGATACTTGGTCTCCCAGGGGCTGGCAATCTCCCCTGGATCAAATATTTTATAAACACACTCTCAAGCATGGGGTTAGTCAAACTATGGGAAGATCCCGTGGCATTGGTCTACTAACTAGCAAATTAGAGCTTAAGAGGTCTTTTAGGAACTTTAAAGCTGGTATGCTCATGTCAAGTCTGGCCCTGGGTACTTTGAGTGACTCCTTCTTAAAGCTAAAGGACTTTTACAAAACTGAGGAGTTCCCTAGATTAAGTCTAACCAAATCTGTCCAGAAAGCTGTATGTTCAATTTAGGCACGTGTCACTACCAGTTCGATCAAACATGTCAAAATGGGTGAGTTCAGATAGACTTGTTGAGTTGGTCTACCCATCTTGTGGCCACAGCGAAGAAACAGTGGCTCACGGCCTGTTTTTTTGCCCTGAGTATAGTAGGGCCAGGGTAAAATGGATAATTCCTATTTGCAGGAACCTGTGAACCACACACTGTGGGGAGGCCTGCAAAATTTTACAATCAGACACTAGCAGGCACATTGTATTTGCAGTATTCCAGTACTTATTTGCTGTGTGGCGAATGAGGAGGAAAAACGTTTTATTACAGGCCACTTGAAAGGACTGTAGCACTGTAAGGCCATTAGGAGAACCTCACATGGGGGAATGGTGTCTTGGCTGACGTTTCAATTAATCTTTTAACCCTAACCTACTAGCTAGTTGAAAGCATTGGTGCCTTGTATCAAGTTGATGGATTACATTTTAGCCCTTTGAAAATCAGTGTTTCTTTTTTAACATGCAGCATCACTTTTGTGCATATATAATGTGGGATAATGTTTTACCGATTTTGCTTAACTATTTTTAATGCATTTGAATTAGAGGTGGGTGGAGGCCGTGGAGTTGCACTACACGGAATTCTGTTGAGTTGCATAAAAACTCTGGGAAATTCCGCGGAGTTCCGGTCCGCCCTTATTTTTTGACACCTCTCTTGTTATCTGACCTTCTGCCTGTACCAACTGCAACAACGTGACCTATAAGCACAAGATCACCAAAAACCAGCTCGAGCTCGGCTGTAAAACTATCTGTGAGGGTTGGCCGTGCCTGCCTTTGCCATATCTTGGCAGGGGGCACCCAACACAGCTGGCAGGAGGTGCACCGGTGCGCAAGGTGCGTCCCAGCAACTCTGTCACGTGCAGGATATGCAGGGCCTGCAGGCCTTGTGCTATTTACAAAGGGATGTTTACCCACTGGCACTTGGGCAGTCACTTCAGTCTCAAGTAAGAACGCTACTCAGACAAAAACAACAGCAAACCGATCCTCAGTCTCCATACATTGAATGAAGGAAGTTTGGGCTGAGAACGTGGTCTGTTTGCAGCGCTCTCCCGTCCAGTAATTGTTTGCCGCTATATGAAACACATTGTTTATCTATTGGGCAGTTTATAAAGTGCTACACATCTACGAGGCCACTTCAGAGCGCTAGTTGTAAGATAAATATCAACACAATACATTAATAAATACTTGAATAAATAAATCAGATAGTGAATGGCTCGAAAAGCCGTGTCTCACCTGCCCAGGGAATAACAGGGCAATTAGGGCCGGGGCATGCATTTCTTCTAGTTGATTTTCAGGCCGATAGCGTTACTTTTTCACCATAATTACCTCTTAAAAATGTGCTTTGCTAGTTATATTTAAAACGGGCCTGGAGATTGCTCCACACAACTCCTGACCACAAAATATCTTTATTTTTAACTTTTCATTCTTACACTAAGTTATTTTTTAACAAAACAGTATGTGCCCATGCAGTGCAAGTACAGGTGTCAAGATGTTGCCTTCTTGATAGTATAAGAATATAAAATGCAAGACTACAGATGAAAATTTATAGAAATGTAGCATAAATTGCCAGATTGCAAAGCGCATCCCTGGCTTGCACAAGCCTCATTTTATTTATTTTGCACTTACCCACAGGCTTGCACCTCCCTTCTTTAGGTGCCAGCTTTTCTACTTGAGTGGCAGTCTTGTGACTGCGAACAGTTGCGACCACCCGCGTTGGAAAAATCTGGCCAGATGTTCTCCTAGTGACCAAAAATTGCGCTAGGGGACGCCAAATCTCGCTCGTGCTTGCGAACAAACTGTTTTGGCAGGCGCACAAGAAAAAATTCCACTATGCAGCAATTGACGGAATTTGGCCGGAACAATACGGAGTCACCAAAATTCCACCAATTCCTCTGGAAAAACAGAATATATCGCCCCCTCCTAATTTTTACCAATACTTTAAAATAAATATATATTTCTAGAGCAGGCTTTGGCTCCACACAGATGAGTAGAAATCTCTCATCTCTTTCTATTTGTTATTTGATGTTTCCTTCCGCCTCCTATGGATTACTTGCATTGCAATGCATGAGGCACTATTGTATGTATCAAACATACACTGAACCATTACACAATGTTATCTAGTAGAGGCCTTGTATAAGAAAATAATTGTTTTAATTTTTTTCTCTAGTACGATTTTTAGGTCTCACCTATCAGGCAGTGCAAGCTGTCTTGTTGCGAAAGATCTATTGTGGGTTTAGCAAGAACTTACAGTGGGTTTAGCCCTTGCCCATTGCTTACCATTGGTTGTCTTTAGTGTCATTCTCATTTGCTTGCTTCTTATTTGATGGCTTGCCTTGTCCGATCTTGTCAATTTTGTGCTTGTCACTCCCGTGGAGTATAGTCTCTTCTCCGTTCTTTTGACTGACTAACTGGTATCTTTTCCACAGCTCACTTTTAGAGAACTACTTTTATCTTTTTTTGTTAAACAGTCCATAAGAGTGCATGTGTTTTCCAGCTCTCTCCTTTCTGTGATCCGCCCTCCGCTAAATATTCACCCTCCACACTCCGTGTTGTTCTTCTCTTCACATGCTGCTCACTCTCTAGTGTGCTTTTTCTTCCTCATGTGCTGCTTTCCCCCTCCCACTCCCTGTTGCTTCCCCTCTTCCGCCATCCCCTGCTGCTTCCTTCATCAAACCGAATCCCCAATGCTTCCCACCTCCTGCCCATTCCCCATTGCTTTCCCCCTTCTGCCCACTGCCACTTGCTTCACCTAGCCTTACACCAACATTTTTTTAAGGATTTCTTTTTACTTGTCCAAGATGGTGGACATCCAAGTAGAGTCCACCATCTTAAATTGGTTAATTAAAAAAAGAGAAAATGTGTCCGCGGCCTTACATTGGTGATGCATGCATTTGCATATGTCATCACGCATGCACTCCAGCACAATGATGCAGGCAGCATTTTCTGTGAGTCATCTCACCTTTCTTTTTTATTTCTTATTGCCAGTGCTGCATAGCATCAGCAAAACTGACACAGCCAGTAGCTCAACATGGGGCATCTTTTGACTTTGCCAATGCTTGTTTAATGTTTTAGTCAGGACTTAAAATGCAGGACAGACCTATTGGCTTTACCAGTGCTTCTTCCTTAAGGAGACGGTGTTGGTGTCAGTTCTGTTGTTCACATGACTGTGCTTCAAAGCCGTTTCTTTGAACATTAAAGGATTGGCTTCATTTCGTGGTGCAGGGGATGTTCAGTAGAGGTTAGTTGAATGAGTGGAGGCAGGATCTACTATGATGGGTTTTATCTGGATGAAAAGATTGGCAGTAGAGCTCCCGCCTCACCCCAGACCATCTGGACAACATGTTTCCAGTCCTGGGCTTTCCGCTAAGAAACCAAGTGTTGCTTGAGTTCCAATCAGAAATTGGGTCATTGTAACATTTGGAATGACTCACCTGATAAAATGATTGGCTACACAAAAGTGCAGGACTGGAGCAATGGTGTCCTGCTCTCAGACCTACCTGATGGTCACCTAGGTGTTGACAGGGAGCAAGTAGAGTGTGGTCAAGGGTGGGGACGGGAACACTAGTACAAACAGAGCTGGTCCTCAGAGCACAGGAATGCTGGTCCCAAAAACAGTTAAACAGCCTGGAATAGAGCTGACCCGTGGAAGCATTTGAATACCAGAATTCTGAAAGTCTTCAAGGCGTTTATTGAAGCCTCAGAGACTCTAAAAGTCTGAGATCTGATCCCATCTTCTCAGGCCAAAAACATACTCCACAGAGGCATTCTAAATGCATTGAAGATGCAACAGTTGAAATCCGGGAGTACCCATGAAGGTCTTTGCTGTAATTCAATTTGAAATTTACTGAGGGCCACATTATCACTTTATGACTTTCCGGGGCTGTAACTGCAGTGCATCTGCAGTTTGCAGGTTCACTCTTTTATCACAGCCCAAATGTGTGAACCAAGGTTAAGGTTACAAGTTAAGCTGCACTTTATCACTCTTCCTAATTAGTTGGGAAATTAAACAAGGTAGGTGGTTGCAGATAGACTTCTGGGTTTTATATTGGATGTGGAGATCTGAACAACGTGACTCAATTTTGTCAGCATTCAGCTTCAGCCTACTTATTTGGAAGCTCTTCAACCATCCAATTAAGGCCCTTATTATGAGCATCCTAGTAATCCAATTTTAGCTCAAAACTGAACAAAATGGAAATACAATTGATGTAGCGTTACTGCACCAGGGGCCCTATAAAGCATGTGTAGTAATTTCCCTATAAGCTTGTTCCACCTGCTCCCTATCCCTATGATGTCATTGCTGTGTCAATGGAATGCTGCTGTTTGAATCCCAGGAGTGGCAGTTCCTGGAAGCTGTGGAGATGAACAGTCAATAAACTACGTGCTCTTACCCCAACCCTGTGTGGCGTAATCACTACAAATTTGGCGACGAGGATGACTGTTCCTCTCTCCACCTACGTGTGCAACGATCGTCGGTTGCGTCTCTAGCTATCTCTGACTCAATTGTGTGGCTACTGACTAGAGTCATCTAGCGGAGACATTGAAGAAACTACTAGGCCCCTCATCTTCAAGAACATCATGTGCCAATGAATCGCTGTTCCTGTGATCTACGCCGCTGGTGAGACTCTTAACATCTTTGTATGAGACTATTTCTGGCAGCGCACGAGTTAGAACTTGGTTATCCTGGATATCCGGTTTGGTGTGGCTATACTATCTTTGCGCATTGATGAGGAAAACTGCCTGACCGTTTTAAAGAGGAACCACTCTGCGCTCTTCAAGGAGTACTTACCAGGAGCACTAGCATTCACCAAGACATCCCCGAGGTTGTGTCTGTTGGAATACGTGGGAGGAGATACCTTTCTCTCTCCGCCGTTCCTGCTTAACTGATGACGTACTAGTATCATCAGCAGGAGTTAGCGGAGAGAGCGCGTCACAAAGGTCAGCCTGCTTGACTGAAGACTTCCGCTTATCGCCGTTCAGAAGTGAACTTCCAGTTGCCTGGTTACCTTGAGCGTCATCACGTTTCCATTGTTGAGGAAGAGCGTGTCGCAGAGGGTGAGTCACGTCGCAGAGCGCGAAAGGGGAAGGTGCAAGTCCAGTCTGCGTGTGTGCTCAAAGAGTTGGGCAGTCAACCTGCACTTCAGTACCCAGGGTTTGCGGAGGGTGAGTCACCCGACACAGGAGAGCTGAGTCCGATTGACTTACATGCGCAAGGAACTCCTCTTCGTTTCGAAGGAAAATAACGGATGAGGTATTTGGGCTCAGTGCGGTGTGTTGAGACTCAGTGGCAGTGAGGAGACTGGTGGAAGGAGTCTGTTTTCATCCACCGTGGGTGCGCTGTCATCCTTTCGCAAGGGATTGTTTTTATTTCATCTGCATCTACGAGGGGCATTTTGACTGTGCTGCCTAGAGACCATTTTAACAGTATGTTGCGCAAGGGGCATGCTGTTTATGCCCGCTAGAGGCCAGGTTCGTTGGTGTGCCAACCAGTAGTCAAGGGTCTCCATATTGAATTTATGTTCTGCATTTCTGTTTATGCATTTTCACAAAAAAAAAAATAAGTTGGAAAAAAAGTGTTCAAAAGTACAGTACAAAACAGCTATTATGCTCTAATGTTCCTTGTAAAATCGTATTTCCTCAGTCGCATTTGAATCAAATTCAATAGAGAGAAGTACCATTGTGTGCACAGTGTCTTGGAAAAAGCTTCCATACTTGTGTGTTTGCTTAGGTCATGCAGAATGTACAACCCCCTCCTCCTTTTTACAGCTTCCAGGGGATCCACCTGTCAAGTGGAAAGTATGGTATAGAGCTTTCGTAAAATACTTGGGTGCTATGGGGGGCTCAAGATTTAGTGCACAAAGGAAGCGTTTTATTTTAGAGCATAATCTGGGGTTTGAGGGACAGGCCGTGTTAGAACATTTACCTCCGTTGGCCATTGTCGAGGGTCAAGACGAGATAGATGTTTACGATCAAGCTGTAGCTATGCTGGAGAAACAATTCGACGTCGAAAGTAGTCTAGTGGTGGCTAGACACAAGTTCTTTACTAGAGAACAAGAGAGTGATGAGAGTATAGTGTCGTATGTAGCTGCTTTACGCATCCTTGCTTCAGAGTGTGAATTTGAACATTTCACCTCTCAACTCATTCGGGACCAAATTGTGGTACATTGTAGAGACAAAAAAGTCCAAGAGAAATTGCTCACACTTAAGAATCCTTCTCTTGATGAGACGATTACTATTGTGAAGAGCATTGAGCTATCGCAAAAAGCTTCGAGAGAGCTCAAACCTGACAAGAGTGGGGTGAATGCTATTAAGGATCACAAAGATATGAGTGAGAAGGTACAGGGAGACAGAACTAAATTTTCGTGTGAACAAAAAGGGAACAAGCCCATACACACTAGAACGGAGAAAAAGGGTTCTTATTCTAGAAATCTCTGTACCAAGTGTGGGTTCCCGTCTCATTTCCCCAATTCTAGGGTTTGTCCGGCAAAGAACGCTTCTTGTCGGAAATGTGGGAAACAGGGTCACTTTGCCAAAATGTGTGGTTTCCGGGGAAGTATCAATGTGGTGTATTCTGAAGAATCTAGGAACGATTCTGTGTGTGAGGTTGTCAGTTCACTGTCTGATTTTGTTGTGGTTGTCAAGGACGATTCAGAGGATTGCGTTGATCCCATAGTGGATGTGTTTGTGGATGGTAAGTGTTTACAACTATTGGTGGATTCAGGGGCGCGTATGACCATGATCACGGATGAGTTGTTTGAGAGTACATGGGTGGACAAACCTCTTAACCCTCCGGACAGAAGCCCTGTTTCATATGAGGGAGGAGAATTGAGTTGTCAGGGTTTTTCGTCACTTCTCTCATCTTTAAAGATAGACGCATTGAAGGAAAAGTTTACGTAGCTAAGAAGGGACTCAATATTCTCGGTTGGTATCACCAAGGGTTGTTTGGGATGACTCTCAGACCTGGGACGCGTGAACAGGTTTCTCTGATGAGCGAACAATCCGAGGGTGAAGATTTGGTTTATTGGTCAGCTAGGTTTCCTAAGGTTTTTGGAGAGAACGTCGGTTCGATTATAGGTTTCAAACATTCTATAAGAGTCAAGGAAGGGGCTCTTCCAGTAAAACACAAACTGCGCAATGTGCCCTTCAGTATTAGGGATGATTTGTCGCTAGAACTTAAGAGAATGTGTGAGTCAGGAGTGATTGAACCCATTGAATCATCACTTTGGTTGTCTCCCTTGGTAGTCGCGCGCAAAAAGAATGGAAATCTTAGAGTATGCATTGACTTGCGCAGTTTGAATAGGGAGATCTGGGTAGACTCACATCCTCTACCTCGCATCGATGACATTCTTTCTAGGTTTGCTGGGGCGAGGTATTTCTCCAAAATTGACCTCGCATCAGCATACCATCAGGTTGAGCTGGACCCTTCCTGTAAACATCTGACCGCCTTTGTCTCACCTGTTGGCACTTTCCAGTTTAAGAGGATGCCGTTCGGTTTGGCTTCGGCGGCCTCAGTCTTTCAGCGGGTCATGGAAAAGGTTTTGGAGGGTGTCACCGATACCGTTGTATTTCAAGACGACATTTTGGTGGCTGGAAAGAATAAGGAGTTGCATGATAAAAATCTTGCGAGAGTTTTGGAGAGGTTAGAAGGGAAGGGGATTGTGGCGAACAAACTCAAGTGTGTGTTTTGTGTGGAGTCCATAGAATATCTGGGACACTGCATTTCCGGTGATGGGATTGTACCTAGAGAGGGCCTCATTGAGGCAATATCCAAAGCGCCTTGCCCCATTTCCAAAGAACAAGTCTCTTCATTTTTAGGTTTGTGCGAATTTTACACAAAGTTTATTTCCAACTTTGCCGCAAAAACTGTCCACATGCGTGAACTTCTCAAGAAAAAGTCAAATTTCATCTGGGATGAATCCTGCCAAGAAGAGTTTGCACAGATAAAAAAAGAATTGGAGTCGTGTGGCATTCTTACCCCTTTTGACCCTCTTTTCCAATGCAAGGTGTCTGTGGATGCTAGTCTCGATGGTCTAGGGGGGATGATTTCTCAAGTCAAGGAAGGGAAAGAGTACACTGTGGGGTTTGCGTCAAGAGCCTTACGCCCGAGTGAAAAGAATTACTCTGTAATTGAAAGAGAATTGCTGGCATGTTGTTGGGCTGTTGAACGTTTCAAGTGTTTTTTGTGGGGAAAGACTTTTGAACTATTTACTGATCATAAGCCTCTCATTCCCATATTAGAAGGCCGTATTGTCAGAGACCATACCCCCAGGATCGCCAGGTTGAGTTCTAAGTTGTTACAGTACAATTTTATTGTGGCACATATCCCTGGTGGGCGCAACACACGAGCCGACTACCTTTCAAGGTCTCCTCTGCCCCTTACCAAGAATGACCTTGACCATGATGCGGATGAGGATTGTCTCATAGCTGCTGTTGACGTATGTTGTGTGGGATCGTTCAATGAACAAGACTGGTTTTCTGCAATGGAGTCTGACCTGGTACTTAAGAGAGTGAAACACTTTATCGTAGCTGGTTGGCCAAAGGAAAAACATTTGGATAGTGATCTTCACCCGTTTGCCAAAGTTGCGGATGAACTCACGTTGGAAGGGGGAGAGATGATCATGCGTGGGGATAAATTTGTTCCTCCAGAGTCTCTCAGGAGTCGCATCATTGATGCTGGTCACGAGGGACATATGGGGCAAACAAATACCAAAAGAAGAATTCGGGGTGTGTATTGGTGGCCGTGCATGGACCGCCAAATCAATGATGTGGTGGAAGGATGTATAACTTGTAGTACCAGTGATAAAGTGATTAAAATTGTCTCACCTCCTGTACAACAAGTGGATGTACCGAATTGTCCGTGGTTGAAACTGGCCATTGACTTTGTGGGACCGTTCAATGTACTTCCCAACAAGTGCAAGTTCGCGCTGGTTGTGGCTGATTATTTCAGCAAGTGGTGGGAGGTTCATTTTATGACAGATCCGAATTCTCAGGAAGTCATTAAGTTCCTCCAGAGTCTCTTTGCCAGGGAGGGTTTTCCGAAGGAAATTGTATCCGATAATGGGGTACAGTTTACCTCCAAGGAAATGTCTGAGTTTCTTGTTGAGTGTGGTATAACCCACCGGCGTGTGGCTTTATATCACCCACAGGCCAACGGTTTCATTGAGCGGACGAACCGTATTCTGGTTGAGTGCATTCAGTGGGCTCTTTCTTCCAGAGTGGACGTTAAAGAAGCTGTCCAAAGTATGTTGTGGGCACATCGCACAACACCTAGTGCAGCCACGGGATCAAGTCCTTTTGCTCTTCTCAGAGGAAGAGAAGCTTCATTTCACATGTGTCCTGCTTGGATGAAAAGGTGGGGATTACTGTTAAAATGCCAAGAGAGACAAGATAAAGGTGAATCCTCTGTGTCATTATCTGTTCCCAAACAAGGGGATTTTGATTCTTCTTCCCAACCCCTCGCCACAGAAGGTAGTGATTTCAAGTCCAAGATTTCGGTTGGAGATTGGGTGAGGATTAAGGGGTCGATTCCGATTCGGGCCGGAAATTTCTCCGACCGAGCCGGACCCGGAGAGATTCCCGACCGAATCGGACCCGTGCAGTCCGACCGAACGAGTACGATGCGTCCGTATGTTATCGGACTCGAGTCGGTCGGACTCCCATTGATGTCAATGGGAGCCGGTCGTACAACGCGTACGCGGGCTCCCATTGACTCAATGGGTGCGGAGTCGAACAAGGGCGCCCCCTACAGCGGGTGCGCGGCGAGCGATTCGCGCCGTACACGCACAGGTAGGGGGACCCATGGGTCCCCCTGTGTGCGACTCGCGCGGCTACGCATGCAGGGGGTCCGACACGGACCCCGGAGTACTGCTCCGACTGCTCTTACGAGCCGGAGTGCGCGGCTCGGTCGGACTGCTCGCGGCGCGCATCGTACCTACCCGGCCGGGAAACGTCTCCATTGCGCGGTGCGACTCGAGTCCGAGCGAGTCGGTCGGAGCGGTTCGAGCCGGGAGCGAGTCGGTCGGAGCGGTCGGGACGCCCGGACGAGTCGGTCGGCGATTTCGCATCGTACTCGCTCGGCCGGACCCGCGTACGGTTCGGTCGGGAAACAGGGCTCCGAATCGGATCCGGTAAAGCCGAATCCGATTCGGAGCCCTACCGGCCGAGATCGGAATCGGCCCCTAAGTCTCCTCTCAAGGTCCCAAAGGGACTGTCAAAATTTGGTCCTCCTGTCAAAGTGGATGCTACGTCACGCTTTGCTGTGAGAGTCAATGGGAAAAATTGGTGGAATTTGTCCAGGATCTATAAG
Source organism: Calotriton arnoldi (assembly GCA_963921515.1). Lineage (NCBI taxonomy): Eukaryota > Metazoa > Chordata > Amphibia > Caudata > Salamandridae > Calotriton > Calotriton arnoldi. Next base: position 181,271 of record CAWUFW010018533.1, read on the forward strand.
ATTCCCATGAAGGTTGTAATGCAACTGGGTTTAGACTCAGGCAACACTGTTCGCTCTGTTTCTCCTCAAAGGGAGATCACTGTCAATAAAAGCACTTCTTTGAGATATGTACCTCCACGGAGGAGTGGGAGGACAACTGCCCCACCGAACAGGTTAAAACTGTAAATTTCTTGTTTCTTTGAAAAACATTGTACCTTGTTTCTGTTTCCATAATGTGCTTTCTTGTTTTCTTAAGGAACAGTTCTATTTCCTTATATATTTTTTTTTGTTTTTTGTTTTTTATTTTCTTTCGTATTGCTCTACTTTCTGTTCTTTTGTGACAGCAATTGAAAGAGAGGAGATGTTGTAGTAATTTCCCTATAAGCTTGTTCCACCTGCTCCCTATCCCTATGATGTCATTGCTGTGTCAATGGAATGCTGCTGTTTGAATCCCAGGAGTGGCAGTTCCTGGAAGCTGTGGAGATGAACAGTCAATAAACTACGTGCTCTTACCCCAACCCTGTGTGGCGTAATCACTACAGCATGGCCCTCACTTTTCCTGTTTGAGCCATTGTGCACCTTTAAATAGGACAATGTGCCCTATTACAGTGAATGAGGTGCCCCCAGGGTAGCTGCAAATTAGTGCTGCCTTGCTGGCAGCACAAATTCGCTCCTTCTTACACTGTGGAGGCAGCAACCAGCCTGCAGAGGGACTAGAGATCCCTTTGCAGGTGGGTGCAGTCACTCACAGCACCCACCTTCAAGGGGATGTCTGGGGGAGTCCCACGGAACACGCCCTTACCTACTCCAGAGGGATGCCATCAGGGGACGCACTGACAGTGCACAACCTTTTTGTGGCGCACTGTCAGTGCACCTCCTGACAGCTTCTTTGCCTTTGCGCCCACATCCATAATACGGTGTGGGTGCAGAGGTGAAGGGATTCGCTTATATGCAGGGGCCATGACCCCATGCAAGTGAGGGAACGCTCTCTTGAGATAACGCTGGTGCTACATATGCACCAGTGCTATTCGTATTACAGAAGTGGCTGCACAAGCATCTATGGCCCCTTCTGTAATACCAAACTTCCCCGCCTGTGCACAAAGCGGGCACACATGCCTGTTGCGCCCCTAGGGCACTTTCTGTAATAAGGACCCTGGTATTCCTGAGTGCTTCAATGCTGCATAAAATTCTAGGCACCTATCCGCCTGTTAAAAGCAGGTGAAAATACATGCCTGGGAATATGGCCATAATTCTGGGTTTCAGCCAGTGCAGTAACATCAATTATGTTATTCTCCATTCTGTAAGACCCTGCAGGGAACCAACTTGTCATGTCACAGTTATTCTGGGATGTTTTACTACAAAAACACCCATAGCTGAAACACTGGATCCTGCATTACTGTTACTTAATTCTGGGAAATTCAAAATGGGGGCCTAAGACTAAAAAACATCTCGGAAATCCTCATGGGGACCATTGATACTTCGTTAAATTTGTGTGTCAGCAGCTAAATAGTGAAAATTAATTCCTGTGCAAGTAGAGATTGGCGAGCCACTGAAAGCTGGAGCCAAGCTCGAGCCAGATGCCCTGCTCTGGTTTAGGCTCAATGGCGTTTTGGAACCCGATCCTAAAATAAGCCAAGCCAAGCTTCTGCAGGAGGCGATGAGGCCTAGTGGTTGCAGCTGCCCACCGAGTAGTATGGTAATCAAAGTTTGAATCCTTGCCTCAGCTCAGCATCCTATAAATCCTAGCAAATCGCCCTGTGGCGAAAAAAGATGTAATTTAAGCTGTGTCTGTTGTCGAGTGTTTTAATGTCCTTGAGCAAGATTTGCAAAAACTGTAAAACTGCCTCAAAAATGTGAATTCTGCCTGTCACTCATGCTGTCCTCTTATCCTTCAAGCATCAAGGACAAAGCATAAAACTTTGATGTCAGAGAGTGATACCCATCTAGTGGCTGAATTGCACAGTGAGAAACTGGAAAATCTGGGATCAATCCCAGCTTCCTTGCTTGTCCAATGCATGTGATCCGGGACAAATACTTTATTTCACCAAGCCTCATTTTTGTTCATTCTTACATCTGAAAGCACCTTCAAATACGTTAGGATATGTGCTGTACAAAAACCTCTTTTATGTTATTATTGCATATGACAGCACCTTCAAATACATTAGTTCAGGATATGTGCGGTACAAAAACCTCTCTTGTGTTTGGCTTAATAGTCTATAGTATTGCTCCATCTATAATACGTATCTGGGCCACATTTAAGGTACATATGACTATTGACTTGCCTGTTAGTTTATTAATGCACTGTCCTCTGGATGGTGGCTGGCATGTTTCTCAGTTCATATTTAAAAACTTACTTACAATAAACACTTCTCAATGCAGAGATATAATCTGATGTACTAAAGTGAATCACTTTCACATGTTAAAGAAATTCATTTTTAAAAAATTTTGAAGACATTTTATCACATTTGTACATGTTTGTTGCATGATTTACATGCTAAATATTTGCACAGGCTCTTCCACAAGCTCTTAGAGCCATAGCTGATCCTTGACTTGGCTCCAGCTCAGCTCCCCCTTTTAATTTGTTAACTCACTCACCTCTACGTGCATTCCTCAAAATGCAGAGAGGTGATCCAGCGCGATATTAGCAAACTGCATTCATACACCATATACTCACTTGGGCCCACACATTCATACTATGCTAATACTTACGCTGGGTGTCAGATATACTCTTATATCAAAAATCCCTGCTACCAATTACCTTCTGATTGAAGAGTAATAACTTACCAATGGATCCTTTGCTAATTGGGAAGTTTAAAATGAGTGACATTCACTATAGTACATAATCCTGAAATAACCACAGAGTCAGAAAGTTTAAAATGTTTATCTAAAGTTTTTAGCAGAGTAAAATACAGAAAAAGACACGGTATTTGATCAGAATACCCATGTGAAAGCAAAGAATAATTATTGCTAATAAATGACGGTGTTTAAGGAAAAGAGAAGATAGGAACAGCAGCGCAACTAAAGGTTGCATATATTTACCTAAGTGCGAGAACCAAACCCTTAGCCAAGGAGTTTGAAAGAATAGGACCCTGGAAGGATGAAGAGCAAGGACCTTCTTCAGTATCAGGACAGGACTGGTGACTTCTCTACAAACGACGCCTGCGCCGTTTCCCTCTCTGGCACTTGATTTCTCCTCGATTCTCCCCTCTAGTGGACTCCGCCGCCCCCTCCTCAGGACCTTTTCTGGATAGGGATTCAGTCAGCAACCGATCAGCTGGGCAGCCTGGAGCTCTTCTGTATGTTCTCTCTTCCCTGGAATCTAGCTCTGTACTTCAGTATCTTCTGTTCTCTCTCTGTGCTCGTCCTCTAGCTTGTGCTCACTAATTTACTAATGCTATATTCTATTATACCCTTCTACGCCCATGTACCTCCCCTAAATGTTGCTAAAATATGGGACCACTGCTTCTGATTGGGCAGGGACAGGAGGTGGATTCTCGCACTATGACAAATTTGGCTTAAATTGTGTAGCCTATTGTATTTGCGTTCCCACCCTTCAAATTAATACATTCGCTTTATTTCCCACCCGTCTCATGACAAATGTACACCAATTTTCATAGACAATGTATCTATGCGCGACAGGAAATACAGTAGTTATAACATCTTTGGCCATCAGGTCACGGCCTTGTGAGACGTCCAAGTTGACTTCATTTTGGCAGTCATTCAGGACACATGCGCAGAACCTTCTGCTTCTCGAGTTTCAAGTCACCAACCCAGGCCCAAGATTACGAATTACTAAAAGTGCAAGAAGGAAATATTAATATCACAAATAAAACGTTTCACTGTATACCCACTTATCTTATTTCTAATCCCATTTAATTATAAAATCCTATCCCGCATTAATTGCATTAAGAAACGACAATTTAGTAATGACACGAGAGCAAGCTTAAGCATGTGAGAACATTGAACGGCTAATTTAATGCACACTGCGCAGAAGCAGAAATTCCCACCAAGCAAAGAAAGACGTCACACCATGTGATCAGGTTGTGACATGCGCAGATAAAATCCCGCGCTTAAGCGGCCATTTTAGACTAGGAACAAGCGTTATTCGTTAGTAAAACACATAGGCAAGCGTCCTCTCTGTTTGTGTAATGTGTGCAAGGATTAATACGGACAATACACATTTTTAATATTAATACTATGAGTGAGATTGCATCCGAGCAAGTTTCATTTGCGAAACCTTGCTCCATCAATCCCCTCTCTGATGGCGTTTCTGAGCCATCAAAAACTACCCTCAATCAGATGCCAACTTCTAGCAAATCACTTCATTCTCATTTTCATTTTTAGCTTTTCTACTTTTACAATCTCCCTTCATCTTTTGTATAATTCACTTTTCCACTCTTCCAGTTCAATCTCGTCCCTTTTTCTCTTCTTCCCTTTTTCTGTCACTTTATACGTTCCATTCTTTCTACAGCATTTGCACCAAAATACTACTGTCAGAACTATTATTGCTATCCCTGCTAAGGGAACTAGTATTTGACCTATAAGTCCTTCACCTATATTAGCAAACCAGGTTCCGATTGACGATATACTATTTGTCAATCTTTCCCATACACTATCAACTTCCAGTGGTTTAAGTTCTTGCTCAAGTTTAGTTATATTCTGAATATACGTCCCAATTTCTGCGCTCTTATCAGGAATATAAGTGAAACAGTGTTTCGTTTTCAATAATTTACAGACTCCGCCCTCTTTCACCAATATTATGTCAAGAGCAAGTCGATTTTGTATAACCATAGACCTAATCGCAACCATTTCTGCATTAATCATTAGAAAACCTTCAGCAGTATCCGTTGATAAACGATCAACCACTGTAGACAATTTGCATATTTTCCTTGAGTTCAGAATTATTCCCACTGAAGGTATCAATGCACCAAATATATCACCTACTATTTCTGAAAAACTGGCTCTTTTACTACGTATTAATTCACCATTGTTTTCATTGCTTCCAGTGTTTCTTTTTGCGTGGTATATCTTTGGAAAAACTATTCCAAAGTAACAACTTCCATACCACCGTGCAGGAAGCCTAAAGTAAGCCTTATTCCCGTAGACATAATAGATTCCAGGAAAAACTAAATCTGTTCCTCCTTTTAGTCCCCAACCTCCAAGAATTAAAAAATTGTGTTCACATTCACTGGTACCGATGAAAACATTGTTTTAGTCAGTCTTTAACCTATGATGACAAATTTTCCCCTTCTTTTCGAAATCCAGAGCCATAGCAGCTTGAGCTTTGCCAGGTGTGTAACTTCCCTCTTTCTCTGCCCAAGGTGGTAAATGAGCCTTATGTTCTGTAGCTTTCTTTTGAAAATCCTGTCTTCTATCTTCTACTAAATTCAAAAATATTTTCTCTTCTTCTAATAAAGAACATGTTAGATTGTGTCTACGTGCATGTGTTAAGTCTATTGATTTCATTGTTAAGAAAAATTCTCCCATAAACTGTGCATCTAAGTCGCTAAGCACTGGGTTCATGCTCTTGCGAATTGGAACTTCAGAAAATACAACATCTATATTGGAATAGTAATATTGTAATCTACCTGTACTATAAAATAAACTTGTTAATATCTACATGAAATGCCATATGTCAATGGTAAATGATGGTATGTTAATCCTTCTGCTACTGATTCAGGTAACTTCATACAGACATAACAATTACTAACTTCCATGGTGTCTACATACTGAAACAATAACTTCGTGAAAACATTTAAACTAGTGTCGTTATCAGCTATCTCATGATGAATTCCTTCATCATCTTCTGCCATTAGCTCTACTCTATTTCCCTTCATATTTGCTGTCCTCCCTATAGTTTCATTATTGTTCTTTTTATCTATTATCATTAGGTAAGGAACTGCTACAATCAGGACTAACCATACTATAAGCACCAATACTAGACTACATATGCAAATTGCACAGCATCTTCTACAACATTTTCTCTTTGGTCTCCCAGTATCTCTATCATCAGCCATTTTTCGACAAGGAAGATTGCTCTTCTTATCTCTATTCCTTTTCTTCAGTGGATTTTTTTGTTTAGTCAGGGTGGTCTTGTTTCTTCTTCGTAAGTTAGTTCTGCACTTGTTCCTTCACCACCACTGTCACTTGATTCTGAGCTTTCAAAGTCTTCAAGAACGATATACGTCCAATCAGGACCCTTGAATTTGTTGTTCACATGTCTTAATCTTTTACTTTTTCTTTTCCCAGACTTTTTCTCTTGATCGGTTTGACTTGTTACTTCAGGTACTTGATCTGGATCTTCACTTCTTGTTTTTATGTGACACTTCACTCTTTTGATGAAACTTGGCCAATGATCTCCTTTTCTTGGTTTTTCTACTTGCACTGTTTCTTTATTTTCGTCTTCAGGTATCTTTTTATTTTCACTGCTTGGCACTGTTTTGTTTTCTGTATTCTCTGATTTATTTGATTGTTCTTTTTCTGGTCTTATTGGTTTCTCATTTGTAGCTCCACTGTCAGTTTCCAATAATCCACTTTGTTCTGTGTTCAAATTTTCATGTTCATTTTTATCAGTCTCTTTTTCTTCTGTATATTCCTCTTGACCTAACTCCTTCTGATCAGGGCTTATTGCACTGTGTACTTCTGCAGCCTGACCTGCTTCTTCTAAACCTGTCTTTCCCTGTTCAAATTGTATAAAATCTTCACTATTTTCAGTCCAGTTTTCTTTCCCTATTTGATTTGGTTCAGGGTCGTTTACTAGCTTGTCTTCTTGATCCTGAACCCCTTCTTCTTCACCTATCTGATCTTCTTCAATTGCTCTTAATTTCTTTTGACTTCTTGTTTGGTGGTAAACCTCAGGAATTTCTACCACTGGTATCCAATCCTGACTTGTGCTCGGTTGTTCTCCGTCAGCTTCTCTTGAACCTCGAGCCTGAGATTCTTCAGCTTGGCAACCTTCAGCTTCTTCAGTGATTGGTGTCGTCTGAGTGTTTTCTTCTTCTGGGTCTGGTACTCTCTTGGTGTGACTTACGTGAATCCAATTCGGAAATCCGGCACACTTCACTGCTGTGTTCGTGGTCAATATGATTTGACAAGGTCTGCTCCACCTTGGTGATAGACACGTTTCTCTGGTGTGATTCTTCACCACCACCCAATCACCAAGATTCAGATCATGTTCTAGTTCAGGCTGCCTGGAAACTGCGTCTTCTCCAACCTGGTGAGAGACAGAACGCACTAGGTCAGCCAATCCTTTACAGTAGTCCAACACCATATCATCAGAAATATTCACCAGTCTATTTGTGGGAACATGTGTTTGTCTCATTGCTCTTCCCATTATAATTTCATGTGGGCTCAATCCTGTCGTTCTATCAGGTATGCTTCTGAGTCCCATCAGAACCAGTGGCAATGCATCAGGCCACTCCAATGATGTTGATGCACACATTTTTCCCAACCTCGACTTTATAGTGCCATTCAATTGTTCAACTACTCCAGAAGCCTCTGGGCGATATGCACAGTGCAGTTTCTGTTTGATTTGAAATGCTTCACAGATTATCAGGATCACTTCGTTGTTAAAGTGTTTTCCTCTATCTGATTCCAAAGATACTGGGAAACCAAACCTAGGTATGAGCTCTCTTAGTAACAGCTTTGCAACTGTAATGCTGTCATTTCTCCTAGTTGGATAAGCCTCCACCCACTTTGAAAACAGACACACTATGACTAGTACGTATTTCAACCCTCTGCATGGTGGTAACTGTATGAAGTCAAACTGGAGTCTTATGAATGGGCCTTCTGCTTTCCCAATCTTCCCAAATCCAATTATTGTTTTCCTGCCTGAATTGTGCATTTGGCAAATTAGACATCTCTGGCAAAGACTCTCTGTAACAGCTCTGAATTTGGGATTGTACCAATTTTGTCTGAACAACCTAATCATTGCATCTCTCCCTATGTGTGTGTCTCCATGATACATTCTGGCCATTTGTGAGAGTAAACAATCTGGCATGACTGGTCTGCCATCTGTACTGACCCATACTTCATCCTCTCTTCTTGGAGAGCATCCCACTTTGATCCACAAGTTTCTTTCAATTTCATCAACCTCATCTTACAATCTTTTCACTTCATTCCAAGTTTCAGGTGGCATAAATAACATAAGTTGGCAGCTGATTCCCATTCTTTCCACCCTCTTATTTACTGACGTTCTGGTTTTGGCACAATATTGAGCCACCAAATCTGCATATCTGTTGCCAACTACCACCCAATCATTTCCTGACTGGTGTGCGGCACACTTCACCACAGCTAATTCTTTTGGTGATTGTATTGCTTCTAGCAATTCTTTTACAAATTGTCCATTTTTAATGGGGATCCTGAAGAAGTCATGAAATCCCTCTGCATCCACAATTGGCCAAAATCATGCACAACCCCATAACCATATTGACTATCAGTGAATATGGTTATTTTCTGATTCCTCCCAATTTTGCATGCTTTTATCAGTGCAATTAATTCAGCTACTTGTGCAGATTTTACACCTGGTAAATAGGATGCTTCGACTATTCCAGTTAATTCACATACTGCATAGGCAGCGGTTAGCTTACCATCTTCATGTCTCTGGCAAGAACCATCAACAAACAGTTCTTTATCTGGCTTTTTATGAAGTTGTTCCTCTATATCTGGGCGAGGTTTTGTGCATAGTTCTGTAATCTGTACACAATCATGTTCATCTTCTTCGTCATCTTTATTTGTCTCATGATATGGATCTGGTAGTAAGCTTGCTGGATTTATTATTGTACATCTTACCATGGTCACATTTTCAGCACCCATTATTATTCTCTCATACTTAGTCAGCCGACTAGGAGTGAGATGCTGAGTTTGTGTTCTTGTCAACAGAATCACAACTGCATGTGGAACATATACTTTTACAGGATGTCCCATCACAATTGATTCACTTTGTTCGATGCTTAAACATGTTGCTGCTACTGCTTTCAAACATCCTGGCAACGCAGATGCTACAGGGTCTAGCGTAGCAGAAAAGTATGCTATAGGACGTCTGTCCAGACCATGTCTTTGAGTTAAAACTGAAAGTGCACAATTTTCTCTTTCATGACAGAATAATGCGAATTCTCTTTTATAATCTGGCATGCCTAAGGCAGGTGCTGAACAAAGGGAGTTTCTCAATTTTACAAAAGCTTCTACACTTTCATCTTCCCACTCAACAGGATCTTTTGCTTTCTTTTTGGTCATGTTAATCAAGGGCTTAGCCAACATGGAAAATCCTGGTATCCATTGTCGACAGTAACCTACTATTCCTAAGAACATTCTTACTTGTCTTTGCGTTACTGGCATTTGCATTCTTTTTATTAATGCTACTCTTTCAGAGGTTACTCTTCTTTTTCCCCTCTCAATTTGATGTCCCAGGTATTTAACGGTTGTTGTACAAAACTGTAATTTTTCAGGTGAAACTTTATGTCCTTCTTCTGCCAAAAGATTCAAGAGTGCTATAGTATCAACAACACAGTCCTCTCTGGTGTTTGATGCCACCAATAAGTCGTCGATATATTGGACTAAGACTGAGCTTCCTGGCATCACTAGTTTTTCAAGGCACTTTTTCAATATCTGATTAAAAATGGAAGGACTTTCTGTGTACCCCTGAGGAACACGATTCCATACATAGACTTTGTTTTCGAATTTAAATGAAAATAGATATTGGCTGTCTGGATGTAACGGAATTGAAAAGAAAGCTTGACACAGATCTATAACGGTAAACCATCCAGCATTCCAAGGAATCTGGTATAAGATTACTGCAGGATTTGGCACTATAGGACAACATGGTTCTACAATTTTGTTAATCTTTCTTAAATCCTGAACAATCCTATATTTTCCACTAGGTTTCTTTAAACCCATTATCGGTGAATTACATGGGCTACTCATCACTTCTCTCAGTATGTTTTGTTTGACCATCCGATTGATTTCTTCAATGACATCTGCTTTTACTTCTGCACTCATTTTGTACTGTTTCGTATTTGGAAAAAATGCACCTTCTTTTACAGTTATTTGAACTGGATCTATTTTAGCCATGAGTCCTACTTCTTTTCCGGTGAAATCCCATACTATAGGGTTTACTGTATCTTTTAATTCTTCTGGCAATTCATCTTTTGTTATCAATGAAAACATTTCATCTACTTCTGTTCCTTGTTTTGCAACCATCATTTTATATACATGATCTTCATCTGGTGTCTGTACTGCCACACCATCCGGTGTGCAGAAAATGGTGCAATTCATTTTGCACAATAAGTCCCTACCTAGTAAGTTTACTGGACTAGAATCGCATACTACAAATTGATGCATTTCTTTAAAATTTCCAATTTTAACCTCCATTGGTTCGGTAAGTGGTGTTCTAATTCTTTGGTTAGCAACTCCTACAACTTGAATATCTTCACCAGAGAGAGGAAGGTTTGGGACGTCTACTGTTCTCACAGTAGACCTGGTAGCACCAGTATCCAAAAGAAAAGTAATATCATTACCTCTCACTTTTCCTTCAACATATGGACCTGATTGATCTACCTGCAGGGATGCGCCAAGTACGCATTTCTTCTCCCCCTCTCCTAGGCACCGTCATGCGTCGAACCTCCAAAAGTCATCCTGCAAAAGAAATTGTGAGGTCATATAATCATTCTTACCACTTTCTCCTGGGTATCCGATGTCTGTACCGTGCTTTGCTCTGCTTACATTACCCTGAACAGGTGGAGGTGGCAACTGACTCTGAGGATTTACCCCCTGCTGTGAGTCGTTCTGTGTCTGTGAATTTAAATTTTGATTTGGGCCATTATTATTTCGAATCTTTTTACACTCGTCCTTCCAATGCCCCAATTTTCCGCATCCATGACAAGGAAATTTCTTTTTAGCTTCTTCTCTGCTCATTCGTCCTTTCATTCTTCCACCATTTCCAGAATCACCATTCGTTCCAGAGTCTTTTCCCTGAGTTTCATTAGGATTATCTAAATTAATTCCCTGTTTCTCAGCCATTTTCACCTGTGCCCACATTACTTTTTCCTGCAATTTCTTGTGCCTGTCCTTGATGTCATCCCCACAATATTTTGCATATTTCAAAATTTCATCGATGGGTTTCCCTTGCCAGCAAAGCATATGCTGCTTAATCATCTGGCAAATCTCGGGCTTCAAACCGTACACAAATCGGTATACAAACTGACTCATGTTTTTGTCTCCAATGTCTTCAAAACCACTGTACTGTTTGAACACTTGTAAGAGGCGCTCATAATACGAATGAACTGTTTCACTGGCTTCTTGGGTAGTTCGATCTATTTTTACCCAGTCTGTTTCTTTCGGTGGTATTTTCCCTTTCAGGTATGTTATCACCTGATGGTACTTTTTCATCACGTCATTTGACGGGGCACCTGTCTTTGGATCTCTGGGATATTCATCACTTGGCCAATCCACTGTGATCTTACAATCTGTCCATAAGTTTGCAGGTACCACTATGTCAAACAGACCATCCAAATCCTTCAACAATACTTTTGACACCTTTACAAACCTTTCAACCTGCTTGTACCATTCAATTGGCTTTTCTCTCAGCTTCGGGAAATCATTCGTAAATGTCTACTCCATGGGACATGCACATAACCTCCTCCTGCAACTTCACGCATCGGGTATAATTTGTCAGCTTTTTCTGTTTCTTTCATCACATATTCAGAAGCTGTTCGACTTGAGCGAGCTTCTTCCTTTTTCTTTGCCCACCTAGTTCTCCATTTATCTAGGTCTCCCCATTTTTGCAAAACTAACATTAATTCACGTATTTGTAGTCTTTTTCCAGAAGCATTCATATTTTCCATGTCTTTGTCTGAGAAATCTGCTCTATAGGGCTTTTGTAATACTTTTGATCTCCCTATTTCGATTCCCATCTGTAGGGCTAAATTGGACAATTTTTCATGAAATAACCTTACATTTCTAGTGAAACTTTTGCATAAGAACAGCAATTCTTCTTCATTATAGGTATTTAACCGTTCCACCCCTACATTTCCTGCTATCATTTCTTCTAATTCCACTTTTAATTTCTGAATGTCTAATATTTTTGAAGGTGTGTACTGCTGGTCTGATTCTTGTATCCACCTTTCTAAATCTTCAGGTGTTACTATAGTGGCACATTTTGCCCCTGATGAAGTTATTAAACTTACATCTTTTGATCTTTCAGGTATTTCTTTTCTGGGAGTACCTTTTACTGGTCCTCTAACAGGCAAGTCCATAAGAGATATCGTGGAGTCACAGTCACTAAAATGATCTTCAATTATAACTGGAGCTTCAGGTTTTGAAAGATTTACAGGAGTATTCATAGGAGAAGGTACAGGTATCAGAGGAGGACAATTTCCTTGGGTACCATATAATGGCACCACTGGACCAATCGTCACAGGAATGGTTAATGAATCAGGATGCGTTTTTATATGGGATATTTTTCGTACTAATTCTGCTCTAGTCTTTTCTAGTGCTTCCTTTTCTTTGTCATGGAGTATTCTATTCGGGGTGAATTCATGCAGTACATGGGGTATCATTGGTGTTTGTGGTGGGGCACTAGGAGGAAGTCCATTTGATCCTTCTTGATACAGTGGAGGATTTCTCAATAATTCTTCCATAAACTCATCATCTGAGTCTTCATGTCTCATTAAATGTTTAGTCTTCTCTGTACACTTGCCTCCTGATTTCTCTCCTTCTGTAAATAAGGGATATAATCCCTCAACAAGCATTGCCCTTCTCCACTGCTTCATTTGACCTTCCCTATTCTCACGTAAATATCTGGGAAAAAATCCTGGATACCTTCCATTACTTCGAGATCTATCACGCTCAAATGCCTCAGTTTCCCACTCTTCTAAAGCTTCATATTGAGTTAGTCTGGGTCTAGGTTCTAAATCATTCATCCTTTGTCTCAAATTTTGAAGAATTCGCCCATTGAATGTGCCATTTTCAGGAAATTCTAGTATCCCGTCATTTTTGGTATATTCCCTCCAATTCTCTATCCATACACAAGTATGATAACCTCTCTCCATCATCATAAATGATGCGGGCGTTTTTGCTGGGGGAATAATAATTCCCTCCCTAGTCTTGATTGGTTTGTCCTTTTTGAAATAATTCTTAATCTTTTGTAAAACTGACATCTTTTTCTTTTCTCCGTACATCTTAGGCAAGTACCGATGTATAAAATTATATTCTGCAAACCCTAGAAATCTCCTATCTGGACGATTCCCTGTTAAAGTCGGATCGCTTTTTGACATGCAATCCTTATCCACTTAGAATTTTGCTTCTAAATTCTCAACCAATCAAACCTTTGCTAACTTTTATTTCTAAGCCAAACCTTGCGCGGCCTTTTTGGTGACGTTTCTCGGTCAACCCCTCCTTTACAATTTGCTCTTTCCTGTTCTCACGCTGATGCAACCAATCCTAGCGCGGCACCTGTGATGTCAGTACTACTCCTGACTACTGACCCCTCCTTTACAAGGGTTTTCCCACCCCGCGGATTCAACCAATCCTAGCGCGGCGTTTTGTGGCGTCAGCTCCTTCTCCGGCAACTGACCCTCCCTTTACAAAATCTTACGCAAACTTATTTTCTTCTACAATTCTTAATTAAAATTCAGTAACAACATAAAACATTCGCTATCGTGCCAGTTTCTCTAATTCAGAAAGATAGTTTCTTTTACACACTTAGTAAAACCTTTCCGTTTACTAAAACATACACTACGAGTAAAACCCTTCCGTTTACTCTTCACACAAGCTTCCGAAATACCTGTTACTTCTTCAATGTTACCCTTTCTAGGTGATATAACATCAAATTTTCACCAGCGTACTCCTTCCACTATTCTTATACGCATAGAATCCCTAACAAGTACTGATAGCCCTGCTTAACTTTTCAGTACTATTTCTGCCTGACAGATAACCTCACTGCAGTATGGCTTCTTCCTGCCACCCCTATTCTTTTCCCCGGGGTATTCTGGACAACATAAAACAATACTCAAGAATAACGGGTATTAGTTCATAAAATACAAAATAAAATTCTCATTACCCAATTAACAAAGAGTAACACAAACCGTCCTCTGCTTACCAGAAAACTGATCCAGCGCGATATTAGCAAACTGCATTCATACACCATATACTCACTTGGGCCCACACATTCATACTATGCTAATACTTACGCTGGGTGTCAGATATACTCTTATATCAAAAATCCCTGCTACCAATTACCTTCTGATTGAAGAGTAATAACTTACCAATGGATCCTTTGCTAATTGGGAAGTTTAAAATGAGTGACATTCACTATAGTACATAATCCTGAAATAACCACAGAGTCAGAAAGTTTAAAATGTTTATCTAAAGTTTTTAGCAGAGTAAAATACAGAAAAAGACACAGTATTTGATCAGAATACCCATGTGAAAGCAAAGAATAATTATTGCTAATAAATGACGGTGTTTAAGGAAAAGAGAAGATAGGAACAGCAGCGCAACTAAAGGTTGCATATATTTACCTAAGTGCGAGAACCAAACCCTTAGCCAAGGAGTTTGAAAGAATAGGACCCTGGAAGGATGAAGAGCAAGGACCTTCTTCAGGATCAGGACAGGACTGGTGACTTCTCTACAAATGACGCCTGCGCCGTTTCCCTCTCTGGCACTTGATTTCTCCTCGATTCTCCCCTCTAATGGACTCCGCCGCCCCCTCCTCAGGACCTCTTCTGGATAGGGATTCAGTCAGCAACCGATCAGCTGGGCAGCCTGGAGCTCTTCTGTATGTTCTCTCTTCCCTGGAATCTAGCTCTGTACTTCAGTATCTTCTGTTCTCTCTCTGTGCTCGTCCTCTAGCTTGTGCTCACTAATTTACTAATGCTATATTCTATTATACCCTTCTACGCCCATGTACCTCCCCTAAATGTTGCTAAAATATGGGACCACTGCTTCTGATTGGGCAGGGACAGGAGGTGGATTCTCGCACTATGACAAATTTGGCTTAAATTGTGTAGCCTATTGTATTTGCGTTCCCACCCTTCAAATTAATACATTCGCTTTATTTCCCACCCGTCTCATGACAAATGTACACCAATTTTCATAGACAATGTATCTATGCGCGACAGGAAATACAGTAGTTATAACATCTTTGGCCATCAGGTCACGGCCTTGTGAGACGTCCAAGTTGACTTCATTTTGGCAGTCATTCAGGACACATGCGCAGAACCTTCTGCTTCTCGAGTTTCAAGTCACCAACCCAGGCCCAAGATTACGAATTACTAAAAGTGCAAGAAGGAAATATTAATATCACAAATAAAACGTTTCACTGTATACCCACTTATCTTATTTCTAATCCCATTTAATTATAAAATCCTATCCCGCATTAATTGCGTTAAGAAACGACAATTTAGTAATGACACGAGAGCAAGCTTAAGCATGTCAGAACATTGAACGGCCATTTTAATGCACACTGCGCAGAAGCAGAAATTCCCACCAAGCAAAGAAAGACGTCACACCATGTGATCAGGTTGTGACATGCGCAGATAAAATCCCGCGCTTAAGCGGCCATTTTAGACTAGGAACAAGCGTTATTCGTTAGTAAAACACATAGGCAAGCGTCCTCTCTGTTTGTGTAATGTGTGCAAGGATTAATACGGACAATACAAATTTTTAATATTAATACTATGAGTGAGATTGCATCCGAGCAAGTTTCATTTGCGAAACCTTGCTCCATCAGAGGGACTGAGGTATATACTAACAAGCATTAGCAAAGCAAATAGTTCTCGCCTAAGTGAAAGTTGTTGGCTTTGACATTGTCTTCCAGCAGCCATGTTGGACAGCAGCGAGGCTGTGCAGCATGGCTAAATGTAAAGTTAAAAAAAAAGCGATATGACACAGCCAGTACTGGTCACACTATAGCGCACGAACAACAGGGAAGCTGGGGGGGGGAAGCAACACACATAACGGGGACAGTCAACACCTGACAAGCAACAGCGTGGGAATAAGAAAAAAGTGCCTTAATCTAAGTGCGAGCAGCAGCAGAAGGACTCTAATCAAAGCAAATCAATTTGTACTTGGTCCACACTCCTGAGGAAAGAAGAGGAAGTGAAGCCGGCAGGAGCTGCCCAATCAGGAGGCAGGAAATAAGTGACAAGGAAGCCAACGAAGGGTAAGTAGTAGGCGGCTCCAAGCCTCTTGTTGTATACAATATCTCTTGTAAGCGAGAGCGCATGCAGCACATGCAATGTTGCAGGCGAAACCTAAAAAGAGATAATAAGAATAGCCCCTGGACATCCCACATTGGAATGGACCTAACCTTAGAATGAGACATCCGCTCATTAAACAAGGGGCAGGATCTAATGTGTCAGATGGTCTCACTCATTGCCGTCTTAATGCCTGGGCAAGCTGGGCAGTTGCCCAGGGGCCCCACGAGCATAGAGGCCCATGCTAATCTAAGCACAGACCAGAATTTAACCAGGGGCGGCTCCTCGATAATTTACATTTGCATTCCTGTGAGTGGTTGTGTAGGCAGGGCCCAGTGCACTGCTTTGCCAGGGGGCCTATAATGTTGTTAAGAAGGCTGTGGTCCTACTGACAGCTCGAACAAATTGAATAGTGACAGTTTTCCTTTATCAGACTCACCATAAAATCATGTCAAACAGCAACCGACGCAGTCTCCACCCCATGGTCTTTGTGCTACATTTATCGAAACGGGTATCATCCACCCGTTAAAAAAAAAAACTTAACTCGGAAAACCCATTCCTCACTTTTGCAAATTTGTTACTGTGAATTTCATGGAATTATGGCATTTTCGACCTTCATGAAATGTGAAACCACAAAACAGGTTGCCAGCAAAATGCCGTCTTTTTTGTGAATGCGGAAAATCAAGGAAAAAAATGGTTTGTGGTGCGTTTAGTGATAGACAAAAACAATCTCCCAGAATTCTTTATGACATATTTTGCCGAAGCGCTTGCTGAGAGGAGATAAAAAACATATGTGTTTTGATCCTTTTCGATATAAAATATGCTGGAATCTGAGCAAGAGATCTGAAGACGGGCATGTTATCTTCATTTTGGACGATCTAGGTTGTTTCTGTGCATGGTCTTTGCATGGGGTTCACTTTATCCAGAAATTAGGCCTATACTGTCTACTTACCTACACATCAGCAGTACTATATCACACACTAGGAACTATTCTGTTTGCACTTAAATAATGTGAGCAAATTTTATCCTACTCGTTTTATTGATTCCAGGCGGATGAAAGGATAAACCAGTCCTGCTGGATTTTAAACCATATCTTGGAAAATGTACACAGAAAACTCCGCAGATTCTTCATAGCCAAATGAGAAGATCTACAGGAATAAATTCTCTCCATATTACTGAATCCGTTTACAAACCGAGTTAAAGCTCCCAGTCTTCTTTCACATTACAGCAATATTTTCTACCGAGAAGCAGGGGCACAGTCTAAGTCCTCTCACAAGATGGCCGACCTCGTATACTGATTATTATTATTTTTTAATCTATTTATTTTCAAGAAAAGGTAAAGCCACAACACAGCTTAGCAACATTCAATATTAGTGCAACAAATAATTTTTTAAAATGATTATGCTGCATTACTCTGAATTTCTCTCTCACTTCTGTTCACCACTTGCATCACTAAAGGCACATTCAAGTTCATGTCTTTAAAGACCTTATACAATTTCACAGTTTTGATGGAGCTCTGGGTCCTTTGACAAACTCTTCTTCTTCGGTCGATAAATCTTTATTATAGGTTGAGAGGTAAGAGGCAGTTAAACATCAGTCTCAATTTTAGTAATAGTGTGACGCATTTGCTCACACAATAAGACTCGGACAATTAAAGAAATTTAAGTGGGTTTAATATAGACTCAGAAACAAACTGAAATAAATGAGTCTCAAAAGCATTTTGTAGAAATATAAAATCACCAAAATGAGTCAGAATTGCCTAAATAAATTCAGTTTAAATAGCATGAAGCATATCAAGAACTCAGTAGCAGCGATACAGATTATCAGAAACAAAATATGCAAATTAAATTGTAAATTTTGATCCTCTTGCCTAATCATGAGTAAACTCATGAAAATCGAATTATTCTACTCTACGGTAGGGGAAACCCTAGTTAGTCAAGGAATTAAAGAAAGGTGTTAGCATACCGGAGACTTCCATACATGTACTCCAGTTAGAAAGAGCGTTTAACCTAAAGCCACAAAATATCAGAGCGGTCTGCACCTCAGGACAGTCTAATGACATCTGCTCTCTAACTAGCAAAGCAATACTAATTTACACACTTGGGGCCTGATTACGATGCGGGTCGGACTCTCACCCGACCGGCACCGTAGTGGAAGCAGGACCGTCTGACTAGAAGTCGGCGGTCCAGCTGCCCATATTACGAGGTGATCGCCTTCACAGCAGTCACAATGTGTATATTTTCTATTGTGCCCAATAGAAAATAAACACATTTAAAACATCCCTGCACTATGTGGCAGGCACCATGCGTGGCCTGCCACATGGTGCAGGGATATTTAGGGGGGCACCTTAAGTGCCCCCCAGCCCCATAGCAGAGGGCCAGGGGGCCCTCCTTGGGGCCCCCAAAGTCACTTTCCTCCTGCTTTTACATGGCGTGTGAAGCGCCATGAAAGGGCAGGCAGAAAGGGAGATTGTAATCCCTATGGCGGTGCCTGAGCAGGCAGCGCCCTCATTGTAGGGATTACTGACCCTCCGACGCACCGATGGGCTCCTTGAGCCTGTCGGAAGCGCGGCAGACGTTCCCACCGCCAGATGCCTCCATCCCCGCATCATAATGCAGGGGCCGATGTTGGTGGATCCGCCACAGACGAGCCGTCGGTGTCAGACTCACTGATATCATAATCAGGTCCAATGTTCAAAGAAATCTTTGTCCTTGGTTCCCTCACTTTTCAATCTTTCACAGCTTCCTCCCTCGAAGACATCAGTCAACCTTGAGCAACTCCTTTCTGCTTTGAATCTCATCTCCGTCCTCTTTAACATATTTTCTTTTGCCAAAGGAACCGTCCCGTACCATGCTATCACTACAACAAACAAAAGTTTTTCACTAGCTAACAAAGTCAATCCACACCTGCAAAGAAATGGAAAAATACATGCAAAGGCACTTTCACGTTGAAGGTTAACCATTAAAACCCAAAGGCTTAAGGCCTTTGTTTATACTAACTTAATGAAATAGACAAATGCACTCAAGATTTGAATATATGTGTACAGGTGACCACAACATGTAAACAATATGATTATACCTTGTATGAATCCATCATAGTTACAAGGATATCATGCATGTATTATGACCATATAGTAAAACACACACATATAAATGAAACTACACACATTAATAATCACACACTGCATGATTAATTTTCTCTAACCCTAATGAATGTACTGCATTAAATGCATTTTAGCCAACCACTTTACAGTCTAAGTCTATGGCAGTTTTAATATCTAACTAACTAACTTCTTTATTTGTTTGATTAATTAAAATCTTACAAAAAAAAAAAAAAATGCAAATACTAATCCAAATATAAAAGATTAAAAGAACATATATAAACAATACCATGTCTTATATAAACCAGATTGTACTTAATAAAATTCATTACATAATATATTTTAAAATTCAGTAGTTAAGGGTTTCAAATTATACTCCTCTAATTTTTGTCCAACTCTCAATAAAAATTTTACAAAGGCAGAGTTCATAAATATATCATCAGAACCTAGACATGATATCAAAGCTTGTCTACATGTCCTTATACCACGGTCATTAAATAGTCTCTTGAGTATAATTTTCCTTTCATTTTCTAACTCAGGGCAAAGACATAATAGGTGTATAATGTTCTCCTGCCCAGATTTACATAGCCTACAAAAAGTGTCCTCTTCTGACTTCTTCCATGGCGGTAAATGGCATAAACCCGGTAGTAAACCAAATCGTGCTTTAGTAAAAATATATTTGTTTTTTAATGACCATGGTGTTTCTATATATTGTTGGACCTTTTTTTTCGAAAATCCGTTTATTATTGGCCATGCATGTTTTCTTTTTGCAAATATATCTTTATCTTTAATCAACGATAGATGATTAGTTAGTTTATTAATTGCTCTTTTAAAAGTTTCCTGAGTTATTGTATTTTCCCAGATGGGCATTACTTCAAATTCTTCTATCGCTGCATTTAAGTAATTCCATGCCTGCAATTTCCTATTGGCATTTATTTCCTGCCATAATAGCTGGGACAGTTGATTATCATGATCATTTTTAGGTCTCACGCCTAGCGTTGCAGTGCGTAGCACTGCTCGCGCAGCGCGAGACCTCTAGAAAGGGCTTCTGAAAACGACCCACACGCTCGTACGTGTGGTTTTGTTTTCAGAAGCCCTCAATGGCTGTAGCGTGCGTTTTTTTAGAAAAAACGGCACGCTATTGGGCAAAGGCGGGCGCATGTCCCGCCTTTGCCGCGCCCATTCCCGACGGTGGCCAGAACGCGCAGCAGCGTGCGTTCGTCTCGCTGCTGCTGCCGCGCTCCCTCCCCCCGCTCCCTCCCCCCGCTCCTCTGTGTTTTTGTTTCTATGCCCCGTTGGACTCAAATGTGAGATTTATGTCAGTGTCACGACGGGAAGTAGCTCCACGGCTGTGCGATGACATACACCCCACCTTAGGCTGATGCGCACGCGCTTTATCCCGTTCAGAGTAAGTTTAATGTTGTGATAAGTGTACACGCATGCGCGTCTGCGCCCTGCCGTTGGGGCTCGCGCGTGCGCATTTTACACCGAGGTGTCCGAGTGTGGAGGAGGAAGGAAGGGCCGAGTCGGGTCTGGAGCTAAGCATTTTGTTGTTAAATTCTTGGGTTAGAAGGTATGCTCCTTAAAAACGTATGTTTAAGAGAGAATTCTTCAGTTGGCAGTCTTTTGGTGACACAAGCTTGATGAATATTTGGCTGTGAATACTAATGTGCATCACAAAGAGGTAGAGGTTACTGCTTACCGCCATATGTGGCACTGATTGGAAGCAGTTTAACTCAGGGCAATTGGGTGCAGATCTGAAAGAGGCGCCTTATGGACACGATCCAAATCTTTGGAAGATTGGTGTGGTTCTAACTGTAATATGCAAAAAGGATTGCTTCTCTTGGGGTCAGTAGTGCATGGATTCCTGCTAGCACTTTAAGACTCTCAGTTGATTGTGCAGCCGAGTAACTTAGCAAAGGGACCATACTGCCCTGTGTCTGATCAGTCTGCTTGATGTTTTTTCAGCTGCCAAGCATCAGCTGTACTCCACTCTAGTGCATGAGCCCAAACTGGAATTGGTGGTTGCAAGGAAGCAAATGGAGTACTTGATTGTGTTGTTTATTATAAAGTCATTGCCTGTTTGAAGTGGTGTTGACGTTGTGCACAAACATCATCATCATACACAGGTTATCACTTATCCTGGTCCTTCAGGAACTCATGAAGGCATTGTTGGTGGTGTTCATTTCCATACGAGTGCATACTTTTGTGAACCCCGATTGTCCTCCATCTCGTAAAACTAAAACTTGTGCATGGTGATTACATTATAACTCGAGTTGTGTACTAAGGTTGCATTACTTCAGGAATGTGAGGGAGTGGGCCCTAGTGGAAGAAATACATATGAAACTAAATAGGAAAGTCGAGAAGCTTCAGGCAGACCTCACTGAATGGTGACAACTTTGCCCTAAACCCTGATGAATCGGAGAGTGAACGGATGATCAGGAGCTCAGTGAGAGTGGAACGGATGCAGATGAGAATGAACGGGGAGAGTAGTGCGAGTGTGCATGTTTGATGAATGCCCCCCAGTTGCTTACTGATAAATACGGTGATGCCTTTTCATTATCCCTCTTTGTCACTTGTAATATTGCACCTAACAAAATGTTGGCCTTGGAATCTTAAGTGTTGTGCATACGATGTCTGCGTACCAATGTCTGCTGCAACGTTTGTTGTAAAAAAACATCCAAAATAAAGTTTTTTGTTTTTTTTGTTTAAAAAAAAAAAAAAGGTTGCATTACATCTCTTGCAGCAGCAGATTGGGCCTTTAAAAGTTGTACTAATTGCCGAGGTGGTGTCTGGGCAGTTTTATAAAGCCCCTTTTGGTTTCATTGATGTCCAGGGCAGAATTTAGTTGCATTATGACACTTGAGACCAATCTCTGGAACTGTACAAGCAAGTGAGCAACATTCCAGGGTAAACACGTGTTTTCAGTACTTGTCAGTATGGGACAGCCTCTCCGTGGGCCTGTGTTAAGAACATTGATGGTAGACCTTAACCAGAATGGTCTGGTATATGAAAGAACCCATGGGAGGTGGAAAGAGCAAGTAAAAGGTCTATCCCTTTAGGAAAGGAAAATAAGTGAAAGGCTCGATGAGTCTGATGGCCTTTATCTTTAATAGACGTGCCGACTATACAAGGCTAGTAGGCTCTCCCTGCATTGAACTGACAGGCTGGGTTGGCCTGGGGTGCCTCAGGCTAAATTAATTAGACTGAAGGACCACAATGGACATTGACCAAGTCAATTTGGTAATCTTTATTTGTAGAAAATGTATAAACTAGAGGTACCTGCTTGTTGGCAATGACCAGAATAATTAAACTTTTTAAATATTTGTTTATGGGAGTGACCATTTAGGTGTGCTTGGTGGGATTTAGCCACAGAGAATGGACAACCTATATTGGCATTTTAGTTTTTATCTCTTAGGGAATGGGCTAACTAGATGGGCTTGAATTTTGTTTTATTTGTAGGAGCTGCGATGGGCTTGGTGGACTTTAACTGTAAGGAATAAATGCATTATAGAAATCTGGGTTCGCCTTGTGTAGGGAATAGACAGATAAACCGGGATAGAGCACAGAGGTCTTGCAATGGTCGTTGATGCACACATATCAGTGCTGTCCAATGGCAGTACTACCCAAGCCATAGTATTCCCAAACTCCTTTACTCCAAGGCAGCCCTGCTAAGTTACCAAGGTCCATGTGTGATGTGCTGCTCAATTCCAGGTTTTTTTTTTTTAATTATGGAACGTTTAGTCTAGTTTGTTCCATAATAAAATAGAACTACAAGTCCCAGAATTTAAACACATTGAAATCTGGCTTGAAGCAGCACATCACGCATGGACCTGGGAATAGCATGGACCTGGACAGCTTGGCGGCTGTTCTCATGCACTGGTACTCACCATTTGAGCTTTATAGTAAGGTGTAACCGTCATGAAATGTTGTTTCCTAACGACACGTGCTCAGCAGTTCGGGAGCAGTTCCCACATAGACAGCGCCATGCACAACCCCTTGCTCTCTGTAGTCTGCCAGCCACGAAGCACGTCTTATACCTGTGCCACGCTCATCTTTTGGAATACCTCGTAAGTGGTGCATTAAATAGCCATGTACCCACTAATCCGTCTGCCATTGGCACAGCAAGTCCCAGAGCATAGACACTCAGTGCAGTTGAGATACCTATGCCTGGAGCCCGGCCCTCTTTGTCTCTGCAGTGTGTGCGGCCTCACACTGCTGGCCCTCGTGTCTGAGGTTTAATCATCACGGAGGTATGATTAACTGTGCTACGACCAGAGCTAGAGCATAGACAAACGTCTTCCATGCCAAGGCATAAGAATAGGCCCTCTGTGCCCTTTCCATGCTCAGCGTAAAGCAACTGACCTCCATCCTCTTGTCGCTCCCAAGCAGGGGCGACATGCCCATAGCCCGACCGATTGTCTACCCTGAAACACAGCCACTCAACCATGTATCTGAAACCACAGGCTTTGTGTACTCTGCCATTCTTGTCCACGGAGCCCAGAGGATATGTCCATGCTGTACCCAGCCCTTTTTCAAAAGCCGCATGCGACCGGGCCAGTTCAAAAGCCGCGAGCGACCGTGCCACACCCAAAGCGCCCTGTCCTTCAGGGTCAGTGCCCAGCCCCTGCTCATGGGTCCCTAGTACCAGTGATAGCCTAGCGTCGGAGCACAGAACGCAATAGGTCTTGCATTATTAAAGTTTGAGCTATTGGTGTTGCATTATTTAGCAATGCCAATAGCTCAAACTTTAATAATGCGAGACCTATTGCATTGCAAATGCTTATTTATTCTGTTCCACACCTTTATAACTTGTCCTTTTCTTGAATATAGCTGATTGTTTAAACCAAATTCCAACCTCACTTGCTCTTGAGATGCGTTATTAGGCAGATGAAAAAGGGTTTTATAAGTTCTTGCGACCGCATTATTAATGATCACCGCATCTTTCCCATTTAATGCCTCACTACCGTATGTTAGTGTAGGTAGCAATTTTGCTGAAATCACCTTTAAGAGGGGACGAATAGACAAGTCACCTATTGATTTCTGTAGGATCCTAAATGCTGCTGTCAAAGCATTTGCTTTTCTGAAAATGTCATTTTTTTGAGGGAGGAAATTTCCATTGTCATTAAATATAACACCTAGGTATTTATAAGAATCCACTTGCTCTAATTGTGTTTCTTCCAGTGACCATTTAAATTTATGTTTAAGTCTTGTGTTTTTTGTAATTACCATTACTTTAGTCTTTGTTTCATTTATTACCATATCATTTTCATTTGCATATATTGATAATCGATCTATTAGCCGTTGCAACCCAACCTTAGTCTGGCTTAAAAGTATAACATCGTCTGCATACAGCAGGTTGGATATTTGCTTATTAGCTAATCTAGGCGGATGTGCATTTACATCATTCAATGCATTTGTAATATCCGCTAAAAACAGATTAAAAAGCATTGGGGCCAAGACGCACTCTTGTTTTAATCCTCCAGACATAGGTATTTCTTTTGTTAGTGTCCGACCATCTCCCATCCTCACCCTGATCCAAGTATCAGTATACAAAAGTTGAATCAATTTTAATAGTAAGTCTGGAATTTCTTGCTCTTTTAATTTTTTCCACAGACGGTGTCTATTTACACAATCAAAAGCCGATCTAAAATCGACAAAGCATAGATACAAAGGCTGCTTTGTTAAAATTGCCTTATCCATTAGTACTGATAGAACTAATATATTTGTAGACGTTCTTAGACCTTTTACGAAACCTGTTTGGTTCGGGGAGTATCTGTTTATCATTTACCCAATCTGACAAGTTTGACAATAAAATCCCCGCAAACAGTTTTGCATCCGTGTCTTGCAGGGTTATCAAACGATAGTTCTCCGGCAGGGCCCAATTTCCTTTCTTATAAATAGGAGATATTAATGACCCTCTCCAAGATTTAGGTATCGACCCAGTCCGAACTACTTCCTTAAAGACCTCTGTTAGGTATACCGACCAAAATTCTGGTTCTCCCTTGTAAAGGGCGAACGGGATACCATTGGGACCTGGTGCCCCATCTTTTTGTTTTTTATTAATTTGGAGACTTGAGAATTCGTAATATAAATTTCACTATCATCTTCTAAATGTGTTGGTTCCGGCCTTTTCTGATTACCATCCTGAATATTTGCTTTCCCAACTGGATTTAGATGTTTTATAAGGAATGTAATCCATTCATCTTCGGTTAACACGGATGCTACCACAGTTTTATTGGGTCTTACTAGACCATTAATCGTTTTCCAAAACTCTCTTGAGTTTACTTGATTACTAGCGTAGAAGATTTTTGTCCAAAGTTCCTGCCTGGCTTTGTTTTTTTCATTCCAGATCAATTTCCTCAGGTTTTGATTTATTGTTTTTAGTTTAATTATCATTTCTTCGTTGTTTGGAAGCTTAGTTAACTGTTTCCTAAGTTTATTACGGGTCCGTCTCATTTTCTTAACCGTATATGGTAGATTGATATTATTTCCACTTTTTTTCCTTTGTGACTCTTGTTTATTCTCCGGTATTACAAAAGAATCATATGGCTTAACTATTTTCCGTGTGAAGTTTTCCCATTGCTCAACTGCGGACCTCATGGTTTTATCTTTAAAACATTCTTTAACCAGTTCTTGCGCCTTTTCCTTAATGTCCTCCCTATTGTTTGTTTTCCATATAAGTTTTCTGTAGTTGATGGTTCCTGTCTGGCCTTGCATTGACAAATACACTTGGTGTTCCAAACATGACAATTTTATATTTATTATTTGCTGACTGTGGTCGCTATCAAGGACCTTCCTTAAATAGTAGGAGGTAATGTTGTTAAAAATATTTAATGAGACCATCGTATAGTCAATTCGTGATTTTGAGTTATATGACTGGAATGTCCATGCCGGTGGTGAATCCAGCGCGAATCTTCCATTTAATATTCTTAATCCCAATTCTTCCATATCCATCACAAAGTTTCTTCCCATTTTACTTTGCTTGGGATTTATTAGGGAATCCAACATCTGCTCAGGAATTGTCAATTGATGGTTTTGAGACTATATAATATCGTCTCGTATGAAGGGTATTAATAGGTTTAAGTTAAAATCACCCGTAAGTATAAAGTCTGCAAAAGGATCATCCATCATTTGCTCCAAAAGGTAGCTTGTAAGTGCAGCACACATATTCTTCCTTAAACTCTGTTTTGGTGGAATATATATATTAATCAGCATTAAAACTTTAGATTTTTCTCGATCGTTTGCTGTATATTGCAACTTTACCGATTGGAAGTTGGGGTTATTCGTAACCAACTGCTCATGTTCCACTCTCAGATCAATAGATAAGAATATTGCTAACCCCCACTGGGGCGACCATATTTATGTTGTTTAATCGCTGGCTCAAAAAACCCTTTATATCCATGTAACATAAAAGGGTCCATTGCCCACGTTTCCTGTAATAAAATGATCTGATAAGAGTTAGATATTGAATCTAAATGGGCATTATTTATCTTTTTACATATCCCATTTACATTCCATGAGCATATCCCTATTACTTCTCTAACCTTATTCAGTTCATTTATATTACCTTGTAATTTGTTCTGTCATTGGACTTCATTACCGTGCAGGGCCGTCAGTATCCATTTTTCATTTATTCCTTTTACGTTTTCTATTTTTTCGTTAAAGGGCATTTCTTCTTCATGAGTGGTTTTTCCAAGAGGATTTTTTAATATAGAAAAGACTGGGTCATCATTTTTATTTTTTCCTTGCGTATTGGACTTTCTTCTTTAATAAGCGGAGTTGGGTATACCTTTGGGGACGGTTGACTAATTATTATTCCCCAACTAAGAAAAATTTCTTGTTCCTGCATAATTCGTTCCGCTATAGAAACAGTAGCTACAGTTAACGAAGTTATTGGGTGATTACCTTCAGAGTTTTGTAAAAACCAGCACTTTCAACGTCTTTAGTTGTCACATTTTCTAGTGATGGAACCGATTTCAAAAGGCGAAGGATATTTCCTCTGTTCAATATATCATGATTACCACGAGAATCATATACCGGTTTAACAATAATTTGTGCAGACCTTTTGGGTAGCAATACTTCTCTCTTTTTTTCTTTACAATCTTGCTGTTCCTTATATGTGATTTGTTTACCTTCACCACTTCTTACAATAACTAAGTGATCCCATTTCGATTTGTACCTAGTATCCTCTTTTTGTTCTAACATATCGTTTAATATCATAGTTTCATTTTTAGGTTCCTTTATCCGTTGTTCTAAATTTTGAAATACCTGAGCTTTCATTTGTTGTGAGGAGTTCCAACCTATTCTTGAAACAGTAGTATAGTCCGCTCGACTTGACCTCTGAGCCATCGGTCCAATATGCTTTTGCTACTCCTCTTTTCTGCCTGCCGGAGGTTTACAAGGAGATAAGGTACTTGTTGCTTGATCTATATTTCCAAGCTGTTCACATTTGATATCTTCAGTAATCACTTTTTTTATTACACAACCATTTCCTTGCAACCTATATTTCTCTTCTCTTGCTAGAGTTCCCTCCATTTCTGATACACTAGACATTCGGTCAATATTATCCGATAATATTGCTATATTTGTCTGGTGAACTTTTTGGTCAGTAGAGTGTTTTCCAGTTTGTGTAAATATATCAAAATACTTTTCTTTCTTGAACGTTGTATTAGTAGACTGCTCACCACATAGATCTCTTCCTTGTTTTTCTACTGCTGCTTTCCTTCGTTTTTTTCCTTCGTTTATCGTGTCAATAGATGTTTCCAGTTTGGAGTGTGTTATTACTGCAGTTTCCTTCTTAGCCTTATTTCTTGCCTTACGCAATTTTTTTCTTTGTCTTTTTGTCATTTCAAAGGCTGACAAATCTTCTTCTTTAACCTCTCCTTCTTCATCCAACTGGACTGCGAGATCAACCAATGTTTTTTCTCCTGTTAACTTGTTTGTCTCCTGTTTTCTGCTTTGAGGTATCAACGGGCTTAATTTAATCTGGACATCACGGTCTATTATGGTACCAAATTGTACCGTTTCTCCTTCTTCTGCCATGATAGTACTTTTTTTGACTGCTTGACACATCTCCTCTTTTTGTTTATCGTAATTTTTTCCTATAATCTCTTTGACGTCTTCTAGTATGGTGTTCACAACGTCCGGGATAGTTACCAATTTATTTATTATGGGAGCACATGTACAGACAAAGTAAGTTGAAGCTGCTTCAGTTTGCGCTCTAATTATTAAACTATTTAACTCTGCTAGTTTGTGATCTATTCCGGCGACTGCGTTTGCCATCACTCCAAGGAGTTCGATTTGGGTGTCCATTTTATTCGACTGATATGTCAGTGCTTCAAGAGTTAGTGCTGATGTTTGATAGAATATATCCCAAATAGATCCCAAATCATGGTTATCTATGTGTTTAATTTTATGGTCAAAGTGTAATTCCCTACTACAAGTGGGACTTTTAGACTCGGCCCGGTGAATTTCTTGCTTTTCTGATAGTTTTTTTATATTTACCATAGAAGTATATTTATCACTGTTGTTACCACTATAAATTAATTCTAATAGTGGTTGTTCATTAATTCCTGATTTTTGATTGTTATCGGTCAATACTTTTAATTGATTAGGTGTTACTCCATCCTGTTCTTTATAACTTAATTCAATATTTGTTTTTTCAATAATCCTTATTGGCATTGTTGTCCCCGATGAGGCGATAATATTTCCATTAGTTTCAGACTGATTTCCTTGTATGGGTTCAGCTGTATTGTTTACTCTATCATCTTGATCTAACGTCTGTCTATAAAGTGTAGAGACATTAATTAAATCCTCTTTTTTCCTTATCTCGACCTTAACTTCTAAAGGTAAAGTAGCCCGTGTAGGTGTTAAACTCATGATAATCTCATCGTGCGATTTCTCTGCCATTGATATTTCCATCACATCCATATCTTTTTGCTTCGTTTGAGTCGGCAATACTAATTTTAATAATTCCGGGTCTACTCTTTGATCAGTTGTCTGTCCCTCTAAGACCAACTTTTGCGGGTTAATAGCAAAGTCCCGCTCATGTCCAGCCGTTTGTATATTTGCTTCCAAGTTGTTAGTTGGTTTAATCGGAGTTTGTAACTTATTTATTTCTGGTTCTATTTGCATCGACATTAGTGCTCCTGAAGGGTCTCTCATAAAATCAAATTTGTAGGGAATCTTACTGGATTTTTCAAACATCCTTGCTATTGGTGAAATTAAAGTTTGATTTGCTCCCTTTGCCTGACCTTTGGCTTTTTTATCACTTTTGGTGCTTGAACTTTCCGTGCTCGTCGTGTAGGAGGGCCCAATGTCCTTTCTTTCCCAGAACGCATTCCTAGTATTTTCCTAGTTTTGCTCGTATTTTAGAAACAGATATTTTGCTTTATGCTGGTATACTAGTATACTAGTGTGTATCACAATATGGCCCCAGTTGAAATAAGCTGGAATAAACCGGGGTTAAACTGAGATTGAACAGTTTCAGTGCCCCCCCATATATCCACACGTCGTCCTCCTCCAACCTCACCTGTAGCTTTTCAATTCAAAGGCAGATTTTCAGAACAAGGCAAGCAGCAAGAAGAATGGACCTTGATTACTTCGTGCCTCCGTACCTCTTTAGAACCTCCTAGTAATGGAACTCCAGCCTTTGCACAGTGCACTGGCGTTGTTTTATTTTGTTTTTTTTTGGCACAGTTGAGTTCTTCCGCCCCCGACCACAATACCCCTAGCCACTCCGCAAGCCGCACCCAGTCTCGGTCTCGAACCCAGGTAACAAGGACACCGAGGGACCACCGAGCCGCTTCCGCGGGGGCACGGGGGGCAGGTGGGGCGGAGGAGGCAGTAGCAAACTTATGGCAGTAGCAAACTTGGCGACTACAATAGGCGGCAATGGCAGTGGCAGTTTATCGGCACACACCTGCTCGCGGTTCTGCCGGTTCCGCGGTTCCGCTGGTTATCTATCAGCTCTAACTTTGTCTTTAAACGAAAGTTTGCAGCGCATGCGCCTTATCCTGTAGCATAGCAGCTTCCAAGCAAATGAAATAGTAAGGAGTACTTAGCTCAGAGACTGTTTGTTCATCAGGTTATGGAAGGTGAGAATGCTGCACAGGATTCTTCAGGTGCTATGTCCAGCGCTATACACCAGGGTTTTAACACGCTGTTCCTGCGTGTTGAAGAATAGCCAAGGAAAAGAAATGTAGAAGTGCAATCCGAGCCTTTGACGACTCCAGCGTGTTTGCTGCACTATACTCAGCAATCACGAGCACCAAAATTGCAGGAAGCTGAGCCCTTCATCGCGGCTCTGAACGCGCTCCACGCTTTCGTCAGGAAATGCGACGTTCGAGCCTTTCACACAGCTCATTAGAACGCCCACCAGCGCGTATGCCGGAAAAATGAAGTCACCGATAACTGAGCCTTTCAAACGACTCAGAGCCAGAGAAGGGGGGTGAGGAAAGCGTCCCCAATAGTCCCGTCTCAACAACGGGCTCCAGCACCGTGTGCAGACGCCGCAGGTGTACACAGTGACTGGGGGCCTCCGTCTGTATCTCCCGGGTCTCCGCACGTCGTGGGTGCCCCGGGCGCGATGGCTTGAGCGCCGCGGGTCTCACTTGATCACCGCTGAGACCCGTATGAACCTCCGACTCTGGAAGGCTCAGAGCGGCAGCCTCCAGCAGCCTCCAGCAGTCTCCAGCGGGGTCGCGTCCCTCCGATGCGTCGGCAGCGGCAGGAGAAGCTGTGCAACGTCACGGCCGGATCTACGCTCCCAGCCGGCAACGCCAAAGCCGATTTGCAAACTGGGTCAGAATCAGCCCAGCAACGGATCGGACATCAAGTCAAGTACATTACAGTGAGGTGGAGTAGGCAGTTTTAATATCATCAATCCAAGTACTCCTGCAAAAGAAAACGTTAGTATGCAGATACACAGATCAAGGAAAACACATCACAGAATACACGTTTATATATTGTATGCACCATGTCTCGATTGCTAGCATTGTATCACACAGATATAGAAGACTAAAATCAAAATATATGTGGCCTGGTCAGATGCACAATGGTGGAGCCAAAATGGCTCTGCTCCAGTTTCCTCATAAGAACACGTCACAGGCCTCCCTTCCAAACAGCAAGCAAGGAAATGTCCCTCTTTTACTACTGATGCAACAGTTAGTAGGGTTCAATGGGCGCCTCAGGACTCTAAACCCTGGTGCCACTTCACCTGCTCTACCAACGGTAGCCACGCCCCTGGTTATCGGATTGTGAAACTCTTGATCGGATCTTATTATCAGGGGAAACAGTGGCACATTTAGCCCTCTCACTCGGGCCCTCTTTTGACCACTATATATTCCCTTCCTGCTTTGAGAACAATACTCCCTTGGATTCGCCTCAATAATAAATGTAATTTAAACCAATCGGCCTGCACTGTTAGAGGTCAGCTGCCTATGACCATTTGAAGTTCATATTGGCAATGCATTCAATGGTTTTAGGGTTTTAATTTTAAAAGCGAATTATTGGTTAACAAGAGCCAATGAACTTGACCTTTAATTGAGAAAACTGGAAATAAAGCGTAACCATCGATTATTGTTGCTGACTGGCATTTGTTCGCAGTCACACCAATTTGCTCAAGTGAGTAAAATGGAATTAGAGGATATGTTTAAATGGTTCTAGGGTTTTAACTTGGTCACTAGACCATGTTTCCTCCAACAAAGTTGTAAGAGCAATTTTGCTCTGGCTCCTAAGCGGATTAATACATCCACTGTAGGTTTCTGTGTTTGATATCAGTTTCGCTGTGGGTTAACTCACCCTTTCATATACAAAACAGTAATCCAGAAAAGTCCATCTAAAAGTCTGTGTAACTACTGGTGCGCCCTGGAATACAGAAATTAAAATGTCATTAGTAAATGCTGTAGTTACCTTGTATTGTAATGTATTGTATTCCAGCATTATATAGCGCTTCCTTCCCATATGTGGGCCGCTGAAGCGCTTGCCTACATGAGTAACACACTACACTGTGTAGGGAGTGTGGTTGAAAGGATGTTATTTTAGTTTTGATCCTATGTGGCCTGATGACCACTGAAGTGCACTGAAGTGTGATGACCACTGAAGTGCAGTTATAGCTTTATGTGACGCAGAGCGTAGCAGTCCCTTTATGGTATTTTATATGATATAGTCTGCTTAGCTGGTTACTGCAATGGGTTGTCCAATCTGAGATTTTGCGTATAGTTGTGGTCCTGAACAGGCATGGTTGAAGGGAAAGATAAGTGGAGAGATCTGTTGGGATGGACATATTTATCATCATCCCATATCCGAGTGTCTTTGTGAGATGTGAAAGCAGTCAGATTGTATAGATATTTGGGATTCGCAGTGAATGAACTATAGTACAGACCTCTAAATTGTCCAGTAATGTGTGACAGATTTCTTCAGTTATTCCATAACTGTTCATTTGATGATGTTTGCTTTTTTGGGTGTACAGTGCTGGTGATTGGTAACCCTCATAGCAGATATGTCTTATGTGAATTTAAGAGGTATAGTTTGTTTGTTGCTGACCGCAGCATATTATGGTTTTAGTATTATATTGTGGGCCATAACTGTTATATATATGGAAGTGCATAACTATATAATGCCACGGAAAACCATAGGTAAGCCCTTTTTTTGCTTATCTGCATAACAAAAGCAGTTTGCTGGTTGAGTTGTTTCTGATTTATGGGTTGTAAACTGAGGATTACGCTTGAGGGTGTGACTGTTTTATGGGCTCTGTTGCTGGGATGCGAATGGTGCAGTTATCAAGGAAAAAGCCAAGTTATTACCTGTCCTTGTAAGTATATATGCTCCTGGGCGCTTCTAATGTTGGCTGGTAGTGAGTTCCAGAGCTTGGCGGCTTGTGCTAAGAAAGCAGTGCCTCCTACAGATTTTTTATGGTAAGTTGGTATGATGATAAGTGGTGGAAGGCTGGAGCTCAGTATTCTGTTCAGTTTATATTGCTTGAACATAACGTTGGAAGCTCTGTGGACAATGCAGG
Organism: Calotriton arnoldi; assembly: GCA_963921515.1. Lineage (NCBI taxonomy): Eukaryota > Metazoa > Chordata > Amphibia > Caudata > Salamandridae > Calotriton > Calotriton arnoldi. The sequence goes on from CAWUFW010018533.1 coordinate 214,563, forward strand.
GTGCCTTGAACATTGCCCTTCTAGCGATAGGTAGCCAGTGGATTGATTGCACGACTGATTGCATGCTTTCTTTTGGGTAAAGCGGTGGAGAGACCTTGCAGCAGCATTTTGGATGAGTTGTATTTCGAGTATAATGAATGCGGGTGCGCCATGGTATAGGCTGTTCAATCAATCAATCAGTGTTTATAAAGCGCTCTAGTCATCCGTTAGGGTCTCAAGGCGCTTGGGGGTGGGAGGGTGCAGCTCCGTTAGTGTCATTCGAAGAGCCAGGTCTTGAGGTCTTTCCTGAATTGGTCCAGTGTCGGGCTTCGTCGGAGGTGGAGGGGAAGTTCGTTCCATGTCTTGGCTGTAAGGTGGGAGAAGGACCTTCCACCCACTCTGTTGCTGTAGAAGCATGGGACTGTGGCTAGGGAGAGGTCGGCTGATTGTACGTTTCTCTTGGGTGCATGGAAGGAGAGGCGTTTGTTGATGTATTGAGGTCCGATGCTGTGGAGGTCCTTTTATGCATGCGTGAGCAGCTTGAAAGTCATTCTTCTTTTGACGGGGAGCCATTGGAGGTCGCGGAGGTGTTGGGTGATGTGGCTGTTGGCATAGTTAAGCTTGGAGATTGCGATTGTAAGGATGGCTTGCAGTTTATGTTAGTATGCAAGATATAGGAAGATCCAGCATAGTGTTTTCATAGTGTAGAAGGCAGACTGTGTGACATTGTTAGCATGTGGTATCAAGTTTAGGCCTGAATCCATCGTTACTTCTAGGTTTCTAACTTCTCTTGATGTTGGAGGGTTTCAAGTAACTTATGCTGTATTGGAGGTAGGCTGGTAGTTTTATCATTGTCTGCATGTCATTATCTCTATTTTTGTGGTATTGAGCTTTAGATGGTAATTCATCATCCATGTGTTTATGGCACAAAGGCAGTCATTGAGTTTTGAATTGTAGAGCACCCGCAGCACTTGAGCACTTCCAAAACATGCACCAAGCACTTTGAAAACTCAAGGCTACAAGGCCACCGGACTCACCGACCTAGGGATACTTTAATATCCCAGAATATTTGGTGCCAATAGACTCAAGGTACGTTGTCAAGCCCTTTTAAGAGGGTAGTCAGAAATTAGAATGTACAACTGGATCTGTAGCCCTCAAAGACCTCTAAGCACTTTGGATATCCAAGGGCGCAACGTCAAATGTTCCACAAACCCAGAAACAATTTACCATCTCCAAACTTTTGGCACTGATAGAGTTACGGCCTGGATCCAAGTGCCACCTGATCGAGAAATGAGAAATTAAAAGTAACTCTGGTACTTGAACAATTTCAACACTAAAGATCCATGCTTTTTTTAAAATTTCTTTTTATTGATTTCCGCTGAACAAGCCAAAACAAACCATAATGAGACTCAGCTGACATAGTAGCATGACACATTTCGCTCACGATGTTGAAGAATAAAACTTACATTGTCCAATACATCCTACCATAAAAGACAGCAACAAACCTTGCCAATTACTTAAACATGCCCCTGTGACTCGCCCCTCTCCCCTGTGCAACTGTCTGTTTACTCGCCGCATGACAGCCACGGCCAGTTGTAGACACAGGGGTCGATTCCGATCTCGGCCGGAAGCGCACCTAACAGTATTCGTCCAGAAAAAATACCAGCCGAACGCGTGTTTCCCGACCGATTCGAACACTCGTCCGAACGAACAAGTACGATGCGCATAACAGCCCAGATTCCGAGCGAACCGTACTCACCCATTTCAGCTCCTGTTCCCCGCCCGAGCCGGATCCGTATACGCCGATACGAGTCGCACGGAAGCAAATACACAGCACCTTCCGGCCGGACTAGTACGATGCGCCTTCCGTACGCGCCGAACCCGTCGCTACGTCCGGCACGTTTGAGCATCCGGGAGAGCCGTACATAAGCTCCGATCCGTGCCACAAGAATATCCACGACTACGAGACGAACAAGCCAGCGACGAGTACGAGTCGAAGACACGCGAAACCCGAACGAGATGACCCAAGCATGAATCCCATCGCGCAGGTCCTACCTATACTCTACATCTATTACCGGGACCGGCACGGACCCGTACGGCGCAGACGGTAAGTCAAACACCAACAACACCAACAAACGACACGTACCCGAAATATGTCACACACACATAGGGATGCACAAATGACGTACACTAGCAACAGCAGAACCATAGGGGTGGGATGCCCATCACCAATGCCATACACACCCACAGAGGGATGGATGCCTACCACTACCACCACCCCTACTCAGGGGGGCCTGGATGCCTGTCACTACTACCATCCCCACCCTCAGGGGGATGGATGCCTGCCACTACCACCACCCCTACTCAGGGGGGCCTGGATGCCTGTCACTACTACCATCCCCACTCATAGGGGGATGGATGCCTACCACCACCACCACCCCTACTCATGGGGGCCTGGATGCCTACCACTACCACCACTCCTACTCATGGGGGCCTGGATGCCTGCCACTACCACCACCCCTACTCAGGGGGGCCTGGATGCCTGTCACTACTACCATCCCCACTCATAGGGGGCTGGATGCCTACCACTACCACCACCCCTACTCAGGGGGGCCTGGATGCCTGTCACTACTACCATCCCCACTCATAGGGGGATGGATGCCTACCACTAACACCATCCCCACTCATAGGTGGATGGATGCCTACCACTACCACCACCCCTACTCATAGGGGGATGGATGCCTGTCACCACTACCATCCCCACCCTTAGGGGGATGGATGCCTGCCACTACCACCACCCCTACTCAGGGGGGCTGGATGCCTGTCACCACTACCATCCCCACTCATGGGGGGGATGGATGCCTGCCACTACCACCACCCCTACTCAGGGGGGCCTGGATGCCTGTCACTACTACCATCCCCACTCATGGGGGGATGGATGCCTACCACTACCACCACTCCTACTCAGGGGGGCCTGGATGCCTGTCACCACTACCATCCACACCCTTAGGGGGATGGATGCCTGCCACTAACACCACCCCTACTCAGGGGGCCTGGATGCCTGTCACTACTACCATCCCCACTCATGGGGGGATGGATGCCTGCCACCACCACCACCCCTACTCAGGGGGCCTGGATGCCTGTCACTACTACCATCCTCACCCTTAGGGGGATGGATGCCTGCCACTACCACCACCCCTACTCAGGGGGGCCTGGATGCCTGTCACTACTACCATCCCCACCCTTAGGGGGATGGATGCCTGCCACTACCACCACCCCTACTCAGGGGGGCCTGGATGCCTGTCACCACTACCATCCCCTCTCATGGGGGGATGGATGCCTACCACTACCACCACCCAAAACACGTGTCAAGCAAGTTGCACTGTATACACAGATGAGTCCTTCAACATTGATGTGCTAAACTGCATGTCCAGTGGAGATGGGCACACAGTCAGGGAAATAGAAACATTGAACAGTGGTAAGCCCACCAGATGTGCATCAGTGTAAGACAAAGATGTTAATTTACAAATGCAAAACGTACATCCCTGTGTCAAATGCTGAACATTACACCATCAGACTGCAGCAAAGGATGCTA
>CAWUFW010018534.1:0-218060 GCA_963921515.1 Calotriton arnoldi
GCAACAAACAAATAATACAACATTACTAATACTCAGTACTCATCATGGCAACAGCCCTTCTAGCCAGAAGTCTCACTGCCCACTTTCGTCATTATCACGTGGATTATATGCTTACAATCTTTAGGCTATCTCTCACTAGCCCTATCCCATTACAGCATACAACAGTCGGACGGAGGCCCATCCCTTATAACTATCAAGGCGTGCCCGTTCCATGGTAACTGAGTAATTTAACAAAAAATAAGCCAACCCCCACCCCACCCTCTTCCACCGGTGTGTCCCAACTACTAATTGTCCATACAGTCTAGGGCAACAATTCCCTCAGCAGTACTTATCGTAGTAACATTAGTACGGTACGTCTTAACCTCTAATCGCTCCGTTGCAATAACGGCACAGCATGACTGCACGAGGGGATTCCCTACTGCCCTTATATTTCAGGGTGGTCCCGTCTGTGCATCCGGGACCGAGTTTGCATCCGAATCTACCTCTGGTGTTTGCAGTGACATAACTAAGGCCTCCCATGCATTTGCGGTCTCCAGCGCCTTATCGTTATTAGTCCGCTTGGCATGCTAAAGCCGAACTGTACTTTCACTCGTCGTCCATTTAACTAGTTCTGCTTTCCACCTCTCAAAGCTGGGCCCTCCCCTTGACTTCCAGTGCGCTGTGATATCTCTTTTAGCCAACAGCAATCCCAGGTCCAAAAACTTGCTCGTTACCTTCATTTTGGGGGTGTGCGGAAACCAGTGCAATAAACAGGTACCCATGTCAAGTTCAATTCGTCGTTCCGTAATTTCGCATAGCAGGTCCACTACCTCCTCCCAATATGTACCCAGTTGTGGACAGCCCCACATCATGTGGTGAAACTCCGCCCCCTCTAAAGTACAACGTGGACACTGGGCAGTATCTATTTTAAAAAACTTATTAATCTTAGCAGGAGTAAGATATGCCCTGTGTAATATAAAAAAGTGAACCAGCTGAAATCTGGCGTTCCTGGTACTTTTCCACGCTCTCCGGACTATTTGAGCCCATGTTTTCTCGGGGATCTCCTTGCCTAGATCCACCTCCCATTTTCATTGCAATTCCCTCAGAGGCTCCATTCCCTCCCCCACCATGCGTCGGTATAAACATGTAACTGCTTTGAAGGTCCCCGCTGCCATCACTACATATTGGCACGCCATGGCCGTCCGCGGTTCCGAGAGTCCCTCCCTCCAATGTCGCTGCACTGCGGAAACCAGGGCAGAATGTAATAAGTAATCCCCCGAGGGAGACCATATCTATCCTGCAGGGCCTGATAGGGCAACAGGGCGCCGTCTTCATACAAATCCCCCAATACTTGTACTCCCAATACCTCCCACTCGGCCAACGCAGTCCAATCCCCCCATGCGGGAAAGCTGTACACATGCCAAGAGGTATCTCCGGGGCGAAAGGACGGGCAATTCCAGCTCTGCGCTGACTCCGATTCCAACATAGCCTCAGTGTCCGCTCCTCGTTAGAAAGAGTCCCAAGGCGCAACCGCTGCTGAAGTACTATAAAGGACAATACATGGCGCGGAATCCATCGTCCCTCAGGACCATCAGGGCCCCTGAACTCCAACGCCACCGCTTGGGTAAGCCACTGCAGTTGGGCTGCCAAATAATAGAGCTCAAAGTCCGGCACCGCCAGTCCCCCATCGGCCCTCGGGCGCATCATCGTACCCAGTGCCACTCGCCGTCTTCCGTTCCCCCACAGGAACCCCCCGACCAGTGAGCGGAGCTGTCTAAAAATGGATCCCGGTATCCAAATCGGCAGTGTCCTAAAATAATACAACAACCGGGGAAGCGCCACCATCTTTAATAGGGCTACCCGGCCGGCCACCGAAAGCGGCAAAGTACTCCAAAATGTTAAGCTACCCCTAAGCCCTCGCACAGCTCTGCCTATGTTCCCTTCTAACAGGTCATCAGGTGCATGATAGATGTTAGTTCCGAGATAGGGCAAACAACAGGACTCCCACCGAATGTATTTGACATGGGCGGGGCCAGCACCCGATGGGGTCACTGGAAACAGGCAAGTCTTCGCCCAATTCACCCCAAGCCCCGAGACCCTGCCAAATTCGCGGAGCAGCGTCGTCGCTCCATCCAGAGCCTCCTCTGTATTAGCCAGAAACATAAGTAAATCGTCTGCATAGAGTGAAATATACTGCACAGCCCCGCGTAGGTCTAGCCCGAGGTAATTCCGTCCCAATCTGGCATGTGCTGCTAATGGCTCAATGGCCAATGCAAATAACAAAGGACAAAGCGGGCACCCCTGTCGCGTCCCTCGCCCTACTGGGCAAGAGGAGGAAATCATAGTCCCTGTCCGAACCCGAGCCGTCGCCGATCTGTAGAGAATTTCTGTCCATCCCACAAAAGCATACCCAAGGCCAAACGTCCTCATAACGTGGAACAGGTATGGCCATTCTAGACTGTCAAATGCCTTTTCAATATCCACCGATAGGACTGCCGCCGAGGTAGCTACACAGTAGTCCTCCCCCAATATGCGAAGTAATCGTCGCTCATTGGTGGCTGTATTCTGGGTTGGTATAAATCGCGCTTGATCCCGATGTACCAATTGCACCATATATGGGAGGAGCCGAGTCGCGAGGATCCGACTCAGAATTGTATAATGGGATGCAAGCATGGATAAGGGGCGATAAGCTGTCTTATCAGAAGCATCCTTCCCTGGCTTCAGCAGTGGAATAATAACCGCCTCCCGAGTGGAGGCCGGTAATACTCCAACCTCCCTGGCCTCCTTAAAAACCGCCAACAACTTAGGGGCCAAGAAGTCAATGTAAGCCGAATAAAACTCTATGGGCAGCCCGTCCGTACCTGGTGTTTTATTGCGTGCCATATGTTTAACGCGCTCCTAATTTCCCCTAGCGTGATCTCCTGTCCAAGCAAGTCCGCCTGCGTCTTTTCTAATTGTGGTAGCGCGATGTCAGCCAAGAAATCCCCTATGACGTCCCCAGTAACCCGTAATTTGCTCCGGTACAACTCGTTATAATAGTCTAAGAATAGCCCATTAATCCCCTGTTGGGTATATACCAGGGTCCCCGTCGGAGAGGTTAAGTTTAGTATGGGAGTGCCTCGGGGGGCCGGGTTAGCCAACCAGGCAAGCAGCGTGCTTGCTTTGTCTCGTTCTGTGTGTGCGCGCGCCAAATATTTCTTGTGGTCAAAACAACGCAACCTCTCTATTTGTACAGCCACCGCCTCTCTAGTGTCCGAAACTTCCCCCTGTTCATCCGGGTTCTCGGGGCGGGCCCTCTCAGCCGTCCGCAAGCGTTGCTCCGCCACTTCTATATCCCGCAATAATGTCTTCCGCACTCCCACCATTTTAGCGATGCATAATCCCCTTACCACCACTTTAAAAGCATCCCATTCCATTGCCGTCGTCGACGCCGTACCCTCATTTTCAAGACAATATTGCGTGATTCCGGTCCCGACCTCTTCGCGGAAGACCGGGTCTTCCAATGCCTCTGGTCGCAACCTCCAGGCCGGGATCGCGGGTCTCTCTTGGGCCCTTTGAATCCTCAACAATAACGGATTATGGTCCGAGAGTGTTCTCGCAAGATATTCACTGTGACCCACCGTAGTATGTATATCCGGGGAGCATAATATCGCGTCCAGCCGCACATGCAATTCGTGCAGCGCAGAGAAGAAGGAATAATCTCGCTCCCCCGGGTGCTGCGCGCGCCACGTGTCAATTAGCCCCCACCTGTCCTGCCAGTCTCGTCTGATTTTAGAAATTCTATGTATAGGCGCTTCAGGCAACGGGGGATGAGACCTATCCATATCAGTGTCAGTTATAGAATTAAATTCGCCTCCCATAATTACCGGGCCAGTTAAGTATGGCGCCAACCTCCCTGACAGATGGGTAAAAAAGGCTGCCTGGTCCACATTGGGGGCATATACGCTACATAACGTCACATCTTTCCCATTAAGGCACCCCGCCACCACCACAAATCTCCCTTCTGGGTCCACTAATTGACGTGTCGGCTGGAAGGGGACCCCTGCTCTAACCCATATCAACGCCCCCTGGCAAAAGCTGAGTATGTTGTGTAAAAAAGTTGCCCTCTCCATCTACATTGCAACGCCAAGCCTTCAGCGCGATTAATATGAGTTTCCTGGAGGAACGCAATTTGGGTCCCCTGCGCACCAAATAAGCGTGCACCCTATGGCGCCTCAGCATTGTATGTAACCCCCGTACATTCCATGTAATGCATTTTACTTCAGGTAACGTCCCCATATTGCATTTGGAGTCCCATACGTGGCTGCTCGCTCCCTTTGGACACACCGGTGGCCCCAATTTCCCCAACAGAAACCCCAAAACCCCCCAACATCCCCACCTCAAAACCCCCCGATCCCCCCCCAGAACAGGCGCTAAAACGCTAGTTCCCATCCAAACCAAAAAAAAACAAACTATGTCCTCCAGTAGCTACTGAGGACTCACAAACCCAAAAGGCAGGAGAGGCTGCCAAGAGCCAAGAAGACCCGACTTACTGTGTCGCCACTGTCTGGCACCATACCCCCATTAATTGCGTGGCCCCCGAATTCTCAGGGGGCCCACATCTCTGTGAGAGCCGCCACATTACAAAAGGCTAACATCCCAGGGCCTACCACCCGCCATCATCCCTGTAAAATAATTGCAAAAATATTCCAATGTGAAAAAAGGCACAAATAAAGCGTAGCCCCGCTCAAATAATATCTAATCGCTCTCCTATCACATTAAGCATCAACAAGCTCATCTGCTGTCCCAGGCGTAACATGCGGCAAAGCAACACTTCCCGTCTCGGTCCCATCCGAGTCAGTCCCTCCCGAGCCCTTCTCCGATTCCGTGTCCATCACCGATTGAGAAAGCCTTTCTTGGGAAATTTCGGACACGGCCTTCAGCGCCGCTGACCTCTCTGTCTCTGTTTAGGTCTCCGTGGGCCCTCTTGCGCCAGGGCGGCGCCGCCTGACACGCTGCGATCTACGAAGGCGCGGTTCCGCAGCAGGTGGCCTCGTGTTGCGCCCTGCTTCTCCCGCCCCCGCTCGATAAGACTCCAGCCAAGCCCACGCCTCCTCCGGACTATCACTAAAGTGTGTTTTACCGTCCAAGATTATTCTCAGGCGCGCGGGGAACATCAATGAATACTGCAGTCCTTCATCTCGCAGTGCCTTCTTGACCGCCAAGAATGAAGCGTGACGTCGTTGTACTTCGGTGTAATCCGGGAACAGTGTCACATTGCCATTTCCCACCTTGTAGGGGCCTGATGATCGGGCTTTGTGCAACAACAGGTCCCTGTCTTTGTAATGAAGTAGACGCGCCACCACCGGCCTAGGGGGCCTTCCGGGCGCCAGCGGGCGTGCCGGTACCCTATGTGCTCTCTCCAAGGTGTAGAATGGAGACAGGCCCTCTGGTGCCATCTCGGTTCTCAGCCAGTTTTCCAAATAGTCCACCATATTGGCCCCTTCCACTCCCTCCGGCAACCCCACCACCCTTATGTTGTTCCTGCGGTTTCGGCCTTCAGCGTCCTCAGCTCTCCGTTCCAGGGCCTGCAATCGATTCGTAACATCCCCCATCTGGGCCTCCAGCGCCCTGTGAGTCGGCTCCATGACCTCCAACGTCGTTTCTGTCTGCTTCACCCGGTCAGACAGTTTAGCATGTTCCGTTCGAAGGAGACCCAGGCCTGATGCCACATGCGCAATGTCCTGCTGTAGGGTTTCCCTTGTGTCAGTGATGGCTTTCAGTATTTGGTCCACTTGCTGCTGCATCAGGGTCTCAGGGGGCGATTCCACGGCCTCCTGCTTCCCGTGTTCTGTCACCGAGTCTTCAGGGTCCAGGGATGCACCCCCTTGTTTCCCCCGTGGTTTCCCCATGCCCTGCTGTGCTCCCGGTCACCTGCTCGACTTCCCGGGTGATTCTGCACTCTGTCACAATCAGTCCCGAGCCTCAGAGAGAGTCCGCAATGTGCAAAGCCTGTCCCAAATAGCTCTCCTGGTGGGTCCCCCTACGAGCGTATAGTAGTTATGAGATCGCTTCACCCCTTCCAGATGGCTCCCGGCCCCTTGCGTTCGAACCACTCCTGACTGGTCAGCGGAACCTCCTGCGCATGGATGGTCCACAGGGCACCCCAAGGCAGTTGCTCCCTCTCCAGCGGTTCACTCTCCTCACCAGCTAGGCAAAGCTGTTAAAACCGCAGTCAGGGGGCAGCCCTTCTCAGCCAGAGTCCCGTCTGGTGGTATCACTCCCCTCGTGGCCCTGACCCAGCCTTAGAAGTCCAGCGATGACAGAGGATTCGCGGCTCTCCGCCCAGCCTGAGCGCGCCAACAATAATGTGCACCCCTTATATGCCAACTCTGGGGGGGCCCATCACAGCCACCTCTGTGTGCATACTATCACTTGTCCCCCAGCGCGATATCCTCAGACCGTTTACACATCTAAGATGGCTGCCAGGCCTCTCTCAAGTCCTCCGACTAGGGGAGCCTTCCGGGGCTTGACGAAAGGAGGCTCCGCTGAGCCCCCCTCTGGTCCCCGCTCCCCAGGGCAGACTTCCGTCACTCTTCCGCCCGCTCCACTCACCACCGCAATCTTCGGCTCTCTTGCGCTCCCCCGCAGTCAAGCCGGCTCGCACTGTAATTGCGCCACTCAACTTGCTCTTCAGGGATCCTGCCAGCATCCGGAATGGGCACAGCCAGGTACAGCCAGCAGGGCTCCGCCGAACCAGTCAGCACCGGGGGCACACCTCCACCGGGCCCCAGTCACGCTGCCCGCCGGAGCCTCCAAAATGGCGGTCCCTTCTATTCTCGGCGCTCCGGCCGTGACAACTCTCTGGGTCTCCAAGTGAAGAGGCTCCCTCCAGTCCCCCCACGGTACTTCGCTCATCAGGGGCTATCCCGGGCCACTCGTCCGCCTCCTCTGCACCTCGCCGCCATCCGCCGCCCAATCAAGCTCCTCCGCAGTCAGGCGGGCCCTCGCGGTCTCCGCAGTCCTCTGGCCCCCACTCAGCGCATTCTTCGGGGATCGCACTAAAAGAGGAATGGGTGCAGCCACTCACGTTCCGCAGTGCCCCCTCGACCTCCGGGGCTCTGCTCTGTTCAGACCTCCGGGAGCCCTACAGGCTCCGAGCCGCCATTGCCAGCGCCATCTTGGAGGCGCCCGGACCGGGCTCTTCGTGTTGCTCGGCCTCCAGCCGCCTGCGAGGGTTCGATCTCTGCCAGCACCGCCGCCCGCAACTCCCAGGGCCAGCCAGCACGGTTCCTGGCCCTCAGGCGGTTCTCTGCAGCTCTCAGCACAGGATAATTACTGGGGTCGGCGCGGAGCTCCTGGCTCACGCGTCCGTCCTCATCGGCCCCTCAGCCACGCCCCCATCAATACCTCTCGATGTGTAATATTGTGCACTGTGCCTTGTGTCCAGATACCCCATCGTACAGTATCAATACCTCTGGATGGGTAATACTGTGCACTGTGCCTTGTGTCCAGATACCCCATCGTACAGTATCAATACCTCTGGATGGGTAATACTGTGCACTGTGCCTTGTGTCCAGATACCCCATCGTACAGTATCAATACCTCTGGATGGTTAATACTGTGCACTGGGCCTTGTGGCCAGATACCCCCTCGTACAGTATCAATACCTCTCAATGTGTAATACGGTGCACTGTGCCTTGTGTCCAGATACCCCATTGTACAGTAACAATACCTCTGGATGGGTAATACTGTGCACTGTGCCTTGTGTCCAGATACCCCATCGTACAGTATCAATACCTCTGGATGTGTAATACGATGTGTTGCACCTTGTCTGTAGATACCTCATCATATAGTATCAATGCCTCTGGATGTGTAATACGGTGCACTGTTCCTTGTGTCCAGATACCACATTGTACAGAATCAATACCTCGGGATGTGTAATATGGTGCATTGTGTCTTTTGTCCAGATACCCCATCATACAGTAGCAATACCTCTTGCCTTGTGCCCAGATACCCCATCACACAGTAACCAAGCCTCTGGATGTGTAATACAGTGTACTGTGCCATGTGTCCATAAACCCCATCGTACAGTATTAATACCTCGGGATGTGTAATACGGGGCATTGTGCATTGAGTCCATATACCCCATTGCACAGTATCAATACCTCAGGATGTGTAATACAGGGCATTGTGCCTTGTGTCCAGATACCCCTTTGTATAGTATCAATACATCTGGGTGTACAATACAGTGCACTATGCCTTGTGTCGAGATACCCCATCGTACAGTATCAATACCTCATTCCTTGTGTCCAGATACCCCATCATACAATAACCATGCCTCTGGATGTGTAATATGGTGCATTCTGCCTTGCGTTCAGATACCCCATCATACACAATCAATACCACAAGAGGTATAATATGGTGCATTGTGCCTTGTGCCCATATACCCCATTGTACAGTATACCTCGGGATGTGTAATATGGGGCATTGTGCCTTGTGTCCAGATACCCCATTGTACAGTATACCTCGGGATGTGTAATACGGTGCACTGTACCTTGTGTCCAGATACCCCATTGTACAGTATCAATACCTCTGGATGGGTAATACTGTGCACTGTGCCTTGTGTCCAGATACCCCATCGTACAGTATCAATACCTCTGGATGGGTAATAATGTACACTGTGCCTTGTGTCCAGATACCCCATCGTACAGTATCAATACCTCTGATGGGTAATACTGTGCACTGGGCCTTGTGGCCAGATACCCCCCTCGTACAGTATCAATACCTCTCGATGTGTAATACGGTGCACTGGGCCTTGTGGCCAGATACCCCATCGTACAGTATCAATACCTCTGGATGGGTAATACTGTGCACTGTGCCTTGTGTCCAGATACCCCATCGTACAGTATCAATACCTCTGGATGGGTAATACTGTGCACTGTGCCTGGTGTCCAGATACCCCATCGTACAGTATCAATACCTCTGGATGGGTAATACTGTGCACTGTGCCCTGTGTCCAGATACCCCAACGTACAGGATCAATACCTCTGGATGGGTATTACTGTGCACTGTGCCTTGTGTCCAGATACCCCGTCGTACAGTATCAATACCTCTGGATGGGTAATACTGTGCACTGGGCCTTGTGTCCAGATACCCCCTAATACAGTATCAATACCTCTCGATGTGTAATACGGTGCACTGTGCCTTGTGTCCAGATACCACATTGTACATTATCAATACCTCTGGATGTGTAATACGGTGTGTTGCACCTTGTCTGTAGATACCCCATCATATAGTATCAGTGCCTCCGGATGTGTAATACGGTGCACTGTTCCTTGTGTCCAGATACCACATTGTACAGAATCAATACCTCGGGATGTGTAATATGGTGCATTGTGTCTTTTGTCCAGATACCCCATCATACAGTAACCAAGCCTCTGGATGTGTAATACAGTGTACTGTGCCATGTGTCCATAAACCCCATCGTACAGTATTAATACCTCGGGATGTGTAATACGGGCATTGTGCATTGAGTCCATATACCCCATTGCACAGTATCAATACCTCGGGATATATAATACAGGGCATTGTGCCTTGTGTCCAGATACCCCGTTGAATAGTATCAATACATCTGGGTGTGCAATACAGTGCACTATGCCTTGTGTCGAGATACCCCATCGTACAGTATCAATACCTCGTTCCTTGTGTCCAGATACCCCATCATACAATAACCATGCCCCTGGATGTGTAATATGGTGCATTCTGCCTTGCGTTCAGATACCCCATCATACACAATCAATACCACAAGAGGTATAATATGGTGCATTGTGCCTTGTGCCCATATACCCCATTGTACAGTATACGTTGGGATGTGTAAAATGGGCCATTGTGCCTTGTGTCCAGATACCCCATTGTACAGTATACCTCTGGATGTGTAATACGGTGCACTGTGCCTTGTGTCCAGATACCCCATCGTACAGTATCAATACCTCTGGATGGGTAATACTGTGCACTGGGCCTTGTGGCCAAATACCCCCTCGTACAGTATCAATACCTCTGGATGGGTAATTCTGTGCACTGTGCCTTGTGTCCAGATACCCCATCCTACAGTATCAATACCTCTGGATGGGTAATACTGTGCACTGTGCCTTGTGTCCAGATACCCCATCGTACAGTATCAATACCTCTGGATGGGTAATACTGTGCACTGGGCCTTGTGGCCAAATACCCCCTCGTACAGTATCAATACCTCTGGATGGGTAATACTGTGCACTGTGCCTTGTGTCCAGATACCCCATCGTACAGTATCAATACCTCTGGATGGGTAATACTGTGCACTGTGCCCGGTGTCCAGATACCCCATCGTACAGTATCAATACCTCTGGATGGGTAATACTGTGCATTGTGCCTGGTGTCCAGATACCCCATCGTACAGTATCAATACCTCTGGATGGGTAATACTGTGCACTGTGCCTTGTGTCCAGATACCCCATCGTACAGTATCAATACCTCTGGATGGGTAATACTGTGCACTGTACCTTGTGTCCAGATACCCCATCGTACAGTATCAATACCTCTGGATGGGTAATACTGTGCACTGTGCCTTGTGTCCAGATACCCCATCGTACAGTATCAATACCTCTGGATGTGTAATACGGTGTGTTGCACCTTGTCTGTAGATACCCCATCATATAGTATCAGTGCCTCCGGATGTGTAATACGGTGCACTGTTCCTTGTGTCCAGATACCATATTGTACAGAATCAATACCTCGGGATGTGTAATATGGTGCATTGTGTCTTTTGTCCAGATACCCCATCATACAGTAGCAATACCTCTTGCCTTGTGCCCAGATACCCCATCATACAGTAACCAAGCCTCTGGATGTGTAATACAGTGTACTGTGCCTTGTGTCCATAAACCCCATCGTACAGTATTAATACCTCGGGATGTGTAATACGGGGCATTGTGCATTGAGTCCATATACCCCATTGTACAGTATCAATACATCTGGGTGTGCAATACAGTGCACTATGCCTTGTGTCGAGATACCCCATCGTACAGTATCAATACCTCGTTCCTTGTGTCCAGATACTCCATCATACAATAACCATGCCTCTGGATGTGTAATATGGTGCATTCTGCCTTGCGTTCAGATACCCCATCATACACAATCAATACCACGAGATGTATAATATGGTGCATTGTGCCTTGTGCCCATATACCCCATTGTACAGTATCCCTCGGGATGTGTAATATGGGGCATTTTGCCTTGTGTCCAGATACCCCATTGTACAGTATACCTCGGGATGTGTAACGCGGTGCACTGTGCCTTGTGTCCAGATACCCCATCGTACATTACCAATACCTCAGGAAGTGTAATATGGTGTATTGTGCCTTTTGTCCAGATACCCCATCGTACATTATCATTACCTCCTGTTTTGTGTCCAGATACCCCATCGTATAGTATCACTACCTCGGGCCTTGCGTCCAGATACACCATCATACAGTAACCATGCCTCTGGATGTGTAATACGGTGCATAGTGCCTTATGTCCATATACCCCATCCTACAGAATCAATACCTCGGGATGTGTAATATAGTGCATTGTGCCTTGTGCCCATATACCCTATCGTCCAGAATCAATACCTTGGGATGTGTAATATGGTGCATTGTGCCTTGTGTCCAGATACCACATTGTACAGAATCAAAACTTCGGGATGTGTGATATGGTGCATTGTGCCTTGTGTCCATATACCTCATCGTACAGTATCAATACCTCGGGATGTGTAATACTGTGCATTGTGCCTTGTGTCCAGAAACCCCATCTTACAGTATAAATACCTCTGGATGTGTAATACTGTGCATTGTGTTTTGTGTCTAGATCAATCAATCAATCAATCATGTCACTTATAAAGCGCACTACATACCCGCAAGGGTCTCAAGGCGCTGGGGGAAGAGGGGGGTGGTGCTGCTACTGATCGAAGAGCCAGGTCTTGAGGAGTCTTCTGAAGGCCAGTAGGTCTTGGGTCTGTCGGAGGTTGGTGGGGAGGGTGTTCCAGGTCTTGGCGGCGAGGTGGGAGAAGGATCTGCCGCCGGCGGTCGTTTTCCGGATGCGGGGGACTGTGGCGAGGGCGAGGCTGGTCGAGCGGAGCTGGCGGGTGGGGGTGTAGAAGCTGAGTCGTCTGTTGAGGTAGGCTGGTCCGGAGTTGTGGAGTGCTTTGTGTGCGTGGGTGAGGAGCTTGAAGGTTATCCTCTTGTTGACAGGGAGCCAGTGCAGGTCTCTCAGGTGGGGTGTGATGTGGCTGCGTCGGGGGATGTCGAGGATAAGACGTGCAGAGGCGTTCTGGATGCGTTGCAGCCGTCTCAGGAGCTTAGCCGTCGTTCCTGCGTAGAGGGCGTTTCCGTAGTCCAGCCTGCTGGTGACGAGGGCCTGGGTGACTGTTTTTCTTGTTTCGGTGGGGATCCACTTGAAGATCCTGCGGAGCATTCGGAGGATGTTGAAGCAGGATGAGGAAACGGCGTTGACCTGCTTAGTCATGGAGAGGGTGGGGTCGAGGATGACCCCTAGGTTGCGTACGTGGTCGGTGGGTGGCGGGGCTGTTCCCAGTGATGTTGGCCACCAGGAGTCGTCCCAGGCTGAAGGGTTGGAACCAAGGATGAGGACCTCCGTCTTGTCCGAGTTCAGCTTCAGGCGGCTGGTCCTCATCCATTCGGCGACGGCCTTCATTCCTTCGTGGAGGTGGGCTTTGGCGGTGTGAGGGTCTTTGGTGAGGGAGAGGATCAGCTGGGTGTCGTCGGCGTAGGAGATGATGTTGAGGTTGTGCTGTCGGGCGACGTGGGCGAGGGGTGCCATGTAGATGTTGAACAGCGTTGGGCTGAGGGAGGAGCCTTGGGGTATGCCGCAGATGATCTTGGTGGCCTTGGATCGGAAGGGGCGAGGCGGACGCTTTGTGTTCTGCCGGAAAGGAAGGAT
Source organism: Calotriton arnoldi (assembly GCA_963921515.1). Taxonomy (NCBI): domain Eukaryota; kingdom Metazoa; phylum Chordata; class Amphibia; order Caudata; family Salamandridae; genus Calotriton; species Calotriton arnoldi. The sequence continues at coordinate 12,937 of CAWUFW010018534.1, forward strand.
GTGGTCCAGTCCAGGGCCTTCTCTTGGATCCCGGCGTCGTGAAGGCGTGTTCGTAGTGTGTGGTGGCAGACCGTGTCGAAGGCGGCTGATAGGTCCAGGAGGATGAGGGCTGCTGTTTCTCCGTTGTCTAGCAGGGTCCTGATGTCATTGGTGGCGGCGATGAGGGCGGTTTCGGTGCTGTGGTTGCTGCGGAAGCCGGACTGGGAAGGGTCCAGGATGTTGTTCTCCTCGAGGTAGCGGGTCAGTTGTTTGTTGACGATTTTCTCGGTGACCTTCGCGGGGAACGGGAGCAGAGAGATGGGTCGGAAGTTCTTGAGGTCCTTGGGGTCTGCCTTGGGTTTCTTGAGTAAGGCGGTGATCTCGGCGTGCTTCCAGCTTTCCGGGAAGGTTGCTGTCTCGAAGGAGATGTTGATTATTTTCCGGAGATGGGGCGCGATGGCTGTACTGGCTTTGTTGAAGATGTGGTGAGGGCACGGGTCTAGCGGTGAACCGGAGTGGATGGTGTTCATGATCTCGCTGGTGTCCTCGTCGTTGATGTTGGTCCAGGAGAGCAGGCGGTTGGTGGTTGTGGGGGCAGTGGTCTCGGTGGTTGCCGGGGCGGTCGTGGTGTTGAAGCTGTCGTGGATGTCGGCGATTTTGCGGTGGAAGGAGGTGGCCAGTGAGTCGCACAGGTCTTGCGACGGCTGGATGTCGTTGGTGTTGGAGCTGGGGTTGGAGAGTTCCTTCACGATGTTGAAGAGCTCTTTGCTGTTGTGTGCGTTGTTGTCTAGGCGGTCTTTGAGTGAGGCCCTTTTGGCGGATCTGATGAGGTGATGGTGACTGCGGGTGGCGCTCTTGTGGGCGGCGTAGCTGTCCGCTGTCCGTTCATGGAGCCAGATCTTCTCCAGTTTTCGGCATGTTCGTTTGGAGGCCTGGAGGTCTTCGGTGAACCAGGTGGCTTTCTTGCTGGTGTGGCTGTTGGGCGGATTCTTGAGCGGGGCGAGGGTGTTGGCGCAGTCGTCGATCCACTGTCTGAGGTTTCGGGCGGCGGTGTCGGGGTCGGAGGGTTCGGCGGGTGGGCTCAGGGCGAGGGTTGTGGTTAGCTGGTCTTCCGTGACTCTGCTCCAGCAGCGGCGAGGCATTTGTTCGGTGCGGTGGTGCGTGGTGGACTTCCTGTAGGTGAAGTGGATGCAGTGGTGGTCAGTCCAGTGGGGTTCGGAGGTGTGGTTGAAGGAGACGTGTGGGCTTGCGGAAAAGATGGAGTCTAGCGTGTGGCCGGCGGCGTGGGTGGGTGTAGTCACGAGCTGTCTGAGTCCGAGGGTGGCGAGGTTGTCGATCAGGGTGGTGGAGTTGGTGTCCTTGTTGTTCTCGAGGTGGAAGTTCAGGTCCCCGAGGAGGATGTAGTCCGTGGAGGCGATGGCGTGTGTGCTGATGAAGTCAGCGATGGAATCGCTGAACTGTGGTCGGGGTCCGGGGGTCTGTAGATGAGGGTTCCTCTGAGGGTGGTGTTGGGATCAGTGTGGATCTGGAAGTGCATGTGTTCGGCGGTGCTGAGGGTGTCGTCGGTGTTGGTTTAGACTCTGAGGGTGTTCCTGTGGACGATGGCGATGCCTCCTCCGACTCCGTTGGTGCGGTCCCTGCGGGTGATCTTGTATCCGTCCGGGATGGCAATGGCGATGTCGGGGGCTGAAGCGGGATTCAGCCAGGTCTCCGTCAGGAATGCGACGTCTGGGGAGGTTGAGTCGAGAAGGTCCCAGAGTTCGATGGCGTGTTTGCGTGCGGAGCGGGTGTTGAGGAGGATGCATCTGAGGTAGTTGGGTTCTTTCCTGGGCGGTGGTTTGGCGGGGCGGGTGCTGGCGAAGCTGCAGTTCCGGCAGGTGAAGGGCCCTTGGGTGCGCTTCGCGGTGGCCTGGTAGCAGGCGTGATCTTTTCCGGGGTTGAGTGCGTGGAGGGTGCTGGCGTCGTATCGGCGTCTGTTGATGTGGCGGGCGCGGGGGATGCCCGGACCAGGGGATCTGGCACTGGGCGCGGTCACGGCGCGGACGGGCGCAGACGGGCTTGCCTTAGGCGCGCCTTCGCGCGCCAGCGGCCGCCATAAATGGGGAGGTGGGAGGGAGGAGCAGGGAATGGGGCAGCGAATGGGCAGTGAGGGGCGGGGCCGCAGGGCGCAGCGGCGGGAAACAGGCACAGAAGGGAAAACGAGCACAATCAGGGCATCAAGGGGGCACAGAAAGGAAAAGAAAACGAGCACAATCAGGGGCAGCAAGGGGGCACAGAAAGGAAAAAACGAGCACAATCAGGGGCAGCAAGGGGGCACAGAAAGTAAAAACGAGCACAATCAGGGGCAGCAAGGGGGCACAGAAAGGAAAAACGAGCACAATCAGGGGCAGCAAAGGGGGCACAGAAAGGAAAAAGCGAGCACAATCAGGGGCAGCAAGGGGGGCACAGAAAGGAAAAACGAGCACAATCAGGGGCAGCAAGGGGGGCACAGAAAGGAAAAACGAGCACAATCAGGGGCAGCAAGGGGGCACAGAAAGTAAAACGAGCACAATCAGGGGCAGCAAGGGGGCACAGAAAGGAAAAACGAGCACAATCAGGGGCAGCAAGGGGGGCACAGAAAGGAAAAACGAGCACAATCAGGGGCAGCAAGGGGGGCACAGAAAGGAAAAACGAGCACAATCAGGGGCAGCAAGGGGGCACAGAAAGGAAAAACGAGCACAATCAGGGGCAGCAAGGGGGCACAGAAAGTAAAAACGAGCACAATCAGGGGCAGCAGCAGGGCACACAGACGGAGCTGTGTGGTGGGGGAGCGACCTACCAGTCAAGGTCAGATACCCCATTGTACAGTATAAATTACAACAAGAACTCCACATTGAAGTTAATAATAGAACATTTAAATTAAGTGAGATAATATTGTAAACAATATTTGGTACACAATACCTCTGTCAGACAATTTGTTTGCTAACGGTATCCTGTCATGCAACTGCAGTTTATGCAGCGATACCTCACTGTACACCAGGGCATGAGTCGAAGGTACACGCGGGTGGACGGCGTCCACCCACTATTTTCACAGGGTGTACGCCGTCCACCCTGCCAAGAATTTGGGCCCCACTGAATAATGTGCTGAACTCATCTAGGTGTAATTTGCAAACACGGGACACTTTCAGCAGTGTCTACACATTGTCTGCTTTCCATCTTCAACAAGCAACAACGTGCAGGCCGAGATGGGGCTTTCTTATTTAAGACTCCTGCTGGGCCCATAACAAAGGCCGAATTTGAGGGGTCATCAGGCCTCCTTTTGTTCAAGTCTCTTGGCTGGGAGCAGTCAGGAGCCTCACACCTAGATGCAAATGCAGCAGAGGGGAAACAAAGGCTCACACCTTGTTAGCACTTCACACATACTTAAGAGAGGCAGCTTTTCACTTTGTTCAGTGCCTTTTTAGGAGATATGCATGCACTGTAAGAATGTCAGATGTGTTGGTCTTTCCCAGTATTTACACAAAGCAAATTGCATTTATATAGAGCTTTACTACACCTGAGGAGGCGATGAAATAATTTAAGTACCACTATTTTTTCTTGTATAGCCCTACTCATCCCAATGCAGGGTGTCAGAGCGCTTTACGTCAACACGGGCATGTTACATGTACAATTAATTATATACGTTTGTAAATGAATGTACAGGATGTGTTACATAAAACTGGGGGACTGCAAGGTGTAGAAGTCACATATCATCTTCCATAGCTCACTGTGCTATTATCCTCGCAATGCGCTCAAACGTGCACATGATAGACCTGCTAGACATATATGTGAGAACTTTAGATATGATGTCACTTCTTGTGATGCCACTTCCTGTAAAGTCGTGACTTGTGATGCCACTTTCTATGATGTCAATTCCTGTGATGGCATGTGTGATGTCGTGCCGTGAGGTTGTGCGCCGTGATGTTGCGCGCCATGATGTCACGCGCTGTGATGTCACTTGCATACTGCCTAACTAGGTTAGTCCCCCCACTTCTTTTTTTGGGACTTGTGCCCTGCTGTACACCCTCGACACCTCTGGAAAGTGTACCATGACGCATTGCGCTTTGCACGCAGATATAAAATAGTGCGTACACACGCACACTGAAAGGTGATTGGTTCACATATGCAGCAACCACAGAATAGAATCAATGACTCAATTAGCAATGGAGAACAAGCAATTGATCCACAAATATAGGGAATGATGCCGCAGACGAGGGAGGAGGTGGGAAAGGAGTCTGTGAGTGGAAATGAACCGTATTTTCCAGGTTGCATTAGTCACAACAAGCCTGGAACCAGACATCATGGTGTATTGTGGTTTTCATAAAAAAAAGTCAGAAAGAACAAACAAGTGGTTATGACTCGACTCACCGGCACGGAATTCCCAGCAGCACTGAAAGAGACAATGTTGAAAAGACACGTGGGTGATAGGGGAAGGGAGAGAAATAAGGGTCCTGGGGCAATTAGCAAAAAAGTTAAACATTTCTGCATCCAACGCGCAGTCGTGCTTTGAAGTATGCTACGCGATGCACATTTCAAGTTTGTTCATCTTATCAAGCTGGTCATGGACCTAAGTTCACCAAAATGCTACCAATGGCAGCGGAAGTGACATCACTCACTCTCCAACCCCGAATGACAGCGCAGGGATGACCCCTATTCCCACCTTCGACAGCCTCCTGTATGTTGTCAAGAGCTGGGAGGGGGGCTAAGAGGAGGACCCACAGAAAGCCATGTTTTTAAATTATTTCTGCCACTGAATTCACGATCCCTAAGACTGGGGGTAGCGAGGGCAAAGGGCATAGTAGGGGCAGCATTAGCTATCCCTGCCTACCCCCAATTGACCCTATATCTCTGGTTTCTTCTGCAGATGAACTGTGCTAATTTGGAAAATGATATTTCATGCCCCAACTGTGTCTGTGACAGAATGATGTGGCCTTAGACTGACTCCGCCCATCCCTACTTGCCTCGCCGAAAATGACCCAATTTCTTCTTTTCAGACAAGAAATTTCAAAGTAGACGGCAGCCTCGGTCCTGGCACTGACCCCCGGTGTTGATAGTGATAAACAGGTCAGGCATATGCATGTTTAGTTTTAGGCCCAAGTCCGGACACACAAGAAGCTTGGAATCTTCTGACACAGGGGGGGCACAGAGGGTAGGGATTCCCCCTCAGGACTTTGCTGAGGTTTGAAGAGTAGTGAAGCGTGACAGCAAAGCTCACGTGTCTAGTAAATGTGCTTAGAAGCTCCCTTGCCGGCTGAGAGCTTTAACAGCTCACAGCTGCTCATACATGAGGTGTTGTTTTACACGTGCATATTGGCTGTGACCTTCCGCGCGCTCGCCCTGCCCGGACATCCGCTTCCTGTTGTCCTAGTCCTCTGTTACTCCCTTGTCTCAGAGCCCAAATCATGGAAGTTATCAATGCAGTCACGTGCAGAGGCGTACCCTTGAGATGGATAAACCATGCGTGGCACTACAGCATGGGGTGAGAGCCTAGGAGGCCACTACACAGGTGAGGGAGGGTTTGGGGGATTTCCTTATCCAAGGATCTCAACCCTACTAAGTGGTGTGATTGGGCGTTCGAGAGACGGGAAGATTACAGGACAGAGGGAAAAGAATAGGCAATAGATCAAGGAAGCTTCAAAACCCTTTACAAATCCTCAGTGGGCCCAGTGCTGAGGGCTACATCTTGAGAAGGAAGTAAATAAAAAAACAAACAGCCCAAAGGAGAACCAATACCAAGCTGGTGGCCGATAGGAACCAGAAATTGTATAAAAGAAATACAAAGATTTCAGCTTGGCTTGCCGGAAAGAGAGGAAGGACTCTGAATCCCCAGGAGGTACAAAGGTAGACAGAGAACCTTTGCACTGTGATCAAAGTAAAGACAGATCCAAACCCTGATGGACAGGGAGGGACTAGAACCGCCTAGGTTTTATCATTGAATATTGCTTATGAAACGCGCACACATCATCAAGGGCTTCTCAGCACCTATGGCAATGTTGTAGACTTACTATGCAAATTGCTTTTCACACTGGGCAAGATGGCGTAGTAAACAAGTGTGTGAAAAACTGCTTTAATGAGAAAGGTGCATGCTTATTTTCAATGCTGCACCAGGCTATTTTGCATTTTACAACTATTCTCAATAGTACATTAGATTTCTTTTATCACCCTCATTCGCTTAAAGTTACCTCTGAAATGAGCCTACTGTCCCTTTCAGACATACGGGTCCTCTCCTAATACCTAGAACATTTTACACCTTTGTTTAGCCCTGTTCTACATGACCTGTCCAGTTCTCTGATGTAGCCATTCTCTTGAGACATCTTGGGCCTACTGATGCTCCTGAGCCATTATGGACCTACTGGTGCATTCCTCCATGGCATGGACCTGCTAGCCTTCCTTCTCTCTTCCCTTGATGAACCTACTGTGCTGCCCTTCCATCCCACTTATAGACCTGCAAGTTGAATAGAGCTAATCCGATAACAAACCACCCAATGCCAGTCTCTGTGTTCTTCCTCAAGGCTAGGGCCAGATGTACAAAAATCTAGATCTGCCATTTCCTAATTGTGGTTCTTACTGAATCGCAATTAGGAAATCACAATTCCTGATATAGGAAAGCCTACGTCCTTTAAATACTGATTCCTAGTGGGTCGCAACTCAACCTACCTCATGAATATTAATGGGGTGGGTCGCAATTTGCGGCCCATTACGAATTGCAGACATCACAGGGATGGTGGCCTGCTGAGGTCAGCAGACAACCATGTCTGTGATTGATTCTTAATAAAGAAAACTTTTTTTTTATGCAGCCTGTTTTCCTTAAAGGAAAACGGGACTTGTTTATAAAGAAAAAATGAGACATTGAAGTCTCAAGCTTGTGGGACCACTGCCTGCTCTTAATAATGTTTTTTTTTTTTTACATTTGCAGAGTGGAAGGGGCCTCTTCATATATAGCACTGCAATTCAGTATTTGGAAGGAACGCCTTAAACAAGTCCCTTCCAAATACGAATCGCTAAACCAAGTAGCGATTCGGTAACAAATTAATGAATTGTAATTTGCCATTTGTACATACCAAAATGCAGTCGCAAAGAGGCTGACTCTGCGAATTGGCCAGTTTGTGACCCCAAAAACCTTGTACATATGGTCCAATCAATAGCTTTTTCTCTGCCCCAAATCAAAATAGCCAAAACTAACTATCAGACACCTCTAACTTTTGCACTCAGGAAAAACCATCCTGCAAGTTTTCCTGCCACAGCAACACAGACTCTTGAGATCTACAACCTTTTCAATAGCTCCATCATCTCCATCGGGTAATAATTGTAACAACAGACAGACACTACCGCCCAAACAAAATAAAGGCTACATACCTAATCTATGTGTCCTAAACTAATACACCCCATACCCAACCAATTTGGGCTTGAGAGTGCTCTTTCTCTCGTGTCCAGCGAGCCTTGCCAGTCGTTGATAGCTTCCAAGGTCCCCTCAAAACACTTCTTAGTAGCAATTCTGTCCACAAACTACAATCCGGGGCCAACTCTTGTTTGAAAGTGCTGCAGCAGGGGCAGCATTGGGGCCTCAACAAGCAATCACCCGCTTCTTCATTCACCTTAAATAGTGTTGACATGAATGCTCCTGAGTGCATCCTGCATCTTCCTCGGCAAACCAATGCACCCGGGTATCAGCGAGGCTTCTCTCAAGCTGCCTGCTTCTCAGCCTAATAAGTGACGGAATGACAACATTTCATCTAACACAAAAGGGGTGAGAGGTACGCAGTCCGGTTGATGAGTGGGAATCACTAATCGAGCTAAAAAGATACCAAATTAAATAAAGATGGCTTCCATGGGGCTATGATGGTGACTTGAGAGCTAAGGCAGCTGCTGCTGGGCTCACTGTGAAAAATGCATCACAGATATTCCTAAATGAAGAAACCTTCAGGAGCGACTGGCCATTCACAGTCTGGAGGTAAACAAGAGGCTTGCTAATTCGTACAGCAAAATTACTATCAGTCTGTACACTGATACAAATGAGAGCCAGAGAAGGCAGCATTAAGGCAAAGGTCTCACTCACAGCTTGCAAACAAGCATTGGCAAAGCCGATAGGTCTCGACCAGGAGAGCTATTGACTTTGGCAATGTTTTGTCACCATGCTGCAGAGCAGCATATATGCTTTGCAATGTGGCTAAAACTAATTTAAAAGAGTGCTATAATGCTGCCGGGGCAAATGCACTTTTTTTGTGTGTGTGTTAGCGCTGGATGCATCAGTCCTTTTTAGGTCTCGCCTACGCAGCGCGCATGCGGTGCTTAGGCAAAAAGACCTTTTGGAATCGCTTCGGCTTTTCAGCCAAAAACGTGCACGCGTTCCATTGCCTTCAATGGCAACGCGTGCACGTTTGGCGATTCACTTGCGGGAGCGAGCGGCGCCATATGGTAGCAATTATCGCTCCTGGCGCCGCTCGCTCCCGCAAGGGAAACGCTTTCACTTCTCTGTGGCATCTTTGAACGGGTAATAATGCTTTCTCCTTTTTGCAGAGTGCTCTGTTATTCATTCAGATTGTGTTTGCACTAGAGACTTAAAAACCAATGAACTTGCTTGCCTGTTGAGAACTGTCCCGACGCTGTGGGTCCGCTTTGTTTTACTCTACAATTATTCACTCTGGGGAGGTTGTTTTGCTGGTAGCACTTTCCCTATGAACATCACCATGCAATGTGGGGTGAACTATTTAGCCGAGGATGCTGTTTATTTTCTTGCATTATACTCCACAATTAGTCGATGATCATTTTCAGGTCTTGCATACAGACAATCCTTCTACTGCTCGCATTTATGTAGTTACTTTTATATTTCTTACAGCATGTGTTTTCTTGCGCTCTCTCGTGTACTGCCCTCGGTGTGCTCCGAGTTGATGCCTCCTCCCCAATCTCCAGCTCGTCCAGTTCTGCCCCAGCCCACTTCATTATCCTTCCCCGCCTCAAATGCCTCCGCTGCTCTACTGCCCCTCTCCACTTCCTTTGTATTTCACCAAAGCACTCCTCCGTTGCTCCACCTGCTCCCATCCTTCTCGTTTCGTCCTTAAAAAAATATATTTTAACATTATTTAGAGGGTCTGACAGCTGCCTGGCCGCTCCTTTTTCAAAAGCACTTTTGCACACTTCAGTTTTCTTTATTTACCACTTCCAGATTAACATTCTTTTATCTCGGCACAGTGAATTATATTAAAAAAGCATTGGCATAGCCAATAGGTCTTGCTTTTGGGACCTTATAAGTATTTAGTTATGCAGCACAATATCCTTAGTGCAACAACACCAACTGTTGCATGGCTAAACACATATAAGGTCCCAAAGGGCAGACCTATTGGCTATGACACTCACAGACACTCTCTCACAGACACTCTCTCACAGACACTCTCTCACAGACACTCTCTCACAGACACTCTCACACTCTCACAGACACTCTCTCACAGACACTCACTCACAGACACTCTCTGACAGACACTCTCTCACAGACACTCTCTCACATACTCTCTCACAGACACTCTCTCACAGACACTCTCTCACAGACACACTCTCACAGACACTCTCTCACAGACACTCTCTCACAGACACTCTCTCACAGACTCACAGACATTCTCTCTCAGACACTCTCTCACAGACCCTCTCTCACAGATACTCTCTCACAGACACTCTCACAGACACTCTCTCACAGACACTCACTCACAAACACTCTCTCACAGACACTCTCTCACAGACACTCTCTCACAGACTCTCTCACAGACACTCTCGCAGACACTCTCGCAGACACTCTCGCAGACATACTCTCTCGCAGACACTCTCTCGCAGACACTCTCGCAGACACTCTCTCACAGACACTCTCTCACAGACTCTCACAGACACTCTCTCACAGACTCTCACAGGCACTCTCTCAGACTCTCACAGACACTCTATCACAGACACTCTATCACAGACACTCACAGACTCTCACAGACACACTCTCACAGACACTCTCTCACAAACTACATTTTTTAATATTGTCGTTCTGTTGGACATAATGCCTTCTCGGTCATATATAAGGTAACAAAAATGCTTCTGGCACTTTTTTATTACAACTTTTCAGCATGCTGCACAGCAGCCACACTTCTCTACAGCACAGCTTAAACACATTAGCAAAGTCAATAGCTCTGCCTAAACACTTATAAGGCCCCACATGCGAGACCTATTGGCTATGCCAATGCTTGTTTATTCTTCTAATTGTTTTTAGTCATGCTTCTATACAGCATGTTATGATTTGTAAGGTACACTAATTACCCGTGAGGGTATCCAAGCGCTTGATCAGGTGTGTAGGTGTTTAATCCCCACAGAGCTATTTGAAGAGCCAAGTCTTCAACTTCTTTTGAAACTCAAGAAGTGAGGAGGAGGCTCTGATGTGTTGAGGGAGGTTGTTCCATGTTTTGTGTGCGATGTAAGTGAATGAGCGACGCCCTGCTCTGCTTTTGTGAATGTGGGGGTTGTGTGCAAGTGAGTGTTAGGCAGAGCAGAGGTGTCTGGCAGGCTGGTGTAAGTGTATGCAGCTGTTCAGGTGTGCTGGTTCAGTGTTGTGTAAGGTTTTGTTTGTGTGCGTGAGAAGTTTGAAACGTAGCACTTGTGAATGGGGAGCTCCTTGAGGTGCGGTGTGATGTGGGTGCACCGTGGGAGGTTGAGTATGAGTTTTGTGGTGGCATTTTGGATGGTCTGGAATCTGTGTAGGAGTTGCTAGCAGATCCTGGCGTAGAGTTTGTTGTCGTAGTCAAGGATGCTTTTGATGAGTGCCTGTGTGACGGTCCTTCTGGTGTTCTGTGGCAGACACTTGAAGATCTTTTGTAGCAGACGTAGGATGTGGAAGCAGGAGGTGAATACTGCGTTGATTTGTGTTCTCATGTTGAGCTTGTTGTCTAGAATGATCCACAGACTTTTTGCTTGGTCAGTGGGTGTTGATGTTGGTCCTAGGTCCCATGGCCAACAGGTGGAGTCCCATGGGGAGGTCTTATTTTCGAAGACCAGTAATTCTGCCTTGTCGGAGTTGAGCTTCAAGCAGTTGGACTTCATGCACTCTGCTGCCATGGCCATGCAGGAGGTGAAGTTGGATCTGTTGGTGGTTGTTTCGTCCATAAATGAGAGGATGAGTTTGGTGTCGTCAGCGTGGGAGACTATGGTGATGTTTTGGTATCAGGTGATGCTGATGAGTAGTGTAATGCAGATTTTGAAGAGCATGGCTACAAATTATTGCTAAAGTAGGTAATGCCCATGTTGTACAAATGAAGAAAAGGCAATGGCAGAGCCAATTGTCTCAAAGATGAGACAATGCTTGTTAGGTCTTGGCACAACACCCCAGTAATTCTGAGCAAATCAATCTCCCTATGCATGGAAAAGAAAGAATATGACATTTAACTAAAAAACCCTTTCACATAAAGAAAGCAATTGTGCTCATGTCCCTGTCTTAGTGAAAATACATTTGGGAATAGATAACATCTGTTGTCACATTAAAAGCAGATAACATTTGTTGACACAATCAACATCCATTTCAAAGGAGAAAAGTGCTTGTTTGAAGTGTGTGTCGCATAATAAAATATAGCTACAAATGCCAAGAGGTTCAACTAGGGAGACAGGGAAGAAGAAAAAATAAAAGTAGTACCTCTAACAGAGTGCGATGAGTGGAACGACAGTAATCAAGCTGAATAGTCAGTACCTGCTCCAGCTGAAAGAGGATGAAGTGAAACCAACATGCGCTGGCCAATTAGAAGGCAGTAAATAAGAGTGACAATGAAGCCAATGAATGTTATGCAATGGGTGGGCTACAAGCCTCTTGTATGCAATATTGTTCACAAACGAGAGCGCATGCAGCTCATACACTGTCGCATGCAAGACCTAAAAATGCCTGGAGGAGGTGAACACTAAATGTGCCATTTTAAAAGAATTCCTCGCAAACCCCAAAGTTACTAGCCTTAACAAGCATTGGCAATGCCAATAGGTATCGCCTATGCAAGCGCTATTGGTTTTGCCAATATGTTTTAGCAATGTTGCACACCAAAGTGGCTGCTGTTCAGCAAGGCTATACATTAGTACGGTAAAGGAGAGTGGAGTGTCATAGAATGGAGTATTATGGATTGGTGTCTAGTGGCGTACAGTAGAGTTGAGTGGCGTGGAGAGGAGAGGAGTGAAGTTGGAGTGTCATGGAGCAGCATACAGTGTTGTGGAATGTTGTGGAGTGTCATGGAGGGAGTAGAGTATTGTAAACTGGAAGGGCATAGAGTTGAGTGGTGTAGAGTGGAGCACAGTGTCAGAGTTGAGTAGAGTGTCAGAGTATGGAGTGACATAGAGTGCTGTGGAGTGGTATACAGCAGAGTGGATTGGTGTAGAGGGTGTCGCTTGGAGTGGCAAAAAGGGTGTTGTGTAGAGTGGAGTAGAGTGTTGTAGAGTAGAGTGGTGTACAGTGGAGTAGATTGTCATAGAGTGGAGTGGCATAGAGTGAAGTGGAGTAGTGTGTCATAGAATTGAGTGGAGTAAAGTGGCATGGGGTCGCATAGAGGGAGTTGCATAGAGTGTCATAGAGTGGAGTAGTGTTGTAGAATGGCATATTGGGGAGTAGAGAGCTGTAGCGTGGAGTGTCAGTGGAGCAGAGTTTAATGGAGCAGAGCATCATAGAGTGGAGTATCGTGGAGTGGAGTGTTGTAGAGTAGAATATTGTGTAGTGGAGTTTTGTGTAGTGTGTAGTAGAGTAGCCTAGAGTGAAGTGGCATAAAGTACAGTGGTGCAGAGTAGATTGGCATAGAGTGCAGTGGTGTAGAGTATCTTACACTGCAGTGGCATAGAGTAGAGGGTGCAGAGTAAATTGCAGTGGCGTAGAATGCAATGGCGTAGAGTGGAGTGGCGCAAATGTGGAGTACAGAGGCGTAGAAGGAAGTGGCATATGGTGAAGTGGTGCAGGGTAGCGTGCAGAGGTGTAGAGTAGAGTGGCGTAAAGTGCAGTGGTGTAGAGTGCAGTGGTGTAGAGTGTATTGGTGTAGAGTTCAGTCATGCAGAGTAGAGTGTCAGAGTGCAGGTTGTAGAGTGTTGCAGAGTAGAATGGTGCAGAGAAGAGTGATTCAAGAGTAGAGTGGTACAGAGTAGACTGGTGCAGAGTAGAGTGGTACAGGGTAGAGTGGTGCAGAGATCAGTGACGTAGAGTACAGTGGTGCAGAGTAGAATAGAGTGGCGTAGACTGCAGTGGTGCTGAGTGACGTAGCGTGCAGTGGCGTAGAGTGCAGTGGCATAGAGTAGAATGTTGTAGAGTATAGTGGTGTAAAGTGCAGTCATGCAAAGTAGTTGGCATAGGTGTAGTGGAGTAGGGTGCATTGATTTTGTGTAAAGTGTTGTAGAGTGCAGTGGCGAAGAGTGCATTAATTTAGAGTACAGTGCCATAGTATAGACTGCAGTAGCTTAGCATGGAGTAGAGTGGCCGAAGAGTGCAGTGAGAGAGTGCAGTGGCATAGAGTAGATTGGTTCAGAGTAGAGTGGAATGGTGCAGGGTAGAGTGGTGCAGAGATCAGTGACGTAGAGTACATTGGTGCAGAGTAGAATAGAGTAGCATAGAGTGCAGTGGTGTAGAATGACGTAGCATGTAGTGGCGTAGAGTGCAGTGGTATATATAGAGAATGTTGTAAAGTATAGTGGCGTAAAGTTCAGTGGTGCAAAGTAGTTGGCGTAGATGTAGTGGAGTAGGGTGCATTGGTTGTGAGTAAAGTGATGTAGAGTTCATTGGTTTAGAGTACAGTGACATGGTGTGGAGTGCAGTGGCACAGAGTGCAGTGGCATAGAGCAGATTGTTTCAGAGTAAAGTGGAATGGTGCAGGGTAGAGCATACTGGTTCAGGGTAGAGCACAGTGGCATAGAGTAGAGTGGTGTAGAGTAGAGTGGCACAGCATTGATTGCAGTGGTGTAGAGTGCAGTGGTGCAGAGTGGAGTAGAGTGGCAAACAGTGCAGTGGCGTAGAGTAGATTGTTTCAGAGTAAAATGCTGTAAGTGGAGTGGTGCAGGGTAGATTGGAGTTGTGCAGGGTACATTGGAGTTGTGCAGGGTAGAGTGGAGTGGCATAGAGTAGTGGCGTAAAGTGCAGTGTTGCAGAGTGGAGTGATGTAGAGTGGAGTGCTGCAGAGCGGAGTGGCCTAGACTGGAGTGGTGTAGAGAACAGTGTCATAGAGTTCAGTGGTGCACAGTAGATTAGAGTGATGTGGAGTCCATTGGCGTAGAATGCAGTAAAGTGGAGCAGAGTAAAGTGTAGTGGCGTAGAGTAAAGTGGCATAGAGTAGAGTGGCATAGAGTTTAGTGGTATAGAGTGCAGTGCTGCAGAGTAGAGTGTCATAGAGTGCAGTGGTGTAGAGTAGAGTGGTGTAGAGTGTATTGGTTTAGAGTGCAGTGGCACAGAGTGGTGCAGAGTAAAGTGACCCAGTGCAATGGTGTAGAGGGGCATAGAGTGCAGTGTCATAGAGTACAGTTTATTGGTGTACAGTGCAGTGGTGCAGAGCAGATTGGTATAAAGTGCAGTGGCGTAGAGTATCTTGATTTTGAGTAAAGTGATGTAGAGAGCATTGGTGTAGAGTGCAGTGGCACAGAATGCAGCAACATGAAATTGAGTGCTGTGGAGTTGCATAGAGTGGATTGGCGCAGATTGGAATAGAGTGGAATAGACTGCAGTGGCATAGAGTAGATTGTTTCAGAGTAGAATGAAGTGGCATAGAGTGCAGTGGTATAGAGTAGAGTGCCATAGGGTGCAGTGGTGGAGAGTAAATTAGTGTGGCTTAGAGTGGATTGGCGTAGAGTACAGTGGAGTAGAGTGACTTAGAGTTCAGTGACTGAAAGAGTAGTATTGCAGAGTAGAGTGATGTAGAGTGAAGTGGCATAGAGTGGAGTGGTGCAGAGTGGAGTGGTGCAGGGTAGAGTGCAGTGGCATAAGAGTGGAGTGGGGCAGTGGCGTAGAGTGCGGTGCAGTAGAGTAGCATAGAGTGCAGTGGTGTAGAGTTCAGTAGAGAGGCATATAGTGCAGTGGCGAAGAGTGCAGTGGTGTAGAGTGCAGTCATGCAGAGGAGAGTGTCATAGAGCGCAGTGTCATAGAGTGCAGTGGCGTAGAGTGGTGCATAGCAGAAAGGTGCAGGGCAGAGTGGTGTAGAGAGATTGATGTAGTGTACAGTGGCATAGAGTGCAGAGGCATAGAGTAGAATGTTGTAGAGTATAGTGGCGTAAAGTGCAGTGGTGTAAAGTAGTTGTTATAGGTACAGTGGCATAGGGTGCATTGGTTTTGAGTAAAGTGGAGTAGAGTGAATTAGCATAGAATGCAGTGGTTTAGAATAGAGTGGCGTAGCGTAGAGTGCAGTGGGATACAGTGGCACAACGTAGAGTGCAGTGGCGTAGAGTGGAGTGGCACAGAGTGGCATAGAGTACAGTGGCATAGAGTGCTGTGGCATAGAGTAGTCTGTTTCAGAGTGGAGTGGTGCAGGGTAAGGCACAGTGGTGCAGGATAGAGTGAAGTGGCACAGAGTAGTGCGTAGAGCACAGTGGCGTAGAGTAGACCGGCATTGTGTAGAGTGGAGCAGCACTGATTGCAGTGGTGTAGAGTGGAGTGGCGCTGAGTGGAGTAGAGTGGTGTAAAGTGCAGTGGAATAGAGTGCAGTGGCGTAGAGTAGATGTTTTCAGAGTAGAGTTAAGTGGCGTAAAGTGGAGTGGTGCAGGGTAGAGTGGAGTGGTATAGAGTAGTGGTATACAGTGCATTGGCTTAGAGTGCAGTGTTGCAGAGTGGAGGGGCATGGAGTGGTGTAGAATGCAGTGGTGAAGAGTGCAATGATGCATAGTAGAGTGGAGTGAGTGCACTGGCATAGAGAAGAGTGATGCAGAGTATAGAGTGAAGTGGCGAAGAGTGCAGTGGTGCAGAGTAGATTAGAGTAGCGTAGAGTGGTGCAGAGTAGAGTGCAGTGGCATAGAGTAGATTGGCGCAGAATAGAGTCACACAGAGTGGACTGGCATAGAGTTGAGTGGCAGAGAGTTGAGTGGCAGAGAGTGCAGTGCTGCAAAGTAGAGTGATGTAAAGTAGCATTGAGTGGTGAAGAGTGCAGTGGCGTAGAGTGGTGCAAACTAAAGTAACATATAGTGCAGTGGTGTAGAGGAGAGTGGCATAGAGTGCAGTTTTATAGAGTAGAGTATAGTGGCGTACAGTGCAGTGGTGCAGAGTAGATTGGCATAGAGTGCAGTGGCGTGGAGTGTATCGGTTTTGAGTAAAGTGGTGTAGAGTGCATTGGCATAGAATGTAGTGGCGGTAATGTGTGTTGTGGATTGGTGGGGTGTGGAGAGGTGTTGAGCGTCATAGAGTGCAATAGAGTAGCGTAAACTGCAGTGGCAGAGTAGATTGCTTCAGAGTAGAGTGAAGTGGCATAGAGTGCTGTGGTATAGACTAGCGTGTCCTAGAGTGCAGTGGTGCAGAGTAGAGTAAAGTGGCTTAGAGTGCAGTGGTGTAGAGTTCAGTAGCATAGAGTGGCAGAGTGCAGTGTTGCAGAGTATACTGTCATAGAGTGCACTGGTGTATAGTAAAGAGGCATGGAGTGAATTGGTTTAGAGTGCAGTTACGCAGAGTAGCATGGCATAGAGTGCGGTGGCGCAGAGTAGGGTGGTGTAGAGTGTAGTGCCTCAGAGCAGAGTGTCATAGAGAGGAATGGCATAGAGTACAGCTGTGCATACTAAGATACAGTGGTGTAGAGGGCAGTGACGCAGATTAGAATAGAGTGGCGTAGAGTGCAGTGGCATAGAGTATAGTAGCATAGAGTGATTTGGGGCAGAGTAGATTGGCGTAGAGTGCATTGGGTTTGAGTACAGTGGTGTAGAGTGCATTGGTGTAGAGTGCAGTGGCATAGATTGCAGTGTTGCAGAGTAGGGTGGCATAGTGTGGAGTGACGCGGAGTGGTGTAGAGCGCAGTGGCGAAGAGTGCAGTGGTGCATAGTAGAGTAGTGTGGGGTAGAGTGCACTGGCATAGAGTAGAGTGGAGTGATGTAGAGTAGAGAGATGTAGACTGGAGTTTTGCAGAGAAGAGTGCAGTGACACAGTGTGGAGTGGTGTACAGCAGAATGCAGTGGCGTGGAGTGGTACAGAGTAGAGTGCAGTGGAGTAACATGGAGTATGCATGGTATGGTAGCATACAGCCATTACAGACAACACGTCTTCAATTGAAATGACAGTTACATTGCACTCATATATAGTTTTACCAATAAAAGTATACAGTGCACAAACAATAATGTGTGGAAATGTCATCACCCAATGTATTGATTTGATCATCCGCAGTGTTCATTTTCAAACATTCAAATTTTGTTGTGAGTTAGAAAAAAAAAACATCTGTACTGTCTTCCTCAAGCAGACCCTCACTAGCCTGCAGGATTGTTACATAAAGCCTCTCACTTTGAAGTCACAGAAAGAAAAATAAACACCATGCTCCCTGGAAGGCACAGCCTGACATTTGATCTCTGTCTTTGAGTGCGCAGAAAATGTGACAAGATAAGAACAAGATTTACAGGCCTGTTTACAAAAAGCGAGTTTGTGGAAGAATACAGTAAACAAGGTTTAGGCAACGGGAGGGGCAAACACAAGCTGTACAGCCCAAAGCAAATAAAGCCAGCAAATAGAAAGCCAGAAAATGTTACAAACCACAAAGCCAATGGTAAGCAACAGGCGGAATGCATTCCTAGGTCAACTTTCTGAATATCCCGAAGATGTCTTTAGCAAACCAGACAGCTGCACTGTCTGGCAGGCTGTGACCTAAAAAGGATGTTGAAAACTTAGCACATGATAATATGTGCCTTTATGTGAAAGATGAGAATCACTCCCACACAACATAGAATAACAAACCTAACAACAAGTGGAGACTGACTCTTCAAAGTTGGACCTTTACACCAGTTGTAATAGTGATTCTGTCATCTGACTAATTACTTGTCTCTGTAATTTGAATTATCTTGGAATGACAACAAGAAATGTCAGAGCAAGAATTACAGTGCATCGGAGCAATGCAAGGCTTGGAAAACTGACAACAGAACTAGTGACTCATTACATAACTCAGAGACATGCAGGCCAGCGCTTAACGTGGACCATACTGGAATAAGTTCACACAACTGTAAAGAATAACCACAAAACACTGTCATCTCTTTTAATATGATTCAGCGATGACATAGATTGGGGACAGATGTGATCAGTGTGTTGATGAAATTTGCTGATCAGTCTTGAGAACTCCTCTCAAAAACACCATAACATAGGATTGGCTACAGTGCAAGGTCACATGTATGTAAGTAGGAAATGACAGCTGCTGCTAAAACCATTGTGTGGATAGTCACACATGATAATGTTATTTCTTAAATACATGTCACACTGAGAACAATTTTGCCATCTTCATGCACCTTCTTGAATACATGGCATTCCATTAATCAAAAACATCACTGATCATATGTACAAATGACTTGCTTCTGACAGAGCAAAACACTAGTGCGATGACCAACATAACAGGGTCTAGCAGGACTTCATGTAGATGCTGCACGCTGCATATCAGCGTGATTATGTCATACATGTGCACAGGTCCGACCATTACGGACGTTCCAGTTGAAAAGATGGGCATGCCATACGTCATACATGCACACAGGACCGACAATTCCGCACTTTCCTGTTGAAAAGATGGGCATACCATACCATATGTCAGCAGGCCCTACTGTAGTTCAAAAGAGGGTAAGCGGTTACCAGTAGCTCTGCCACCGTGGGGTCTAGACATTAGTTTTCCCTATAATTGACTTGAACTCTTATCTTCCAAGCAGCAGTACAGAGAGAGGGGGCTACAGATTCACTATGTGGTTCTAATGTTAGCTACTGATTGATGAGACATGACAAACTTTTCCCTACATGTTGAGCACACACTGGGTGCAGGGACATCTGGATGATGATTCACTGTTTTATGAAGAGTGAATTTTCATGCATGGCCACCATCAATATGTATTGTCTGGTGTGGCCTGCTGTATAATGTAAAATGCTGCTTACATCTGGATGTGTTTTATACATGAGCTAACTCATTTGAAGAGTATATTTAAGGTTAATTGACAAATAGTGACTTATGGTACTTTGTTTTTATTTCACTATAGGTCAGTTGACCCGTCATCACACCTCAAAGTTTTCATGTGTACCCTTTCCTTACCTTCCTTCAGTATATTCACTTAGCTTGAATCAGGATGGTTTAGGGTTAGAGTAGGGTAGGGATAAGTCCTGGATATTGTCCTTGACATAATAGGCTTCACAGTGGGCAGAAACATGTAGAGACTACACTAAGGGATTACACTGTACAACTTTCTTTGGACACTACATTAACTTATGTGATCAAGGGTTGAGAATTAAAAAACTCAATTACTTAATTACTTTAACCACCTTTCACAAATGTTTAACCTTGTCTTTGATCCCATTTCATCAACAACCTGTTAGGAATCCTAGAGTTCATGCTCTGTGGGAATTGTTTCCGGTGCCACATGGACAGGGTCACATTTCTCAGACTCTGCATTGTAAGCATGCTATTGGCGGGCTTTGGAGACTCTGACAGATGGACCATTGGTGGCTGGGGAGGCGATGGAAGGTGGAATTACAGAGTAACACAGATCAGCACTTTCGGAGAAAAGTGGAAAGTGCTAGAACATTCCGGTGAAACAAAATATTCCAGAAAGGCTGGAACACTTTGGAAGGAGCCAGAAGGTGCCAGCACTGCCAGGCACTTCTGGGTCAGTAAAAGCTGGGCCGATTTAAGCATCTCTCACAGTTCAACATTTTGCCTGGCAACACCTGTTGATGGGTTCTCTACCCAAGTTGCGTAGTTCGCATCATTTGTGTTCTCTGCAACTTTTATGTTTTGGTTTCATCAGGTGGCCTCTCTCCTGGTTTTCCACTCAGCCTATTTCGTGCTCATTTCATCTCACCAATGAACCTCTCTTCTGCTCCTTTTACCCTGTCCCACCTTCCCTACCTCCACTGGTGATATTTCACTGAATCCTGACATTGTGCAGCACAGCTCAAATTCACAGCCTGACATCTGGGCCTCAGACTATCTTCCTCGCTCCTGCCTGTCAGGAAGGTAGCCATGGTCTTACAAGGAAGCTTCTTTTTCTGCCCAGACTGCTCTGCCCTCCTCTATAGCTTACAAGCCTAGCATGGGGCAAGCAAGCAAGTAACACCAAACCCACTTCACTGAAAGCTAACCTTCACAATAACCAATCACGAGATCACCCCGTCAACAATCTGTATGAACTTTATAAC
The DNA here is from genome assembly GCA_963921515.1 of Calotriton arnoldi. Taxonomy (NCBI): domain Eukaryota; kingdom Metazoa; phylum Chordata; class Amphibia; order Caudata; family Salamandridae; genus Calotriton; species Calotriton arnoldi. The sequence continues at coordinate 33,239 of CAWUFW010018534.1, forward strand.
CGCCTCCAGTGAAACCAAATGGTCATATAATACCTCTTCTCAAAGGGAAATGCCCATATGTAGGTTAAGTGAAAGTACATATAAAGTGCTATCTTCAAGCTAAGTTGGTCAGCCCTCTCTTTCTCAATCACCTTTGACACCTTCTGAAAACCAATTATTCCACATCGGCCAAACCATGAATAATACACTGATTATTTACTGATAATCATCATTACGCCAATTCCTACTCTTTCTCTTCAGTCTCTACCAATGACACGCAACCTAGTCACCTCTTAAGGACAGGACATCTACAAGTCCTATCATCTGCTTTTAGTTTTCAAAATATTCCTCTTGCCATATAATAAGTGCACACCTTCCCTGCAACTCCTGTACAAACACAATTAAATACCATGTCCGCACAACTCCCACGGAGGGAGCTAGGCTTGCAGTACTGTGACGAGGAAGAAAGAGTGAACTGTCTTCCTGAGGCTCAAAATATGTGTTCTGAAGAGCTCTAAGGACAGGAAGAAGATCCCACAAAGGGTAACTTACTCAATGACGGGCAAGCACAATGCTTCTAAGCTAATGAGTAGCTTCTCCAACGAGAAGCTCATTAGCAACTGGTAGCTCTCCAGCTTCCTGTGAGTAGCTCGCCTGTGTGCAGCCCAGCCTACTAATTAGAAGCTTTTGTTTGGTTGAATTAATATATATATACCAAAATTGAGAAGTGAGTAACAGGTATGAACATTTGTGTATTTTCAGATCTCATAGTTTCTGAAATCTTTTTAAGGTGGGTATTTGAATGATAAATCATGCAGCCTTGGGAGACTTGCTAATAATATTATTACCTCGGTGCCAGGGGGCATTGCAGCTGTGGCTGTTATGCATTACCCTTGTAGAAGCATTCCAGATTGACTAAGCCTTTTTTACATTACTGCTGGCAATCCTGCACTGAGGTGATCATTGCTGGTAATCTTGCTTAGGGTGGCCACTATGCTTTGTAAAGTTATTTAGTTTGTAAAGGGCTCGTATAACAGAGGGTGTCTTTGCGCTGCCTTGATGGAAAGAATAGTTATAGAGCTAAGGTTACAACTGATGAAGAAAAACAGTACAGAAAAGAAACAGGTTATTGATTAAAAAGCCATGTTTCAAGGGTTTTTCTAAAATGCAGAATATTAGTAATTTCCTTCAGTTTGAGAGGAAGAGAATTCCACAGCTTAGCTGTACCGACCACGAAAACCTTTACCGCCCCAGTTTTCCTAAATTTGGGGACTATAATATTTTTTGCAGACATAGAGCGTAGTGGTCTGGTGGGAATGTACCAGGCACATTTTTGAGTTAAATATTCCGGTCTGATGTTGTGTGGTGCTTTAGAAGCAATGCACAGTACCTTAAAGGCGATTATTTTCTTGACAGGCAGCCAGTGTAGCTCTCTAAGTGCAGAGGTCGCTGATTGATATTTTGGTAGTCCATACAGAAGCCGAGCTGCAGCATTTTGTAGTGTTTGCAGTTTTATTAGGTGTTGTTACATGTTGGTATACCGAGCAGTGCGGTAGTCCAGTTTAGATAGGACTAGTGCTTTAACGACTGTTTTTTAAAGGTTAGTACAAATAAAAGGAAGACTTTTCCTGATTATTTTTAGGATGTAAAAACTGAAGATGCAATTTGATTAACCTGGCTTTTAAATGTTAGCCTGTTGTCGAAAATAATGCCAAGGTTCCTTGCTTTTCACTAATGTAATCTTGTCTGATGTGTGCAACACTAATAATATTAGTAGCTAGAGATGATTTTCATTGAACATAAGTAGCTCCTGTTAGTGAAAAGGTTGGAGACCCCTGTTCTAAGCAATCGAAGAGTCATCTGACTCAAGTCATCCTCCAGCTCCAAAGCATTAAAGGCAGCTAATGAACATTGATGAGAGGTGATAATATGACATAAATTAAAATCATTGTGGAGAAACGTCATCCATTTCAATAGGATACAGGACGACAGAGGAGACAGGTCTCTCAAAGAATACCAACGGGAGAAATTGATTATAAGATTTAAGGGTGGAAGGTCTTGAAGACTGTTAGATAGAAAGAACTGCTACTGGGGAGAGCCCTAAATGACACAGGCCCCTTCATTCAATCTCTAGATTTATAGCTACATGCTTTTGTGTGAGGGCTGTGACAGGACTGGCCATCTGAGAGGAGGAGGGAAAATTATTCGGCCTTTGAGTTATCTGGAAGGTAGCAAGAGATTTTACAAACTCTATTGAATGTTCTTCATGCACAATATCCAATACCCACTGGTCTGAAACATCTTGGAGCAAAATCTATTTGAAAAAGTAAATATGGCCTCTTAGAGAAAGATTCCTAATACTTCCTCTTTGGGAGGTCATCATGCTGGCATAGTCAGGAGCTCTGAGTTTCTAAGGAGTTACAACCTTGGGCAGATCTAAAACATCTATCATAAGATCTACCCCAATAGTTTGTCCATGAGAGGCTGGAGGGCTAGGAAAAGGTACTGTCATGCTGAAGACGGAGAGTGTGGATTAAAGGGAATAGCCAATTTCCGGACTTCAGCTGCTTTCATGACCACCGCAAGTATTTATTTATTTATTTTGAAGGTTTTATATAGCGCGGACAAGACCCTTGCAGGTATCAGAGCGCTTTACAAGCAGATATAGTAAACAAAACCCGTATTACGAGAAATAAAAATGTTCCGTGTATATCAAACAATAGTATTACAAGTTATAAACATAGTTCATGTGAATTTGGATAAGAGAATAGATTTCACTTCTTTTTTTAATGATACAATAGAGGGATTCAGTCTGGTTTCTGGAGGTAGTGCATTCCAAATCCTGGGCGCAATCCCCGAGAAGGCCCGGTTGTATGTTTTCTTCTTGGAAAATAGTTGTGGTTTCAGTAGAAGGTTACTGGCGCTTCTGGAGGATCCTTTGCCATAAGAAAGTACCAATTTCTGTGCCAGGTAGCTCGAAGTGTTGTGATGTATGGCCTTGTGCGTCATGCATGCGATTTTTAGTTGAACTCCGGCTTCAAAAGGTAGCCAGTTGAGGGCTCTAAGGTCAGGGGAGATGTGGCAGTTTCTTTTGGAGCCAGTGATGAGTCTAGCAGCTGAGTTGATTGAGGCTCTTAGGGGGGCCGTCGTCGCTCTGGGGAGCCCGCAAAGAGAAGCACTCCCATATTCAACTCTAGGGAGTACTAGAGCTTGAACTGCTAGTTTGAAGTCATTTGCAGGGAGGAAGGGTTTTAGTCTTCTCAGGGTGTTCATCTGAAAGTTTGCTCCTTTTGTTGCGCTGCTAACGTGTTTCTGCATGTTTAGATTTTTATCGAGAGTTACTCCCAGTGATTTCGCTGAGTCGATAAAAAGAGGTTGGCAGTTGAGTGCTGTGAGGTGTTTCAGCCAATCAAGGATGATGGTCAATTGGTTGGGGGGAGCGTTAAGGAGGAATTCAGTTTTGAGGGTGTTTAGTTTCAGATGGTTTTCAGCCAGCCAGGTCTGAGTTTTTTGTAGCGTTACGTTGAGAGATTTGATGTCCTCTAGTGAATGAATTTTTAAGTATATTTGTGTATCGTCAGTGTACATGTGATATTGGACATTAGAGGAGCTGAGGATGTCTGTGAGCGGTTCCATGAATAGGTTGAAGAGTGTAGGAGAGAGGGAAGATCCTTGCGGGACTCCTAAAGTGACTGGGACGGGATTGGACAAGGATTGATTAACCTTGAATCTTTGCGATCTATTTTGAAGGAATGAGGAGAACCAGTTTAGAACTGATCCAGATAGTCCCAATCTGTGCTTCAGGAGATCTAGTAAGTTGTCATGTTTGACGGTGTCAAAAGCTGAGGATAGGTCAAGCAAGATTAGCAGACAGGCTTCATTTTGATCGAGGATTTTTAGAGCGTCATCTACTATGTGGGTCATGGCTGTTTCAGTACTGTGCCCTGTGCGGAAGCCGGATTGGTATTGATTAAGCAGGTTGAAATGGTCAATGTGTTTGCTAAGCTGTGTGTGAGCCATTTTTCTAATAGTTTGGCCAGAGTAGGGATGTTGGATATTGGGTGGTAGTTATTTAAGTCTGAAGGGTCGGACGTTGGCTTCTTTAACATGGGGGATACCTGCCCCGATTTAAGGATATCTGGGATGATTCCTTGCAGGAGAGAGGTATTTATAATCTCGGTCCATAGAGGCAGTAACAGTGGGATGAAGTCTTTTATGTGATTTGCGGGAAGGGGGTCTGGGAAGTGGTTGGAGGGGTTCAGAGATGTGAGCATTTTTGATATGGCTTCTTAACTGTATGTAGTGAAGGAGGACCATGAAGTGTTGTTTTTGAGGTTAAACTTAGGGGAGCATATAAGTTGGGCTCCTGGAGGAGGGGATGAAGTGTCCATGTGAATGTCAGAATGGGTTGTTAAGTCGATGAGCAGGTCCGATTTTATGTTTTCTGTCTTTAACATGAAGAAGGAGGCAAATTCTTCGCAATTGGGTGTGAGTCTGGGTTAGTTTGGGGGGGTGCGGTACGCCCTTAGATTGTGTTCTGATTAGTTCAAATAGTTTTTTGGGGCAGTTCTTGACTTGGTCTAATTGATTACTGAAAAAGATTGCTTTTGAATGCCTGATCTTTCTGTAATAGGAGTTTCTCGTGGTTCTTAGCAACTTGAGGTGATCTGAAGAAGGCGCTGACCTCCATCGTCGTTCGATTAATCTAAGGGATCTTCTGTCCCCGTTAAGTCTGCCATCGTACCATGGTTTAGAATCTTTTGTAGAGGCTCTTTTCAATAGCATGAGAGCGACTTTGTCTAGGACCTTGTTTATGGAGCAGAAGTAGTGATCGGTCAGATCTTGCACATCGGATAGATCTTCGGGGGGAAGCAGGATGTTAGGGCTGGAGTTTGGGACTAGATCTGCACCGACATTTTTCAGGTTTCTCTTCCATATTTTGGGTCTCGTGGGTTGGGCAGAGTGAGGTTTTACTGATTCATTGATGAAGAAAGTGATGATGTGGTGGTCAGACCAATCACAGGGGAGGATCGTTTCCAACTGAATGGCTTCAGCTTTGGAGATGACTAAGTCTAGAATTGAGCCTTTATCATGTGTGGGGCTGTTGCAGATTTGGGTGAGGTCGAGGTCTGAGAGGAAAGTTTTGAGGCTGATGACTGCAGAATCATTAAGGTCATTCCAGTGGAGGTTGAGGTCTCCGAGGAATATTTGCGTATTTTGTTGTCCAGCATCTGTAGATACAATATCCATGAGATGTTCGATAAAGGTGAGGTTGTCCCCTGGGGAGTGGTAAAATGTGTGCAGTGAGCACAATGGTTTGTTATTATTCGTGATGTCTAGGCACAGGTATTCACAAGATGATAGGACCGGTGAGTGGGAGCAGTTCACTGAGAGATTGTTCCGATGTATGCAAGCGATGCCGCCACCTGGCCTATCAGTTCTGTCTAGTCTGGTGATGTTATGGTTTGGGGGTACCAATATGTTGAGGATGGGCGTAGATGATTCATTTAACCATGTTTCGGTCAGGATTAGTAAGTCAGGTTCATGAGTGAGTATGAGGTCAGCTATGTTAGCTGCATGTCTTGCGGCCGATCTACAGTTTAGCAGTATACATTTAACCCGTTTGGTGCTTGCGTCAGTGTTGGAAACGGGGTTACCGAGTCCGTTACAGTAGCATGGCGCAAAGCGGGGAAGGCACGCGAAGGCAATGTGTAAGGCAGTTGTGCAGCACACTCTTACCTTGACTCAGAAATGCGAAGCAATAATAGGACACCACACCAGGCTTGCGTAATTAAAATCAAGTTCTTTTATGTAACTCAAGGTTGCATCAGATGAGGCATATTACTTCCTTTACATTGCAAATCATTACGTTATTCAACTGGTGCACATCCTTATTAAAAATACCATCAACAGTGTAGAATCATCTCCTAATCACAGCCCCTATAACGATCCCAGGGTGCAGTAATAAAATATGGCCTAAAACATACAATTCACTTCATGAATATTAAATGAGGAGTAACTAGGCACTTTACGTTACATTCTCAACAGGGCCTGCAGTTGTCTAGGCACCCCCATAGGCATTACACAGGGCGTCGCCAATCCGGTACACCCGCAACATAAAAACACTTCAACTTTGGGCAGGGTACACGTGAGTTCACTTCCATGAATTACCTTCCCTTCAGGTAAGGACATTTCATTATATGCATATTCATCAGGCCTAGACAATTAGTAAAGCAGGCGTAACAATATGTTAAGGGAAATACTAGGGGGACCCCTCAACATGTCCGTTATACTGGGGCTTCCCTATAGTGGAGGACCCCTGGGTCTCCAAGGGGAGGTCAGGGTTAAATCAGGCTGGGCCCTCTCCTCACTGGGGCCTCGCCTTACACCAAATGTTAAGGAGGGCTCTTCCCTCGTTAGTCCCCCAGGGAATGCTGGCCCCCGGCCCCCAGGGGCTTGATGTGGAGCCCTAGGGGCCTCCCGGGCTCACCTGCTGTGATGTGGCTGGTCGCTCTTCCACGCGACTGACTCCCTCCCGGGCCAGCCCTTTGATTGGCGGGGCGGGGCCCGGAGCGAGTTCCACGGCCCTCCGGCCGGCGTTGCAGGACGTTGGGGGGGCCGGTATTGCTCTCCTCCGGCCCCCGTGGAGTCAGCGGTATCAGAGGGGAAAGGGAGCGGGAGCCGGCAGTCCTTCTCGGACGGCTTCCCGCTTCCCTCGGCTGCACACAGAGTCCCTCCTACCTCCGTACGCGCTGGGGGGCGGGCCGAGTACGCCGCCCAATCCCTGCGCGGCCTGGGATATCTTCCCGGGGCTCCCGCTGGCAGTGGAGCCCCTCCGGCGTCGTTCTTCTGCTGGCTCCGGCAGGGGCCAATCACGTCGCGGCCTTCTCGGGGCGCGACCTATGACGCGGTCGGCGTCCCCGGTCCCACGGCAACGGCGCTAGCGGGCCTCGAGGCCTAGGAAGGCAGCAGTTCTCTTCACGCAGCCCTCCTGGGCTGCGGCGGCGTCCTTTTCGGCCGCGACTTCGGCGGTAGGGCTCTCGGGCCCGGCGGTGATCTCAGGGGCGATTTGGGAAGCTTCGGTGAGGGCGCGGACGGCGCACCTCACCACCCCAAACTCGGCGGTACCTCGGCTGTCCTCACAGCGCTCCTCACGCGGCGACAGCCGCAGCAGCAGCAGAGAGTAGCCACGAGGTGAGTGGCTTGGGGCAACTTCCTGTCAGGAAAGATACAGCGCGGAGCGCGCTGGCAGCCTATGAGCAGGGCTGCGTGGGAAGGGTTCGTGGGGACAGTCCAGCTGCAGGCAGGGATAGATAGTGGGGTGAAGGTCTAGCGCTTAGGGCACGGCGCTTTACCTCGTGATCCCCAGTTGAAGATTCAGCCTGGGTTGACTGGCTGTCAGGTTATGGGTTCCAGTTACACTTGGTTTCAGAATCTTGTCATGAGCTTCTTCTGAGAAGTGGCTTAGTATAATGTCCGTGACAAACGTTTCTTGTCAGAAAGTTCTTCTTCTTATGAGGGGGGTTTTGTGAGTTGGTGGTTCTGGGGTTGCTTGATGTTCCTCCCAGCACGCTGAAGGTGGTTCCCTGGGTCCCCTCACACTGGGCAAGGTCAGTGGGTGGTGGGCGTTCCTCAGCTATCTTACTTCAGCAGGGCCTCAGCCCTGTTAGCAGCAGTAGTGTAGGTCTCCCCCCTAGGCCCTAAAGCCTATACTCCGGCGCAGGTTCTCCCAGGTTCAGCGGTGCTCCAACCTAACTGACTAAAAGGTTTTCCCTCCAAGCCTCTTATACCCCTAGGTCAGGTGACCCTCCTAAAGGCGGCAAAACATAACTCCTCCCACAGCCCGGAAGGTTCTGGAACCTTCCACCTATCTAGCTATGTGGCCCAGAGGCGGGGACGGGATGGATACTGTATCCCTATGTCCCAGCCTGACCCTGGCTACTAGCGTGTATGTGTGTAAGGCCCTTCTGCAGTAGCAGGGGCCTGTGGCAGCCATCTTTAGTGAGAGAGCACCTGCACCTCAGCACTGACCAGCAGTGGCAAGGCGCCCGGAGACCTAGGTCCAGTAAAAATATGGTGGCAAAAATGAGGCGCAAAAGGGAAAAAAACAGGGCAAGACCACCCTAGGGCTGACAGGTCTAACACGCGTCCCCCCAGCCGAAAGAGGGGAGAGCTTCCCAACCTCTAGGGAGTTCTCTTCGCTAAGGCGGAAAACCGGGAGAGACCGTCAGCGTTGGCGTGGTCTACACCGGGTCGATGTTCCACCCGAAAGTCCATCCCCTGGAGGGAAATGGACCACCTCAACAATTTGGGGTTTTCGCCTCTCATTTGCATGAGCCAGCGAAGGGGTCTGTGGTCGGTCTGGATCAAGAAGTGACAACCAAAAAGGTATGGCCTCAACTTCTTCACAGCCCAAACCACGGCAAAGGCTTCCCGCTCGATGGTACTCCACCGCTGTTCCCGGGGAGTAGTCTTCGGGAGATGAAGGCCACTGGCTGGTCTTGGCCATCGTCATTCAGCTGCGAGAGCACAGCTCCTATGCCATGCTCAGAAGCGTCTGTCTGCACGATAAACTCCCGTCCAAAATCTGGAGTCCTGAGCACCGGCGCGGTGCACATGGCACGTTTAAGGGTCTCAAAGGCATCCTGGCAGGCAGCCGTCCAGATGACTCTGCGTGGCTGCCTCTTCGAAGTCAATTCCGTCAATGGGCCCACGATGGTTCCATATCCCTTGACGAACCGGCGGTAGTATCCCGTGAGGCCGAGAAAAGCTCGGACCTCTGTTTGGGTCTTGGGGGCTCCCAGGCCATGATGGTCTCAATCTTGGCTTGGAGGGGTTGCACCTTACCTCCGCCCACCAGATGTCCCAGGTACACGACAGATCCCTGTCCAATCTGGCACTTGCTGGCCTTGATGGTTAGACCAGCCCGTTGCAAAGCCTGTAGCACCTCCTGGAGATGCTGCAGATGGTCCTCCCAGCTGCTACTGAAGACAGCTATGTCATCCAGGTAGGCAGCAGAGAAGGCCTCTAGGCCAGACAGCACCTGGTTCACCAACCGCTGGAAAGTGGCTGGAGCATTTTTCAACCCGAAGGGCATCACACGAAATTGAAAGTGGCCCTCGGGGGTGGAGAACGCAGTCTTCTCCCTTGCTCCTTCCGCCATGGCGATCTGCCAATAGCCTGACGTTAAATCAATGGTACTCAGATACCGGGCTGCTCCCAGCCGGTCAATGAGCTCATCCGCCCGAGGGATCGGGTGAGCGTCGGTCTTGGTGACTGAGTTGAGTCCACGATAATCCACACAGAACCGAAGTTCTGGTGTGGTGCCCGGGGGCCGCTTTCGGCACCAACACCACCGGACTAGCCCAAGGGCTACTGGAAGGCTCAATCACCCCCAGTTCTAGCATCTTGGTAACCTCACCCTGGATACTCGCCCTGACCTTATCGGACAGCCGGTAAGACTTGTTTTTCACTGGCGGACTGTCCCCTGTGTCCACATCATGGGTACACAGGTGCGTGATTCCAGGCGTGAGGGAGAACAACGAGGCATACTGCCCCAAGACCTGGCGGCAGTCCCTCTGTTGCTCGGGGGTCAAGGATGGGGCGAGGACCACTCCTCTACCGAACCATCCTTCTCATGGGCCGCCAGAAGGTCTGGCAGAGGCTCACTCTCCTCCTCCTCACTTCCATCTGTTATCATCAAGAGAGTGAGCTCGGAACGCTCCTGGTGTGGCTTCAGGCGGTTGACGTGGAACACCCTGTGGGGTTGACGGGGGTCTTCACATCGACGACATACGTGGTCTGGCCTTTCCTTTCCAAGATCTCAAACGGCCCAGTCCACCGGTCCTGGAGGGCGCTAAGCTCTCCTGGCTCCATGACCCACACCTTCTGTCCAGCGTCTAACTCTACCGTCCGCGCGTTCCGGTCATACCATTGCTTCATGACGGCCTGACTCGCCTCTAAGTTGTCCGAGGCCTCCTTCCACAGCTTGGCCACTTGGCTGCGGAACGCCAGCATATAGCTGACCACATCACGGGGAAGCTTCGAGGAAGACTTCTCCCACCCCTCCTTGACAAGACTGAGGGGCCCCCGAACGGGGTGGCCATAGAGCAGCTCAAAGGGGCTGAAACCGACCCCCTTCTGCGGCACCTCTCGGTAGGAGAAGAGCAGACAGGGTAAGAGCACGTCCCACTTTCTTCTCAAGTCCTCGGGTAGGCTCCTGATCATCCCCTTCAAGGTTTTGTTAAAACGCTCCACGAGCCCGTTCGTCTGGGGGTGGTAAGGAGTGGAGAACCGGTAGGTCACTCCACACTCCTTCCACATGGCCTGCATGTAGGCCGACATGAAATTCGTGCCCCTATCTGACACCACGACCTTGGGGAATCCCACTCGGGTAAAAATCCCCATGAGGGCCCGCGCCACCACCGGTGCTGTGATGGTCCTCAGAGGGATTGCCTCTGGGTACCGGGTGGCGTGGTCTACTAGCACCAAAATGAACCTATGCCCAGCAGAAGTCGGCGGATCCAACGGCCCGACAATGTCAATCCCTACTCGCTCAAAAGGGGTATTGACCACTGGGAGAGGTTCTAGAGGGACCTTCACCTTAGTCCCTGTCTTGCCGCTCGCTTGGCAAGTGGTGCAGGTCTTGCAAAACGTGTCAGAAGTGACGCGCATCCTGGGCCAGTAAAAATGTGGGACCAAACGTGCAAACGTCTTGTCCTGGCCCAGGTGTCCTGCTAGTGGTATCTCATGTGCCAACTCTAGCAGAAAGGCTCGGTAGCATTGGGGGACCACCACGGCCCTTGAGGACCCATGCACCGGAGCCTTAGGCTCACTGTAGAGGAGACCATCCTCCCAGTAGACATGGTAGTTACCAGTCTCTGTTCCAGCTGCTTGGGCTTCGGCCTGTTGCCGTATGCCTTCAAGCGTAGGGCACTCCCTCTGTGCCCGGCAAAATTCTTCCCGGGTAGGCCCTCCTTCCACCTGCCACTCTGCAGGGGTCGGCAGGTCCCCCACGGGAAAACCAACCACCTCAGCGGACTCCGGGGTCACCTCCGCGGGCTCCCCATCCATCTCACCAGGTGTCTCCTCCCGGACATCTCCTCGTCCAGCAGTGGGCTGGGCCATTATTTCAGGCTCCAACCCTGGCTGAGTTCCTTGTCGGGCAGCCATGGACCGCGTGATAACGCAAGTCCATCCTGGTAACCCCAACATCTCAGCATGGGCATTGAACTCTACCTCCCTCCAGGCAGTATGTTCCAAGTCGTTGCCCAGCAGACAGTCAACTGGCATGGCAGGGCTCACCGCAACCTTCATCAGACCTGATACTCCTCCCCACTCAAAGGGGACTTGGGCCACGGGGTAATGACCCAGGCTATTATCAGCCATCACAACCGGGTGGAACTCCTCAGGAATCACCTGCTCTGGGGACACCAGCTGACGTCTCACCATCGTCATGCTGGCACCTGTGTCCCTCAGAGCCTCCACCTCCTCCCCGTTCACCAGGACCCTCTGCCGATACTTGGCAGTGTTCGCGGGTACCTGAACCCGTGGGATGATCTCTCTATCCCCCAGGGAAACTAAGGTCAAGCCTGTCCACTCACCTCCCCTACCTAGGGACAACTCCTCCCCAAGCGCTACACTGGCCACCCCGGGGCTCTTACCTCCTGTGGGGCTGGGGTTCTCTTGCGACACTGGGGATCCCCCTTGTAGTGTCCAACCTCCCCGCACTCGTAGCACCGGACAGTTCTGGGCTGCTGACTCCTGTCAGGGTAAGTGGGTTTCTGGAATCCAGATTGGGATGGGGAACCTACCCCTCTCCCAGGCGGTCTATTTTGGGGACCTTTAAAGAACTCCCTCTTTTAACTCCCCCTCTTTCCTCTGGGGGAACCCCTGTCCACCTTTCGGGGGTCTGCCCCGGCTCCCTTGTGGGACACCCGAGTGCTGACCCACGTGTCTGCCTCCTCTGCAAGCTCCCTAGGATTGGTCAGCTTGCGGTCCACCAAGTACTGGCGCAGCTCCGGAAAACATTTCTCGAGGAGGTGCTCTCTCAAGAACAGGTCGTACAGCCCAGGGTAATTGTCAATGTTGCTGCCACGCACCCAACCCTCCAAGCCTTCCGGGCATAATCATAAAAATCCACCCAGTTTTGTGTGTTGAGCTTGTGGCTGTTGCGGAACTTTTGGCGGTACTTCTCTGGGGTGAGGCCAAACTTCCTGAGCAGGGCCTCCTTCATGATAGGGTAGTTGGTCTGCTCCCCCTTATCCAAAGTTAAAAGTGTGTCCCTTACTGGTGGAGGTATGTACCTGTAGAGACCTCCCCCAGTAGCTCTCAGGAACTCTATGGGCCACCAAAGCTACCTCGTACGCCGCCAACCACTTGTCGATGTCATCACCCACACTAAAGCTGGCTAACACCTCCCTGGGTAGATAAAATTTGGGCTCCTGTGGAACCCCAGCAGGTACGCTGCCACCATTTCCTTTGCCTTCCATCTCCATCTGCAAGGCTCGGAGCTCTAGTTCTTTCAGGCTAAGCTCATGTGCAAGCCTCCTTTCCTCCATGGCTAGCCTTGCCTGCTCTCGCTCCCTTTCCATCCTAGCCAACTCTAATGTCAATTGCCTCTGCTCCCTCCTGTCCTCGAATTCCTCTGCTGACAAACTCCCCCTGACGCACTACTGCCTGCCCTGGAACGTCTTCCTGGCAACACATTCTCGCTGACGTCAATGTTCAGTAGGCTCAGTTCTCCTGGGTCGTCTGCCTCCCTCTGCTCCTCATCCCCTCTTCCCCCCGGGTGGGCCATTACCCATGCCCTCAAAGCTTTCTGAAGCACCTCCTTCCTGGCGCCTCGCTTGACGGCCACCATCCTCTCTAGGCAGAACTCCTTGAGCTGTGTCACCGTATACCTCTCTAGGTCGGCTAACTCAAACTCCATCCTCCTAGGTGGGGTCCCAGACAATTTAAGGAAGGGGTTCTAAATTGTAGGTAGCAGGTCTACCGCAGGACTAACACAATCGGCAATCACAAGAGAATTCCTAGTACTTGCATTTCACTAGGTGTCTAATTGCGGCGCACACTGAGTCACTGTAGGGTGCTGCACAAACACCAGTCCTTATCCCACCGCTGAACACCAAATGTTAAGGAGGGCTCTTCCCTCGTTAGTCCCCCAGGGAATGCTGGCCCCCGGCCCCCAGGGGCTTGATGTGAAGCCCTAGGGGCCTCCCGGGCTCACCTGCTGTGATGTGGCTGGTCGCTCTTCCACGCGACTGACTCCCTCCCGGGCCAGCCCTTTGATTGGCGGGGCGGGGCCCGGAGCGAGTTCCACGGCCCTCCGGCCGGCGTTGCAGGACGTTGGGGGGGGGCCGGTATTGCTCTCCTCCGGCCCCCGTGGAGTCAGCGGTATCAGAGGGGAAAGGGAGCGGGAGCCGGCAGTCCTTCTCGGACGGCTTCCCGCTTCCCTCGGCTGCACACGGAGTCCCTCCTACCTCCGTACGCGCTGGGGGGGCGGGCCGAGTACGCCGCCCAATCCCTGCGCGGCCTGGGCTATCTTCCCGGGGCTCCCGCTGGCAGTGGAGCCCCTCCGGCGTCGTTCTTCTGCTGGCTCCGGCAGGGGCCAATCACGCCGCGGCCTTCTCGGGGGCGCGACCTATGACGCGGTCGGCGTCCCCGGTCCCACGGCAACGGCGCTAGCGGGCCTCGAGGCCTAGGAAGGCAGCAGTTCTCTTCACGCAGCCCTCCTGGGCTGCGGCGGCGTCCTTTCGGCCGCGACTTCGGGCGGTAGGGCTCTCGGGCCCGGCGGTGATCTCAGGGGCGATTTGGGAAGCTTCGGTGAGGGCGCGGACGGCGCACCTCACCACCCCAAACTCGGCGGTACCTCGGCTGTCCTCACAGCGCTCCTCACGCGGCGACGGCCGCAGCAGCAGCAGAGAGTAGCCACGAGGTGAGTGGCTTGGGGCAACTTCCTGTCAGGAAAGATACAGCGCGGAGCGCGCTGGCAGCCTATGAGCAGGGCTGCGTGGGAAGGGTTCGTGGGGACAGTCCAGCTGCAGGCAGGGATGGATAGGGGGTGAAGGTCTAGCGCTTAGGGCACGGCGCTTTACCTCGTGATCCCCAGTTGAAGATTCAGCCTGGGTTGACTGGCTGTCAGGTTATGGGTTCCAGTTACACTTGGTTTCAGAATCTTGTCATGAGCTTCTTCTGAGAAGTGGCTTAGTATAATGTCCGTGACAAACGTTTCTTGTCAGAAAGTTCCTCTTCTTATGAGGGGGGGGGGGTTTTGTGAGTTGGTGGTTCTGGGGTTGTTTGATGTTCCTCCCAGCACGCTGAAGGTGGTTCCCTGGGTCCCCTCACACTGGGCAAGGTCAGTGGGTGGTGGGCGTTCCTCAGCTATCTTACTTCAGCAGGGCCTCAGCCCTGTCAGCAGCAGTAGTGGAGGTCTCCCCCCTAGGCCCTAAAGCCTATACTCCGGCGCAGGTTCTCCCAGGTTCAGCGGTGCTCCAACCTAACTGACTAAAAGGTTTTCCCTCCAAGCCTCTTATACCCCTAGGTCAGGTGACCCTCCTAAAGGCGGCAAAACATAACTCCTCCCACAGCCCGGAAGGTTCTGGAACCTTCCACCTATCTAGCTATGTGGCCCAGAGGCGGGGACGGGATGGATACTGTATCCCTATGTCCCAGCCTGACCCTGGCTACTAGCGTGTATGTGTGTAAGGCCCTTCTGCAGTAGCAGGGGCCTGTGGCAGCCATCTTTAGTGAGAGAGCACCTGCACCTCAGCACTGACCAGCAGTGGCAAGGCGCCCGGAGACCTAGGTCCAGTAAAAATATGGTGGCAAAAATGAGGCGCAAAAGGGAAAAAAAACAGGGCAAGACCACCCTAGGGCTGACAGGTCTAACAGTCAGCCAATGGCCGACGCAAGCACTACCTCCCTGGTGCGGCGCACGTCCATTGGCCGTCACCAGGGAGGGCCCCCTTTGAACCTCCGGGTGTCTAGTTTTCAGAAATGTGTGGGTTTGGTAGGTTTCCCTAGTTGGCCGCTGAGCACTGGGCCAAAAACCCAGGTGACCCCCCTTGCAAAACCAGGTTGTTTTGTGATAGGCAATTTTGATGTCTCCTCAATACGTTTTGGGCCCTTGCCTGTCGCGGGTACTTGGGCCTCCCACACGAGTGAGGCACCATTTTTATCGGGGGACCTGGGGAAACGCTGGGTGGGAGGAAATTTGTGTCAGCCCGGTGATCCCACAACTTTCCCACACAAAAATGTGTGGAAAAAGTGATTTTTTTCAGCTAAATTTGAGGTTTGCAGGGGATTCTGGGAAGAAAACGTTGGGGGTTCCACGCAAGCCATACCTCCCTGGAATCCGCCAGGTGTCTAGTTTTCAGAAATGTGTGGGTTTGGTAGGTTTCCCTAGCTGGCCGCCGAGCACGGGGCCAAAAACCCAGGTGAACCCCCTTGCAAAACCAGGTTGTTTTGTGATAGGCAATTTTGATGTCTCCGCAATACGTTTTGGGCCCTTGCCTGTCGTGGGTACTTGGGCCTCCCACACGAGTGAGGCACCATTTTTATCGGGATACCTGGGGGAACGCTGGGTGGGAGCAAATTTGTGTCAGCCCAGTGATCCCACAACTTTCCCACACAAAAATATGTGGAAAAAGTGATTTTTTCAGCTAAATTTGAGGTTTGCAGGGGATTCTGGGTAAGAAAACGTTGGGGGATCCACGCAAGCCATACCTCCCTGGAATCCCCCGGGTGTCTAGTTTTCAGAAATGTGTGGGTTTGGTAGGTTTCCCTAGCTGGCCGCCGAGCACGGGGCCAAAAACCCAGGTGACCCCCCTTGCAAAACCAGGTTATTTTGTGATAGGCAATTTTGATGTTTCCTCAATGAGTTTTGGGCCCTTGCCTGTTGCGGGTACGTGACCCACCCATACAAGTGAGGTACCATTTTTCTTGGAAGACTTTGGGGAATGGGGGGTGGGTGGAATTTTGTGGATCCACGCTGATTCTAGAACTTTCTACCACAGAAATGTGCGGAAAATGTGGTTTATTTGACACATTTTGAGGTTGGCAAGGGATTCTGGGTAACAGAACCTGGTGAGAGCCAGACAAGTCACCCCATCCTAGATTTCCCTGGGTGTCTACTTTTTAAAAATGTATAGGTTTGCTAGGTTTACCTAGGTGCCGGCAGAGCTAGGGTTCAAAATCTACAGCTAGGCACTTTGCAAAAAAAGGGTCCGTTTTCACTGTGAAAATGAGGTGTGTCCACGTTGCGTTTTGGGCCGTTTCCTGTCGCGGGCACTAGGCCTACCCACACAAGTGAGGTACCATTTTTCTCAGAAGACTTTGGAGAATGCGGGGTGGGTGGAATTTTGTGGATCCACGCAGATTCCAGAACTTTCCACCACAGAAATGTGTGGAAAATGTGGGTTTTTTTAACAGATTTTGAGGTTTGCCGGGGATTCTGGGTAACAGAACCTGGTGAGAGCCAGACAAGCCACCCCATCCTGGATTTCCCTGGGTGTCTAGTTTTTAAAAATGTATAGGTTTGCAAGGTTTCCCTAGGTGCCGGCAGACCTCGTGTTAGACCTGGCATCCTTGGCGTGGGTCTCCCTTCCATTTTTTTATGATGCCTCCAATGTTATTGATCTGTTTTTGCTGGTTTAGATGCTTTGTGCACTGTGCCACTGCTATTCAGTGCCACAGTGCAAGTGCTCCCTATTGTAAATTGATGTATGTATTAGTGACTCCATGATTGGATGATTGGTTTACTTGTCAGTCTCTAGTACAGTGCACTGAGTGTGCCCAGGGCTTGTAAATCCAATGCCGCTGGTGGGCTTGCAGCACTGGTTGTGCCACCCTCAGAAGCAGCTCGTTAAATGTGTCTCAGGCCTGCCATTGGAGAGCCTGTGTGCAGCCTAGGGCTGCCATGTCGACTTGGTGAGTACACCCACTTACCAGTCCCTAAACCTTCCCTTTACTGCATGTTGGTCACCCCTAAAGTAGGCCCTAGGGCAGGGTGCATTGTAAGTATAAGGTAGGACATGCCCTGGTGTGTGTGGCATGTCCTAATAGTGAATTACAGCCATTTTCGTTTTTCACTATTGCAAGGCTACCTGCTCTCCATAGGCCAGAATGGGCAGTTTTGATTATTACACCTTATAATCCTAACTGACCCAGGGAACATGGTACAAAAACGAATTTAGTATGCCTGAACTCAGGATGATAAAATACATCTTTTAGTGAAGTTGGTTTTAACATTCTGTGTTTGAAAATACCACTTTTAGAAAGTGGGTATTTTCTTGCCTAACTATCCAAGCCTGCCTCTGCTAGGTTGTGTATTCCTTGTCTGGAGTTTGACTGACAAGGGCTGGGGGTGGCTACAGGAGACAGGGTGAGTTAGCACAGGGCTGAATAGAGAGATCTGCATCCAGAGTGGAGGGAGGAGTTGCACCTGGGTCTGAATAGGGCTGTGCCTGCCTTCCACAATGCTGGCACCACCTCCTGCCGGGCGGCTGAGCACTCTGCCCCACATTCTGAAAGGACAGAAGGAGTCCTGTAAACAAAGTGCTCCAGGACTGACCAGAACTGGTTTTGGACTAGGCAAAGGCCTCTCTGCCTTCAGAGAACAAAGAGAAAAGGTGTATAAAAGGGGACCCAGACCCCTAGGAAATTAGATCACTTTTGGGAAACAAGAAGAAACCTTTGCTGAGGAGCGGAACCAAGAAGAAACTGAGGAGTGACTTTCCCTAAGCTGAAGTGCTGCTTGGGGGATTGGCCTGCAGTGGTTGCCTAACTGCCAAAGAAAGGAGAGAGGAACTTTGTGTGTACTTTCATCAACTTGTGAAGGATCTCCAAGGGCTTGATTTTAGAGCCTGCCTCCTGCTGAAGTCTCAGGAACAACAGACTTCACCCACCAGCTCCCCCTGTGTTCCCTTGCTGGGAAATTGGACCTTCTGACACACTTGCGTGTCTCTGGGAGCTGGAAGCGCGACTCAACACGAAGAAGCGTGTCGCCGCAGCCGCTGAGTATCGCATCGCCGGAGAAAGGTATCGACGTCGCAGCAGACGCCGGCGCATCCCCGAAGAAGCGCGCCGCATCCTTCGAAGCGCCTCACAGCACCGGAGAAAAGTGTCGCCGTCGCACCAGACGCCGTCGCATCCCCGGGGCAGAGCATCGACCTCGCATCAGACACCGATGCATCGCAACATGAGGCGCGCCCGCATCCCAGGAGAAGATCGTCGACCTCGCATCAGACGCCGTCGCATCGCCAGGGAAGCGTGTCGCAGGGCCTATCGCGGCTCCAAAGACTCATCGAAATCGCCGCACGGCCGTCGGGCGTGCACGCATCACCCCTTCGTTGTCGCAACCTCAAGAAGACGCCTGTTAGACTTGGCATCTTTTGGCGTGTTTCCCCTGACTTTTTGCTTTCTGACCTCCTGGTTTTGACTCTGTTTTTGCTGGTGTAATGATTCTGCGCACTTTCCTCACTGCGGTCCAGTGGGAAAGTGCAAGTGCACCTGTATAAAATGTGTTATGGATTGGTGTTTCCATGATTGGCCTATTTGGTCTATGTATCAGTCCCTTGTAAAGTGCACTGCGAGTGCCAGGGCCTATAGACCAAATGCTGTTGGTGGGCTGCAGCACTGGATTGTGCCACCCACGCAAACAGCCCGTAAAGTGTAACTCGGGCCTGCCATCGCAGAGCCTGTGCGCAGCCTGGGGCTGCCATAGTCGACTTGGCAAGTGCACACACTTGCAAGTCCCTAAACCTTCCCTTTTCTACATGTTAGTCACCCCTAAGGTAGGCCCAAGGTACCCCTGTGGGCAGGGTGCGTTGTATGCGAAAGGTAGGACATGCCCTGGTGTGTGCGGCATGTCCTGATAGTGAATTACATCCTAGTTCGTTTTTCACTATTGCAAGGCTACCTGTTCCCCTAGGCCAGAACGGGCAGTTTTGATTATTACAGCTTATAATCCTAACTGACCCCGGGAACATGGTAGAAATTCGAGTTTAGTATGCCTGGACTCAGAATGATAAAATGCAGCTTTTAGTGAAGTTGGCTTTAACATTCTGTGTTTGAAAATACCACTTTTAGAAAGTGGGTATTTTCTTGTCTAACCATCCAAGCCTGCCTCTGCGAGGTTGTGTATTCCTTGTCTGGAGTGTGAGTGACAGGGGCTGGGGGATGCCAGGAGACAGGGTGAGCCAGCGCAGGGCTGAATAGCAAGATCTACATGTAGATGGGTGGGAGGGGTCGCACCTGGGCCCTGAATAGGACAGTGCCTTCCCTCCACAATGCTGGCTCCACCTCCTGTGGTGCGTCTGATGTCCCTGGCCTACTCACTGAAAGAAGGGACGGAGACTTGTCAACAAAGTGCTCCAGAACTGGTTTGGACTAGGCAAAGGCCTCTCTGCCTTCAGAGAACAAAGGAATTTGGGATATAAATATTGGGGCCCTGACCCCATGAATTTAGATCTCGCTGGAATCAAGGAACCTGCCAAGACGAAGAGCTGGAAGAGCTGCCAGGAGGAGTACTGCCCCTTTGCTGTGTTGTTGCTTTGTTGGGTTGGCCTGCAGCTGCTGCTTCTGCCTTGGGCAGTGAAAGGACTGGACTGAACTTTCTACAAACTTGTGCTGAGTATCTCCAAGGGCCTGAAACCGAGCTGGCCTCCTGTTAAGAAGTCTCAGGGACTACAAAGACTTCACAAGCCTCTGGGTACCGCTTCTGGAACGCTGTTTCAGTTGCCACAGAGGAAGGGAACTGCAACCGACTCCGTCAACCGAATCCATCCCTGGCCGGTGACCTGTTTGCACCGCAGACCGCATCGCCCCGCTTCGCATCGCAACCCTGGTCTCACCGTGGGCGACGTCCGACGCCGCCAACATCGAGCCGCTGCTTGCACCGTGACCTGTGGGCACCGCAGTTCGCATCGCATCGCTTCACTGAACCAGATCGGACCCGACCGACGCGTTCGCTGCAACTGGCTCAAGAGTCGAGACCGCACCGCATTTGGGGCACCGCTCGCACGTCTGCGACGCACCGCTCCGACTCGCACCGCTGTCCGACGCCAGCTCCCGCACTCCGGCTTGGTCGCCTGCAGCGCAACCTGTCAGCACCGCATCGAGCATCGTCTCACCCTGCATCGCACGCCTTGGACTCACCGAGCCCGTCTGCACGACGCTCATCGAGCCGCTGCCTGCACCGCATCGAGGGACACAGCACCTTGCATCGCTCCGTCTTGCACCGAAACCGCGATGAACGCCGACCGGCTCGTACACCCCGTACCAGCCACAACGAGAAAGGTACTGTGACCGAGTCTGTTCACGACTCTGCTGGCCCGTATCGACGCGGTCGGCTGGAACTGTTAGACTCTGTGGTTTTCAGCATCACGGTAGGCTCGGACGGAGCTACCGACTCGTACGAACTTTGCTTTTGTGCTATTCCTGCAAAGAAGAAGTTACCGTATCAAGTATTCATTCGTAAAGTATAGTATTGTGGATTTTTGTCGTAATTGGTCTTGTCTTGAGTATATAAAATATTGGTTATTTTTCTAAACTGGTGTGGTGTCCGTTTGTAGTGCTTACACGGTATTACTGTTGGTTATGTGCAAATGCTTTACACACTGCCTCTGAATTAAGCCTGACTGCTCGCGCCAAGCTACCACGAGGGTGAGCAGGGGTTACTTCACGAGTGTAACACCCTTACCCTGACTAGGAAGAAGGGTCCCTACTTGGACGAAGGTGCAAACCCTTGCCAACTAGAGATCCCATTTCTAACATTGGTTGTCAGCGGTGAGGATAGGACTTGTGTTTGCACTTGACTTACAGTGATTGGTGTGCACTACTACCATATCGCAGACCATTATGTACCACATACTGGTTCTTTTTCTTTTGGCCTATTTTTGATCTTGCCAGTTTTCAACTCACTACTTTTGTTATGCCTGAATCAATTGCATCATCCGTTGCATCCCTGGAAGTCATCTTTGAGGAGGATAGGTTGGAATCCTACGCCGTAAAGGAGCTACGAGCGATTTGTAAAAACCTGAAAGTCCAAATTAAAGGCCTCACAAGGAAGGAGGAGCTACAGAAGGCGCTGAGGGCCTGGTAGCAGCCAGACATGCCAATGGGCAGCCTGGTGATCTCAGTGAGGAGGTGGAGGAGCCTATTTCCAGGGTGGATGTGCTTTGGGTAGGGGGAACCCGCCAGATCAGGCAGCAGCAGTCTGTCCCCAGAGGAGCTGGAGGACAGGCGGGAGGCAAGGCAGTTTGAGCTGCAGAAGCTCAGACTGGAGAGTGAGCGGGAGGAGAAGAGATTGGCCATAGAGGAGAGGAAGATGCTCTTAGAGCATGAGAGAGAACTGAAGGAGCTAGAACTTAGGAGTAAGTCAGGCTCCGATGGTGGCAGCAATTCGTCCAGAAAGGCAGACAGGATTGTGCACATTCCCAAGAACGTAGGCAAGGAGTTCAAGAAGGGGGATGACATACAAAGGTGGTTTCAGGGTTATGAGGCAGCCATACACATGAATGGGGTCCCTGAGGAGAATTGGGGAGCAGGATTGTGGCCGCTTTTTCCTGAAGAAGCAAGGGATGCTCTGATAGCTTTGGGTAAGGGGTATCACCTCACCTATGCTGACATGAAGGATGCCCTTCTCACAAAGTATGGTCTTACTCCTGAAAAGTACAGGGATCAGTTCAGGTCCAGTAAGAAGTCTGATGCCAACACTTGGTTGGAATGTGTGGATGTGTTCTGCAGGTCTCTGGATGGTTGGGTGAAGGGCAGTAGTGTAACAGATTTTCAGGGGCTCTACAACTTGATTGCATGGGAGCACTTGTCTAGTCTATGTTTTGCAGATCTGCGCCAGCACCTAGTTGATAGTAAGCTAACTGACCCCAGGAAGCTTGCTATGGAAGCGGACCGCTGGGTGAGTACCAGGGTCCACAAGAAAGCGTTTGGGGGAGACTCAGCCAAAGGTGGGCAGGGTCCCCAGCAGAAAGGTGGGGGGACAAGGGTAAAGCACAGGAGTTCTCTAAAGGGCCCCAAACTAGTACCCAGGGTAAAGGTTCCCAGCCCCCGGTGTTAAGAAGAAAGGGGTCTCCACAGGGAAGCCTGTTGAGACCGGCCCCCGCAAGTGTTATGCATGTGACCAGGTAGGTCACTTTAAGGGGGACCCCAAGTGCCCGAAGGGGACACAGCCGCCCACCTGTGGACAGTCCAAAGTGTTGGCTAGTGTAGCGCTTGGGGAGGAGGGGTGCCCACAGGAGGGTGGGGATCCCGCAGAAATGACCCTTGTCTCACTAGGGGACAGTGAGATGGTCCCAGGAAACCAGGTGCCCCCTAACACAAAGAAATATAGCACCTGGGTGACCATTAATGGGAACAGGGTAGAGGCTTTCAGAGACACTGGAGCCAGTGTGACCTCAGTCCGGTGTCACCTGGTGTCTGAGAAGCAAGTAGTCCCAGGAGCATTCCACCAAGTAGTTGCTGTAGACAACTCAGAGCGCCAATGTATGGTGGCGCAGGTTCCCTTTGAATGGGGGGGTCTCAGGTCCCTTGAGGGTGGTTGTGAGCCCTACCATGCCTGTAGATTGTCTGCTAGGAAACGACCTGGAGCAGTCCTCATGGAAGGAGGTTGAGCTCAGGTCTCACTTGGAGATGCTTGGGCTGCCAGAGTGGGCATGCGTGTCTACTCGGTCAATGGCAGCCAAAAGGGTGATCAAGAGGACTTGGAGCCTGAAACAGTGGCCCAAGTCCCTGCCAAGAGAAAGGGCAGGGGCGCGGGAAACCGGCCCCCGAAGTTCCCACGGACCGGGAGGAGGCGGACCTCGAGGGGACGCCCGGTGCCTACAGGGGAGCAGGTAGCCGAACAGGGAGACATCTCTGAGCTGACCCATTGGCAGCAAGAAGGGGGTCCCACCAGGGAGGAGTTCTGCAGGGAGCAGAACGAGTGCCCTACTCTGGAGGGTCTGCGGCGGCAGGCTGCAGACCAGGCCGCTGGCAATCAGTCCGGGTCACTTCTGATCTACTGGGAGAGTGGTCTCCTATACAGTGAGCCTAAGGTTGCTGAGCCTGGGTCAGCCCGTGTGCTGGTGGTACCCCAGCGCTTCAGGACCTTCCTACTGGGTCTGGCTCATGACGTGCCTTTGGCAGGACATTTGGGGCAGGACAAGACCTTTGACAGGCTTGTCACCCACTTCTTTGGCCCCAAATGCGAAGGCAGTCAGATGCACACTGTAGGTCTTGCCAAACTTGCCAGGCAAGTGGTAAGAGTGGGAGGAAGGTCAAAGCTCCTCTCCAACCTTTTCCTGTTGTTGGAACACCCTTTGAAAGGGTAGGGATGGATATTGTGGGGCCACTGGATCCCAAGACAGCCATGGGCAACAGGTACATCCTGGTCTTGGTGGACCATGCCACCCGGTACCCGGAGGCAATCCCTCTCAGGACAACGACGGCGCCAGTGGTGGGCCGGGCGTTAATGGGGATCTTTTCCCATGTGGGATTCCCCAGAGAGGT
This sequence comes from Calotriton arnoldi, assembly GCA_963921515.1. Taxonomy (NCBI): domain Eukaryota; kingdom Metazoa; phylum Chordata; class Amphibia; order Caudata; family Salamandridae; genus Calotriton; species Calotriton arnoldi. The sequence goes on from CAWUFW010018534.1 coordinate 56,723, forward strand.
GGTTTCTGATAGGGGGACCAATTTCATATCGAAGTATATGACATCCCTGTGGAAGGAGTGTGGTGTAACCTACAAGTTCACCACTCCTTACCACCCACAAGGAAACGGTCTGGTGGAGAGATTCAACCAGACCTTGAAAGGCATGATCAAGGGTCTAACAGAACCCATGAGGCGTAAGTGGGACGTCCTCTTGCCATGCCTACTCTTTGCATACAGGGAGGTGCCTCAGAAGTCTCTTGGGTACAGCCCCTTTGAGCTCCTGTATGGCCACCCTGTCAGAGGACCTCTGAGTTTGGTGAAGGAAGGCTGGGAGGCAGCTCCCAGGAAAACTCCCCAGGATGTATTTAGCTACATGCTGGCCTTTAGAAACCAAACTGCCCGCTTCAGGAAACTCGCTCAGGCGAACCTAGAAGCCAGCCAGGAAGAAATGAAGAGATGGTATGACCAGAATGCCACTCTGGTCGAATTTCAACCTGGGCAGAAAGTGTGGGTCATGGCTCCAGTGGCACCTTGTGCCTTGCAGGACAAGTGGACTGGGCCATATGAGGTAAAGGAGCGCAAAAGTGACGTCACCTACCTGGTGGATTTACAGGCTCCAAGGCACCCTTTGAGGGTCCTTCACGTGAACCGCCTCAAGCCCCACTTCGAGAGGTCTGAAGTGAGTATGCTCTTGGCGACAGATGATGGGGTGGAAGAGGAGAGTGAGCCTCTCCCTGACCTCCTGTCTACCAAGGAGCATGATGGGTCAGTAGAGGGTGTGATCCTCTCCCTACTCTGACTCAGGAGCAGCAGGGGGACTGTCGCCAGTTGTTGGGACAGTTCGCCCCACTGTTCTCTCTGACCCCCGGTGTTACTCACTGGTGTACCCATGACGTGGACACTGGTGACAGCCATCCTGTGAAGCACAAGATTTACAGGTTGACTGACCGGGTCAGAGCCAGCATCAAGGAGGAGGTCTCTAAGATGTTGGCGTTAGGGGTGATTGAGCCCTCCCACAGCCCTTGGGCCAGCCCAGTGGTCTTGGTCCCAAAGGCTGCTGCGCCCGGTGCCACTCCAGAACTCCGGTTTTGTGTGGACTACCGTGGGCTCAATGCCGTCACCAGGACTGACGCACACCCCATCCCCAGAGCTGATGAGCTCATTGATCGTTTGGGAGCTGCCCGGTTCCTCAGCACGTTTGATTTGACGTCTGGGTACTAGCAGATTGCCTTAACCGATGGGGCCAAGGAGAGATCAGCATTCTCAACCCCAGAAGGTCATTACCAATTCCGGGTGATGCCCTTTGGGTTGAAGAATGCCCCTGCCACCTTTCAGAGGTTGGTCAATCAGGTGTTGGCTGGGCTGGAGGATTTCAGTGCCGCCTACCTGGATGACATTGCTGTGTTCAGTTCCAGCTGGGAAGAACATTTACAGCACCTTGAGAAAGTGTTGAGGGCTCTGCAAGGTGCAGGCCTCACGATCAAGGCCAGTAAGTGCCAGATCGGGCAGGGTTCTGTGGTGTACTTGGGACACCAGGTAGGAAGCGGCCAGGTGGCGCCCTACAACCCAAGATTGACACCATTCTGGCTTGGGAACCCCCAAGACCCAGACAGAGGTGAGAGCCTTCTTAGGTCTCACCGGTTACTATAGGAGATTTGTTAAGGGCTATGGCACCATCGTTGCTCCCTTAACAGAGCTGACCTCTAAGAGGCAGCCCAGGAAAGTGATCTGGACTGAGTCCTGCCAGAAAGCTTTTGATGCCCTGAAGGCAGCCATGTGCACGGCGCCCGTGCTCAAGGCACCTGACTTCTCCAAGGAATTTGTCGTGCAGACTGACGCTTCAGAGCATGGTGTGGAGCGGTGCTCTCACAACTGAACGAAGAGGGCCTGGATCAGCCTGTAGTCTTCCTTAGCAGGAGACTACTTCCCAGGGAACAGAGGTGGAGTGCCATAGAAAGGGAAGCTTTTGCTGTGGTCTGGGCGCTGAAGAAGTTGAGACCCTACCTGTTTGGGACTCACTTCCGGGTTCAGACAGACCACAGGCCCCTCAGATGGTTGATGCAAATGAGGGGTGAGAATCCAAAACTGTTGAGGTGGTCCATCTCCCTACAGGGAATGGACTTTACGGTGGAACACCGTCCTGGTACAGAACACGCCAACGCAGATGGTCTGTCCATGTTCTTCCGCCTTAGTGAAGAGAACTCCAATGGGGTTGGGTAGTTCTCCCTACTTTCAGCTGGAGGGGACATGTGTTAGACTTGGCATCTTTTGGCGTGTTTCCCCTGACTTTTTGCTTTCTGACCTCCCGGTTTTGACTCTGTTTTTGCTGGTGTAATGATTCTGCGCACTTTCCTCACTGCGGTCCAGTGGGAAAGTGCAAGTGCTCCTGTATAAAATGTGTTATGGATTGGTGTTTCCATGATTGGCCTATTTGGTCTATGTATCAGTCCCTTGTAAAGTGCACTGCGAGTGGCAGGGCCTATAGACCAAATGCTGTTGGTGGGCTGCAGCACTGGATTGTGCCACCCACGCAAACAGCCCGTAAAGTGTAACTCGGGCCTGCCATCGCAGAGCCTGTGCGCAGCCTGGGGCTGCCATGTCGACTTGGCAAGTGCACAAACTTGCAAGTCCCTAAACCTTCCCTTTTCTACATGTTAGTCACCCCTAAGGTAGGCCCAAGGTACCCCTGTGGGCAGGGTGCGTTGTATGCGAAAGGTAGGACATGCCCTGGTGTGTGCGGCATGTCCTGATAGTGAATTACAGCCTAGTTCGTTTTTCACTATTGCAAGGCTACCTGTTCCCCTAGGCCAGAACGGGCAGTTTTGATTATTACAGCTTATAATCCTAACTGACCCCGGGAACATGGTAGAAATTCGAGTTTAGTATGCCTGGACTCAGAATGATAAAATGCAGCTTTTAGTGAAGTTGGTTTTAACATTCTGTGTTTGAAAATACCACTTTTAGAAAGTGGGTATTTTCTTGTCTAACCATCCAAGCCTGCCTCTGCGAGGTTGTGTATTCCTTGTCTGGAGTGTGAGTGACAGGGGCTGGGGGATGCCAGGAGACAGGGTGAGTCAGCGCAGGGCTGAATAGCAAGATCTACATGTAGATGGGTGGGAGGGGTCGCACCTGGGCCCTGAATAGGACAGTGCCTTCCCTCCACAATGCTGGCTCCACCTCCTGTGGTGCGTCTGATGTCCCTGGCCTACTCACTGAAAGAAGGGACGGAGACTTGTCAACAAAGTGCTCCAGAACTGGTTTGGACTAGGCAAAGGCCTCTCTGCCTTCAGAGAACAAAGGAATTTGGGATATAAATATTGGGGCCCTGACCCCATGAATTTAGATCTCGCTGGAATCAAGGAACCTGCCAAGACGAAGAGCTGGAAGAGCTGCCAGGAGGAGTACTGCCCCTTTGCTGTGTTGTTGCTTTGTTGGGTTGGCCTGCAGCTGCTGCTTCTGCCTTGGGCAGTGAAAGGACTGGACTGAACTTTCTACAAACTTGTGCTGAGTATCTCCAAGGGCCTGAAACTGAGCTGGCCTCCTGTTAAGAAGTCTCAGGGACTACAAAGACTTCACAAGCCTCTGGGTACCGCTTCTGGAACGCTGTTTCAGTTGCCACAGAGGAAGGGAACTGCAACCGACTCCGTCAACCGAATCCATCCCTGGCCGGTGACCTGTTTGCACCGCAGACCGCATCGCCCCGCTTCGCATCGCAACCCTGGTCTCACCGTGGGCGACGTCCGACGCCGCCAACATCGAGCCGCTGCTTGCACCATGACCTGTGGGCACCGCAGTTCGCATCGCATCGCTTCACTGAACCAGCCGGACCCGACCGACGCGGTCGCTGCAACTGGCTCAAGAGTCGAGACCGCACCGCATTTGGGGCACCGCTCGCACGTCTGCGACGCACCGCTCCGACTCGCACCGCTGTCCGATGCCAGCTCCCGCACTCCGGCTTGGTCGCCTGCAGCGCAACCTGTCAGCACCGCATCGAGCATCGTCTCACCCTGCATCGCACGCCTTGGACTCACCGACCCCGTCTGCACGACGCTCATCGAGCCGCTGCCTGCACCGCATTGAGGGACACCGCACCTTGCATCGCTCCGTCTTGCACCGCAACCGCGACGAACGCCGACCGGCTCGTACACCCCGTACCAGCCACAACGAGAAAGGTTCTGTGACCGAGTCTGTTCACGACTCTGCTGGCCCGTATCGACGCGGTCGGCTGGAACTGTTAGACTCTGTGGTTTTCAGCATCACGGTAGGCTCGGACGGAGCTACCGACTCGCACGAACTTTGCTTTTGTGCTATTCCTGCAAAGAAGAAGTTACCGTATCAAGTATTCATTCGTAAAGTATAGTATTGTGGATTTTTGTCGTAATTGGTCTTGTCTTGAGTATATAAAATATTGGTTATTTTTCTAAACTGGTGTGGTGTCCGTTTGTAGTGCTTACACGGTATTACTGTTGGTTATGTGCAAATGCTTTACACACTGCCTCTGAATTAAGCCTGACTGCTCGTGCCAAGCTACCACGAGGGTGAGCAGGGGTTACTTCACGAGTGTAACACCCTTACCCTGACTAGGAAGAAGGGTCCCTACTTGGACGAAGGTGCAAACCCTTGCCAACTAGAGATCCCATTTCTAACAACGCCACTTTGTTTCTTTTTGCACCAGATCTTCAACGCATCACCGTCCTTGCGTGTAAGGGACTACCGCATCACCTTCCCTGCAACACTTTTCGTTGCCCTGCGTTACGCATCTTAAGGTACATTGAACTCAAAGTGTCGCATTGCTATTTTAAGAGACTGAAGCTAATTCTACCACCTTTAAAGTACAGTATTGTGGATTATTTATGTCATTTATGGTCTTGTGGTAAATCTATATAAAAGATACTTATTTTTATAATACAACCTGTGTGGTGTCCATTTGTAGTGTTGTCGCTAGATTACTGTATGTGTTCACAAATGCTTTACACACTGCCTCTGAACTAAGCCTGTCTGCTCGTGCCAAGCTACCAAGAGGGTGAGCAGGGGTTATTTCAGGAGTGTACCCCCTTACCCTGACTAGAAGCAAGGGTCCCTATTTGGACAAAGGTACCTACCTCTGCCAACTAGAGACCCCCAGTTCTAACACCTAGGGTTCAAAATCTAAAGCTAGGCACTTTGCAAAAAAAGGGTCCGTTTTCACTGTGAAAATGTGGTGTGTCCACGTTGCATTTTGGGCCGTTTCCTGTCACGGGCACCAGGCCTACCCACACAAGTGAGGTACCATTTTTCTCGGAAGACTTTGGGGAACGCAGGGTGGGTGGAATTTTGTGGATCCACGCAGATTCCAGAACTTTCCACCACAGAAATGTGAGGAAAATGTGTTTTGTTTGACAAATGTTTAGGTTTGCAAGGGATTCCGGGTAACAGAACCTGGTGAGAGCCAGTCAAGTCACCGCATCCTGGATTCCCCTGGGTGTCTAGTATTTAAAAATGTATAGGTTTGCTAGGTTTCCCTATGTGCCGGCAGAGCTAGGGTTCAAAATCTACAGCTAGGCACTTTGCAAAAAAAGGGTCCAGTTTCACTGTGAAAATGTGGTGTGTCTACGTTGCGTTTTGGGCCGTTTCCTGTCACGGGCACTAGGCCTACCCACACAAGTGAGGTACCATTTTTCTCGGAAGACTTTGGGGAACGCGGGGTGCATGGAATTTTGTGGATCCACGCAGATTCCAGAACTTTCCACCGCAGAAATATTAGGAAATGTGGGGTTTTTTGTAAATTTTTTGGTTTGCAAGGAATTCTGGGTAACAGAACCTGGTGAGAGCCAGTCAAGTCACCACATCCTGGATTCCCCTGGTTGTCTAGTTTTCAAAAATGTATAGGTTGGCTAGGTTTCCCTGGGTGCTGGCAGAGCTAGGGTTCAAAATCTACAGCTAGGCACTTTGCAAAAAAAGGGTCCTTTTTCACTGTGAAAATGTGGTGTGGCCACGTTGCGTTTTGGGCCGTTTCCTGTCACGGGCACTAGGCCTACCCACACAAGTGAGGTACCATTTTTCTCGGAAGGTTTTGGGGAACGCGAAGTGGGTAGAATTTTGTGGATCCACGCAGATTCCAGAACTTTCCACCACAGAAATGTGAGGAAAATGTGGTTTTTTTAACAAATTTTTAGGTTTGCAAGGAATTCTGAGTAACAGAACCTGTTGAGAGCCAGTCAAGTCACCCCATTCTGGATTCCCCTGGGTGTCTAGTTTTCAAAAATGTATAGGTTTGCTAGGTTTCCCTAGGTGCCGGCAGAGCTAGGGTTCAAAATCTACAGCTAGGCACTTTGAAAAAAAAGGGTCCGTTTTCACTGTGAAAATGTGGTGTGTCCACGTTGCGTTTTGGGCCGTTTTCTGTCAAGGGCACTAGGCCTACCCACACAAGTGAGGTACCATTTTTCTCGGAAGACTTTGGGGAACGCGAGGTGGGTGGAATTTTGTGGATCCACGCAGATTCCAGAACTTTCCACCACAGAAATGTGAGGAAAATTTGTTTTTTTGGACAAATTTTTAGGTTTGCAAGGAATTCTGGGTAACAGAACCTGGTGAGAGCCAGTGAAGTCACCCCATCCTGGATTTCCCTGGGTGTCTAGTTTTCAAAAATGTATAGGCTTACTAGGTTCCCTTAGGTGCCGGCAGAGCTAGGGTTCAAAATCTACAGCTAGGCACTTTGCAAAAAAAGGGTCCGTTTTCACTGTGAAAATGTGGTGTGTCCACCATGCGTTTTGGGCCGTTTCCTGTCAAGGGCACTAGGCCTACCTACACAAGTGAGGTACCATTTTTCTCGGAAGACTTTGGGGAACGCGAGGTGGGTGGAATTTTGTGGATCCACGCAGATTCCAGAACTTTCCACCACAGAAAGTGAGGAAAATATGGTTTGTTTGACACATTTTTAGGTTTGCAAGGGATTCTGGGTAACAGAACCTGGTGAGAGCCAGTCACGTCGCCCCATCCTGGATTCCCCTGGGTGTCTAGTTTTCAGAAATGTATAGGTTTGATAGGTTTCCCTAGGTGACGGCAGAGCTAGGGTTCAAAATCTACAGCTAGGAACTTTGCAAAAAAAGGGTCCGTTTTCACTGTGAAAATGTGGTGTGTCCACGTTGCATTTTGGGCTGTGTCCTGTCAAGGGCACTAGGCCTACCCACACAAGTGAGGTACCATTTTTCTCGGAACACTTTGGGAAAGCCGAGGTGGGTGGAATTTTGTGGATGCACGCAGATTCCAGAACTTCCCACCACAGAAATGTGAGGAAAATGTGTTTTTTGTTACAAATGTTTAGGTTTGCAAGGGATTCTGGGTAACAGAACCTGGTGAGAGCCAGTCAAGTCACCCCATCCTGGATTCCCCTGGTGTCAAGTTTTCAAAAATGTATAGGTTTGATAGGTTTCCCTAGGTGACGGCAGAGCTAGGGTTCAAAATCTACAGCAAGGTATTTTGCAAAAAAAAGGTCCGTTTTCACTGTGAAAATGTGGTGTGTCCACGTTGTGTTTTGGGCCGTTTCCTGTCGCGGGCACTAGGCCTACCCACACAAGTGAGGTACCATTTTTCTCGGAAGACTTTGGGAAACGCGGGGTGGGTGTAATTTTGTGGATCCACGCAGATTCCAGAACTTTCCACCACAGAAATGTGAGGAAAATGTGATTGTTTGACAAATATTTAGGTTTGCAAGGGTTTCTGGGTAACAGAACCTGGTGAGAGCCAGTCAAGTCACCCCATCCTGGATTCCCCTGGCTGTCTAGTTTTAAAAAATGTATAGGTTTGCTAGGTTTCCTAGGTGCCGGCAGAGCTAGGGTTCAAAATCTACAGCTAGGCACTTTGCAAAAAAGGGTCAGTTTTCACAGTGAAAATGTGGTGTGTCCACGTTGCGTTTGGGCCGTTTCTGCCGCGGGCACTAGGCCTACCCACACAAGTGAGGTACCATTTTTATCGGGAGACTTAGGGTAACACAGAATTGTAGAGCAACTGTTATTACCTATTGACTTTCGATGCATTTCTGCCTGCCAAATGAAAGACAATGTGTAAAACGAACTCATTTTGAAAAATGACCTATAATTCTCATGCTAGTATGGGTGCTCACAATTTCGGAAATGTGCAAATATCTACTGTTTCTAAACTCTATATTTTGTTCCAATTTCAGAAATACATAGGTGTCTTTCATACCGATTTTTCCATGTATATATTTTCCCAAATTAATTGCTATATACCCTGTACATAATGAAAAACCATTGCAAGACTCTGCTCAGTTATTGGCTCTGGGTTCGTCGGGTTCTTGGTGAACCTACAAGTCCTATATATCCCCACAACCAGAAAGGTCCTGCGGATGTAACAGTATATTGCTTTCAAACAGCTGCCAAAATTAGAAGAAGTTACAGGTGAAAACGTTGGCACAAATGGCTGTTTTTTTCAACTAATTTTCAATTTTTTCTATATTCAACTGTTAGTTTCTATAAAGAAACCTTGAAGGATCTACACAAATGACCCCTTGCTGAATTCAGAATTTTGTCTACTTTTCTAAAATGTATAGCTTTCCAGGATTCATTATTGCTTTCATACCCATTTCTAACATTAACTGGAAGAAGCTTGAAAGCACAAAAAATAGCAAAAATAGGCTATATCCCAGTAAAATGCCAAAACTGTGCAAAAAATGTTGGTTTTCTGACAAAAGTCTGTCAGTCTCTAAAAGCTGGGAAAATGGTGATTTCAGCCCCACAAACCCTTTGTTTGGGAAAAAACCAGACGCTTTCATTTGCAGCACTTTTTTCCCATTTTTCCCCAAAAAAAACAACATTAGCTGTATTTTGGCTAATTTCAGGGACCCCTGCAGGAGAATCCACAAACCCTGGGTACCTTTAGAATCCCCATGATGTTGGAAGAAAAGGACGCAAATCTGGCATGGATACCTTATGTGGTCAAAAAGTTACAGAGGCCTAAGCGCGAACTACCCCAAATAGCCAAAAAAGGGCTCAGCACTGGGGGGGGGGGGGGAGGGGGGGAAAGGCCCAGCAGTTAAGGGGTTAAGATGCAGCTTTATGGAATTTGGGTTGAGCTCTTGTGTGAGGGGGACTCGCGTCAGGTTGTTTTCAACTATGCCTCTAGAATTGTGTTTTGACATTCTGTGAGTATTGGTGGGGATGGTTTGAATTAGTGAATGTGTATGAAGTATGTCTGAGTGCGTTGTGTTAGGGGTGAATTGCGGGAGATCATAGGAGTGAAGTAGGGAGAGTATATCTATATCCGATAAGGGATTTTTCCTTCGGATAGGACGGGTTGAGGCATTCGGGTAAGGTACTGTTCTCCACCTTAGGGGCTGATGTATCTGAGGGCGTGCGGGCAGCTGTGGGGAGAGTTTGGAGTGGGTATTGTGGGGGTTGGTCTTGGATTCTTGTTCAAATAGTTTGATCTTGGGTTGAAGAGTAATCAGGTCCCATATAGTTTGGAGGTCCTCTTTGACTTGTTGAAGTGATAATATTATCTCATCAAGTCTGGGGTCTGGTGTGGGCGGTGACGTGTTTAATGATTGGACTGTGTGTGGAGCTGTGCTTAGGTCATGTATGAGGTTTGGAGGGATATTGTGAGCTGGGTAGTTGTGTTGCGGGCTGTCTGGAAGGTTGTCCTGGGGGGGCAGTGTAATGGCGGGAGATGAAAGGGTGTGGAACGGATGGATGTGAGGTGTGGGTGGGGACATGTGGATGTTAGAGGTGCTAGGTGTAGAGTAGGAATTAAGGGAATGTGTGTCATCTCCAGGGGTGTCTGTTGGCTCTAGGGTGAGTGTAAATGTAGGTTTGGTCAAAAGAGGATAATGTCTTGAGGGGGAAACATGTGGGGAGTTAGGAAGTGGATTAAGATTGGGATCGATTGGGGAGGGGGTATGGGGTCTTATAACTTTTTCCTTAATGAGAGGAAAGATGTTATCTAATAGGTTTAAGCTACGGTCCGAAGATTGAATGAGGATGATCCCATTATGATAAATGGTGATTGTTGCAGTGGCTTTGTAGATTGTGGAAGGGATGATAGAGATAGTAAGGCCATGCGCTGTTTTCCTGGTGGAGGAGATCGAGAACAGGGCGAGAAAGGCTTTCCTCCATTGGGCTCTTCGCTTAGTGTAAAAGATGATATCATTGGTTATGTAACATGTAACCTTTGTTGGTTGAGAAGTAGGGATCTGAGATGAATGTCTCAGGATGTGATTTTAACAGATTATGTTTAAAGCATTTGGCTGCTTTTTTTTAAAGGTTCCGGGAGTATATAATGGTATAGGAATGTAGTCCTGTGCGTTCCATAATGTAGCTGGCGCTTGTATGTGGGGGTGGAGAAGGGTATTGGGGATGGGTGAGGTAATGTGAGGTAAAGTGAGGGAGTGGGGGAAGGGGGGAGACTGTGGGAGAAGGATGAGGTTAAGTGACGGTGAGGTTGGGGAGGAAAAGGTGGTCTTAGATAGGGGAATAGTCAGAGTAGGTGGGGATGGGCGTGGATAGGATGATGTAAAACGTGAGATGGGGGAAGTGTATAAGCAGGGGGGATGAGGGCATCAGGTCGAGGGATGAGATGAGGGAGAGGGGGGTGAAATATGACTGGCTCAAGTGTACATAGAAGGCACCAAGATCGAACTTTGTGAATGATAAGGTAGGGCTAGGTAGGAGGGGGAACTCTCACCTGAGTATTTGTAGAGAGGAGAGGAGACCCAATGGATGGGGTATGGATCCTCTAGTGATAACCCATGGGTAGGAGGTCAGTCCGAGATAGCCACGACGTTTACTGCAGGTGACTGATCTTGAAAGGTAGTCCAAGATGGCCACACCTTTTGCTGCAGATGACTGATCCTGGGAGGTAGTCCTATTGCACTTTCCATTAGTAGGTTGTCTTAGGATGTAGTCCTATTTCAATTACTGTTTGCGCCGTGTTGGTTAGTCCTATCTTCCTTTTCTCTTTGGTGGATTTTAGGGAAAAGTCCTATGTCTCTTTTCAATCTAAGCCCTAACAATGATTAGTCCTTTCTCCATCTTTCTGTCTAAAGCCATGCCAGGATTAGTCCTTTCTCCAAGGGTATATGCTAAACTGCCATTTTGTTGAGTAGGGGGGCAGCTGGTATAATTCCCAAAATGGGTTCCCTATATTATGCAATCAGGACGGCAGAAGGATAATGAAAGAAAATAATAGTGTTAGTAGATAGGCAGAATTTATCGCGAATACGAGACCCTCTTGTCGGGGGGATCACTAAGTTTATTCTAACAATTCACGTAGAGAACGCTATCTCGAGCGTGGGTTCCTGCTCTTAAGCAAATGAGGTAAACTGGTGAGGGGGCGACAAGTCGCCCGTAAATCAAATCACTGAGCGTGCGCTCCGGCTCTTAAGCAAATTAGGTAACCGGTGAGGGGGCGCCAAGTCGACCGCAGATCTCAACACTGTGCACGCCGGTCACCGCCATGAGTTACCGGTGCACATCTCCACAGGGTGCTTCATGTGGAGGGTGGGCACAGCCCCTCAGTATTCCCATTGCATGTACAGAAGATCACCAGCGATCAAGGGCGCTTCCCTAATCGAGGACAAGACTCATACGATTGGTGTGTGATCGCCTGTGTTTCACAACTCATAACGCAGGCGAGTGGACGAGCGGAGGTCACGCAGGGTAGAGAGCGCTGCCTGAGATCGGCACCGAGACAGCCACCGCAGGTGATCTCAGCGCTCAGCAACAAACCCGCTGTGCATCCTGGAAGTTCAGCGCAATCACTCCCATCATCCAGCTCAGTCAGCGAGATGGGGGGGGGATACCCGGTCAGTACAACTAGAGTCCCGGAGCCGAAAGTCCACTGATCGGTGAAAGGAAACTTCGCCCGCCTCCAGAATGCAGTCGGTTCTCAGGTCAGGGCCTGAACAGTTCCCAGCAGCGGAAGCGGCCTCAAGAGCGGAGTCGCAGTGGGTCCAGGCGGATCGAAGGACACGCTTCCTTCCTCCAGCCCGGTGCTCAAGATGGTGGGTCCTGGTCAGACCTGTAGCGGCCTCAGGAACGTAGTCGCAGTGGGTCCAAGCAGACCGAAGGACACGCTTACTTCCTCCAGCCCGGTGCTCAAGATGGGGGGTCCTGGTCGGATTTTCAGCGGCCTCAAGAACGGAGTCGCAGTGGGTCCAGGCGGACCGAAGGACCTGCTTCCTTCCTCCAGCCCGGCGCCCAAGATGGGGGGTCCTGGTCAGTGCGGCTCCAAGCCCCGGTTCTCACCGACCCAGCATCGGCGCAGAACAAGGTAAGATAGATTAGAAGTTCTATCTGTATTAGGTAGACAGGTATCACGGTTCCGGTGCCAAAGCCGATGGGGTTAACAGGGATAACTGTAAAAATAACGATCCCAAGCGGAGGAGCTCCCTTTGCGGGCTCCTCACCAGTCGGCCATCTTGCTTGATTTCAAGTATGCAACTGAGAGTTCCTTCTAGCTGCTACCATTGAAACTTTTCCAAGGGATGAAGCTTTCAAGGTGTCTAAAGCAATGTTCGAGGTTTAATTCAAGTTGCCTTTCCATAATATCAATAAATTCCGCAAACTCTCAACCATGTTCCATTGCTGCTAGGAGACCCGATAGTCTTTTATCAGGGATTTAGAGCAATAGGCTGCATAAGACTAAGCTTGAGTGGCAAGGACAGAGACTGGATGTTCATATTTTAGGGCATGTTCTACCCGCCTGTCTCTGGGATCTGTAGGAGAATCATCTTCAGAGGTGATTACAGTTTTTCCAGACATGGGAGAAGAAATTCAACTTTCAGTACTTCAGGAAAGTCCATGTCAAAGTCTTGTAATGGCTACAGCTTAGCCCAGAAATGTGGAACAGAAGATTTGTCTGGTTTCTTTCATTGTTCAAATTCCATGATATAGAGGAAAGATGGGAAACTCTCCTCTAAGATATCGCACAAAGAGGTTTTGTTTTCTAAACTCTGAAGTTGATTGAACTGCCAGATCTGGGAAACCCAAATTGATGCGCAGATGAGCAACAACGTCTGAAACGAAATTCTTTTTAATCTGTTTCCCTTTTGACACTCTATCAGGGCATTCTTAATCCTCCATGCAGGAGTCATCAATATCCACAAAATCCTGTCCTGGGAATATCCCTTAGGATGACATGAATACTGACTAGAGTAGGAGGTTGTGGAATATCTTCAGCTGTCAAGACCAACTGAAGCGGGGGAGCAGGAAATCTCTTAGTGAATACTGCTGCTACAGTTTCTTTGATCATAACTTTTAATACAACATGATCCACAAGTATATATTAGGCTCCTGGAGAATTAGGAGGTATATCACTGGGCGCAAAAGATTGGGATCTGTGATATTTTTGCTTTTTACACTTGCGACTATGGCAAACAGGTGAAAAACATCTTTCTCTGGTTAAAGGTCTCCTCTTAGACAAGCGTTTCCTACCGCTCCCCACCATCCAAAATATGTCTAATCCACAGAATTGCAAAACTATCCAGCAATGAATATCCTAACAATAACAAATAAAAGACACTCACAACTTCATTGGCCATCTGTGTCTGAAATAGCCCGATTTCTCCTTCTACAGGTTGCCCTTCTAGGTTTTTGAGCAAGTAAATGTCCAACTTTCTGTGCAAAGCGGAAGCCAGGCAACCAATAAGCATTGCATCTCCTCCAGGATTCTGCCAATCCAACAAGAAAAATGGAGGGTGGACAGGCAAGGCGGAACCCCTGACATCTTGTCAAAGATGGGAGGACAGCTAACAAAGATGCAGCTTCTAGCTATTAGAGCGCTTACGCCATCCTGCATAACAAGGAAGGATGGGTCCGCATGGCAGAATCCTCAATATCTCAGAGGACTCGAAAATGGATTCTGCACAGCAGAATCCCCAAAAGAAACGGAAGAAAAGAAGAACACAGGGCAAGTTAGTACCTTATCATTCATGGATAGGGATTTCACCACCTGGCGTCTGTTCTCTGATAGACAGGAAACAAAACCTAAGTTGCAGAAAAAGGATAACCCTATTATCTCATTCTCGGGAGGATTTTTTATTTTTACAGTGGAAGTTAGTGCTTCTATAATGCCCTGCCCTGTAAGAGATGGTAGGTTACACCCTATAAATAAGGATTGGGATTAGAAGAGAGATGAGGTAGCAAAGTTCCACAGTCATTAGCAAACGTAAGGGTGAAGAAATAGGGTGGCTGCTGTGCATGTTTGTGCCGATAGTTCACGCCAAGACCCGTACTCATGTAGCATTTCCCCACTGCCAATGTGGGCCATGGTCAGCACTGAGAAGTAGCAGCAATACTACTTCCATGCAGCTTAACATCTCTTTGTTCTTGAGTGTGGAGTTAAACTGCAGATATTGGTGCCAGAAACACTAAACTTTGCCTCACTGAAGTTGGCAAAATCAGACAACTTCACCCATCTTCAAGGAGTAAAATGCTTCCTAACTTTACTGTCAAAGTTTAAACCTTCCACAGGCATATAATCCCTTACTCACTCCAAGCTTTTAATCAATACTTGGATACTAACAGTTGTAATGACTGCTAATAAAGCAAACCAACTCATATACTCTACCATCTACCTGCAGCTTATCGATATCCATCAGGTGGCAAGAAGAAAAGTAAACAGAAAATGAAACTCCCCCAATGGACCCCTCCCTTCTTAGCCCCAACCTGTCCTTAGCGTGTCTAAGTAAGGCTTGAACAGCATAGATCTAAGAACTAGCTGAACAATCTGCCTAGAACAGATCAACCACAGCTGTGCTGCTGATGGCAAGCATAAGACCTTCCCCTTCTTACAAGGGCCCTGAGCACATACTCATTATGTGAAGATATGTGATGTGGTGTAGGCTTCTATATAAACTTACCAAGTAAAGTGCCATCAAATACTGAACCAGAAAATACTGATATTGCAGGATGCGGTATTTACCATGTGCAGTAATACCTCCCCATTCCAATTTCTGTACTTTGGAATGAGGAAAAACGCGGCAATGCCATGTTTTTCCCCGTTACAATCTGCCAGAATTCATAAAACCGCATTTCTTCCCCACACAAATTCAACTAAGTAGTCCATGAAGAAATTTGTATTGGTAAAAGTGTCAAATTTACACCTTACTTGTAATCCAGAATTGGGGTACAAACTCCCGTTGGCGCCAAAATTGACATTTCCACCCTCTTGGAATGAGAACAGAAAGGAAGAGAAAGAGACATGCAACAATCATTTTTGGTACAGAGTGACTGTAGGAAGGCAATGCTTGGCACCCCGGTGTCCCAAGTAATAAACACATATAACTTGGGTCTCAAAATCCGTGCCGCAAGAAAGAAACATGATGAAACACCTCATTTCTGGTGGTAGATGGCCTTCAAACTGTGTAATATGTTACTAAGAGGCAGTGGGGAAACACTGCTGCATAACATAGCACTTATTATACCCCATTTGCCAATTACCATCGTCAACCTATTACAGTATCAAAAAACCTTCGGTACATTCAGGGCCATGGATGCATGTGGCATGCTGGTGGTTTACGGCCTGCAGGGGCATGGACAAAGATCTTGACATTCCTCAGGGCGGAATTCAATCTAAAAAACTTTCTGTGAACGCTGACGTACCCAGCAGGCCTCATGTAGCTCAAAGTTCTATCCACGTCCTGCCCTCCCCAGAAGCCAGAGAGACTATTCTGTAACGAAAGTAGGCGCTTTTCTTAAATGTAGCTAGCACTTAGGTAGACTCAGTCACGTCATGCTCTATGCCTGGCAGGCGCACAACGACCATTGGGCTAAGAGGGCTTTAGGACCCCACCCCCTGTCAGTTGCCAAGGGCTGGGCTGACTAGACTGGGGCTAATGGCCTCGAAGTCTGCAACAGCTGAAATATTCTACTGGGCTTGTCAAACGTTATTTAGTACTTAACGAAAGCTTGTTTTTAGGTCGAGCTCGAGACCTGTTGTATATGCTTTAGTATATACTTTTCTTGTTAGGTCGAGCTCGAGACCTGTTATTTATACTTTAGTATATACTTCTCTTGTGGGCTTAAAGCCATCCCCCTGCTTTTCATTTGTTTGTTTCAGTGCCCTTTTAAAAATCATTGCTTGATAGGGGTCAGTCCTGACTCTTTGTCCCTCCTTTTTGTCTTTTGTTTGCTACCACAGAGCAGGGACCAAGTACTGTATCTTTACGCTTTGGTTGTTTATCTGTCATTTGGGGGACTATATTTTTCTTGGTTTCCTGCTTGTGTTACTGCTTGCCTGTGTTCAGCTTCGGCGCCCTTAGCTGCTTGCATTTTAATGCAGCATTTGTCCCTCCCACCTCCTCCCATGTGATGCATACCCGCCCCACCTACCCCCACGTTGCTGTTTCTTTTTTTTAAATTTTCATTACAATGCTGTTCTGCCAGGTTTCTGTGGAGCGCGTCCCGTCCCTCACCCCTGCTACCACGTCACAAGAACCAATGTGCAGCTGCTACTGCAAATTTCGGCCATCTTGAAGATATGTCATTTAGTGTAAAAACAAAATAGAAACAAAATGTTTACACTGTAAAATCGTAGAGAAAACAATGCATGCTGTGTTTATGTACAAAACAGTATGTAGTGAAACCAAAATAATATTTAATCATTAGTATACCGTTAATATACGATGTTGTCAAAGAATGAAAGACTCTTTCGTATAATTTAAAAATGTACTTGGCAGTGCTTTCTTCAATTGAACTTTCTTCAACAACATTACAGAGCAGACACTATTTTAAGGGGCCCGCCATAGTTCTGTAAAAGACAGTAAAGTTTAGAACATTTTGTCCTTCTTCACTGTTCTTGCTTATAGAACTTCAGCAACAAGTACCAAGAAGCCCAAGTGACATCATGGTACTAAGGTCCCGCTGTTGAGTAGGCGGAATCAACATGTTGCAGATAGTGAGAGGAGGAACCCAACAAGTTTACACATTTGCAGGCAGCGTTGAGGTGCTGAGATGGATAAGCTAAAGTCTGTGCTTAGCGGTAAGGACTATGAGGAGGACCGCAGTGGTATGACCGAGGTAAGCTCTATAGCAGAACAAACACCACCAGATTGATGGGCAGCGCGATGTACGGCACTGGCAAGGAGCGCAATGTAAGGCACTCACGCTCCTCGAGGATCAGGGAAATGCGCATGCATGGGCATTATATTTACTTGTATAAGTAACATTGTATAGTATCACAGGTCTCCTGACTATAGTACCCACCTCTGAGGCTGCGGCACAGCATGGTACACATTAACTGTCACTTCTTGTTCTTGATTCTAAAAATAAGAGAACTTCCATTTTGCAAGCTCGCATTGGTTCCGCTAAGCTGGGAGGCAACTAAATTATTCGGACCACCTGTAGCCTCATCTCAAGCCCAGATCTTTCATCTGCCCTAGATCCACCCTAACCCCTGCTGATCTTAGGTATACTCTACTTTTGTTGCACTCCACTTCTGGATATAAAGATGACACCGGTAGTACTGTCATGCACATCAAGTGTACAGTTCATTGCACATGATTCTGCTGCAAGTATCCCATGACATTTGCAGGCCGTGTGCTTTTTACAGACGCAGCCTCACCCAATCTCATAGAAGGTAGCACTCTCAGGTATGCACGCCATTCTGTTATAAAAAGTGAGAAAATAGATATTTACATTCAACTGTAAGAGTTAGAGGTGCAGCATTTCCTAATGGACGCATGGCGCATGTGGTAGTCCAAAAATAAAAGAACAGTCCATTCTTAAATCAGACCTAAGAGGGTGCAAATCCACACAGGAAGTTTCTCTTCTTCCCCTTCTTTTGTTATCTATATTTTCTCTTTTTTTTCCCTGCACAGTTGTTGCCCTTCTATACTCTTGAATCCAATCTTCCCTGAAATGTCCCTCTGGCTATCTCTTCCACCTCAACCTGCTATACTGCCCACCCCTGCTTCTGATCTCTTGCTCGTTCTCTCTGCCCCTCCACTGCTGTCTCTATACCCCACCATCTCTTTTGTGAAATGTTAGTCTCTTCTGTCTTATTCTGCCAGATATCCCATCTTTGTCTCTCTTAATTTCTATCCCCTGTCTCTGGACCCCACCGTCTCCTACGTAAGGTGTTTTTCTCTTCGTCAGGTATCCCAACTCTCTCACTTTCTCCTCCTAAAGACTGTCTCTGTGACCCACTCTCTCTTCAGTGAGGTGTATTTCTCTTTTTGTCGGGTATCCCATCTCTCTCTGGGGGCATATTATCAAGAACGGCGTTAAAAATTATCGCCGGTTTAGCGGCAGAAAACTGCCGCTAAAGCGGCGATAATGGGCTTGATAATATGCCCTTGAGAATTCCAATAGAAGTCCATGTTCTGGTGTGAACATGGGCTTCTATTGGAATTCTCCAGGGCATATTATCAAGCCCATTATCGCCGCTTTAGCGGCAGTTTTCTGCCGCTAAACCGGCGATAATTTTAACGCCGTTCTTGATAATATGCCCATCTGTGACTCTCTCACCTTTTCCCCCTGTATACTGTCTCTATACCCCACTTTCTCCTGTTAAAGGTCTTTCTTTACCGTCTCAGCCTGCCAACGGTCTCCACTCATACTTTCTCCCGGCTGACTGTCTCAGTTCCACGTTCGCTCCCGTCTCAGCTTGCTATGTCTTCCTTACTGCTTCTCACTCTTCCCCTTGCCTTTTGTCTGTCTCCATAACCTCTCTTTATCTTCCCTGAAGTGTCTTTCTCTCTAGTCTAAGCTTGCCAAGCACCACACACGAGCATCTCTCACTCCTGCACAGTGCCGCACTCGTCTAGTCTCATGCCCCCTCTCTTCCCTGGAGTGCCTTTCTCTCTTACCTCAACTTGCTAGGTATCTCTCACTCACTCTTTTCCACCCTGTCTCTCTGTACCCATCCCTCTCAGAGTTCTCTGAAGCATCTGTTGCCCCTGTCTCACCCTCCCATGTCTCCCTTCACTACCTGTGGTGTCTCTCTTTCTCCCTTGCTTTCAATCACTACCTCTGCATACACCCACTTCTCCCGTCCTTCCTTGCCTGTCCCGCCCACCCTATCCCACTTCGAAAAAAAATAGCTCTGTGACACAGCACCAGCACTGGCCGCAACATAACATTTTTTTTTTAAACTGTACTTTTAGACATAGTTATTTCCCATTGGGATTTATGCTTGATTTCACAATAGTAAACTAGAGACCTGGCAGGCTAAATAACTTTTTATTTACCTCAAAATCAACTATTTCATGTCCATTTTTTCCAGAGTGCCAGATGTAGCTTCTTTTTCATCCTACAAACATTAGCTCATTGTTTGGCATTCATGATTATCCAGTTGCTCGAGCTATCTTTGTTTCACTCCAGACTGTTTCATGGCAGCATTGTATAGCTATCCAATCCCTGGAGGCACAGCACCCAGGATAATCTGCTTCATGGCTAAACACTTATAAGGTCCCAGTACGAGACCTATTGGCTCTGCCAATGCTTGTTATTCTTTCCTCTCTGAACCCTGCTCTCTCCGCCCATTCACTTACAAAAGGACTATAAGCATCTTGGGCTCGACATGTACAGAGGAAGAATAGAAAGGAATGAAAGCGCTTTTATCACTTCCCCACCATAGTGACAAATATGCAGCTGGGACGCTCTAACTACAACAAAAGACAAGGTCTCATCAGACTTTAATTAAGAAAGGGAGGCAGCATTCAAAACAGAATCAATTTGGAAAGGATTTCACACTCGAAAGAAAAAATGTTTAGAAAAAGTGTTTTACGCTACATTTACGTTGTTTTGCAATTGCATGTACACGTGTAGCACAGCAAAATGTATTACACACAGAAGCCTGACTGAAAAGTTAAAACAAGACATGGACCAAGACACCAAAGTCTTATTTCACTACACCCACATATCGTATATGCATACTAATTTCACATGGACACTTCTACTGAAAACAAACCCTATATTCTCCAAAGAAGCAGTGAACACCTGAGGACCTGAATCTTTACCTCTACGTTTTTTTCCAGAGGGGAAGCAAATGTGAGCACGCAGGAGAGCGCTGACTCTTACAGATAGAGGCACAGGGCTCTTAAATTTAGTTCTATGGTTTATTTTGAATTGTATTAGGATGCTTTCATACTAACGTTGTTAGGCCTGTCTCCATGGGTGCATCTTTCTACTCCTGGCACCTGGTAAATCTGCCTGTGATCATTATTTCTCAGAATGGCCGTGAGTGGTGGTGATGCGGGTCTGATTGGCTGGGTCACTCAAGAAAACATTTAGTTGCTTTTTTGTATAGTTCACATGCAAAATGAACTACCGCTAGGCATTCTAGCCTTTAAACAATACCACCAGTTCATTGCCCTGATATACACAATTTAAATGCCACTGTCGGGCATTTACAACAAATGAATATTTTTTGTATAAAATTAATTTATTGGCATGTAAAAACCAAAACTTCGGGTCTCAGTGGCATTTTCAGGAAGTGTCCAAATTCAATGCTAAAAATCCTGTCCAACGAAATGAAGTAAAAGTAATTAGGCACATACTATTGGAACCTGTCTCTGGAAGGTAGGTCACCATCGCCTTCACTGTGGCTCATCCAAGCTTGTGCAAGAGAAGGATGGAGAAGAGTGGTAAGAAACAGAAAAACATAACTAAATCATGCTAGGCGCCCTCTCTCAACCCTCTAAAAAGTGTCCCCGTTCCTTTGGCCAGGACCAAACACTCACCAAACATAGGGCTCACTCATGACATTGAAGCTCCCTAATCGTACTTGGACTGGGACCACAATAATCAGCTGTAGTGAGACACATAAAGTCATCCTGTTCGTAACCGTAAGCGCCCTTGAAGGCCTTGGCAGAATCAACCTGTGAAAAAATAAACCTCTTTCCCCCATGGTCAATCCTTAGGCAGACAGTGAAGCTGCCTGGAGCTGTAAACCCTCCTGACGCATTGTTACATATGGCCTCTATAGAGGGCCCTCTTCCTAGTGAGTGTAATCGGATGCAATTCCTTGGAAAAAAAGAAAATGCTTTTCTACCAGCAGAACTATTTTCTATAGGATTGCCTCACACAAAATCCTATTTGTCCAGTTATTAAATTCCATTACTACTAACGCAACTCCTCCTCTACCCCTCTCAGCTTTTCTTGGTTTGGGGAAAAGTTTATTTGCCTTCGAGATCACTTAATGGATCTCGGTGGGTGACAGGTTCAACACATTTGATCTCAATGGTGCTGGTAGCTGTAGTCCTAGAGAGTGTTGACACATGGCCACAAACCATAGGGAAACTGTGCCGCCTCTCATTTCTGCTCCTCCCAGCATGCTCGTGTGGAGCGCATCACGGCTAGGACACAGTCCCATTCAAACTGTGACCCCCAGTTCCGTCTGCAGTCCCCTGCAGCACTCTCCAGCTGAAAGTGATCTTGACACTTCTCTTTCAGCCCCAACTTTTATCAGGGTATCACCCCCACATGGACTGCCACCACTGGCTCTGATTCAGCCAGCGCTGATGCATCGGTCAGTTTGCAAGCTGGAGGGCACACTGGATGACACTGCCTTAGAGGTGCCAAATAGAACCCCCAACAGAGGTCCAGTCAATGTCCCTGAACACCTGCCCTCCACATGCCCTCCAGAGCAATATCAAGGGGTTCTGAGGACATGCATCAGCAAGAAAACAGGGAGGGAGTTTGTAGTGCCAACAGAATGTGACCTTCCTGGTCCTCAGGCAATCCCATCCCCCCTGTTGCCTGATTTTTTTTATAGGCAATTTTGCGGGTGATGCCTGACAATAGTAGTCATGGTTCTCTGATATTTCTGTCTCGTTTCAATGGCCAGATGTTATTCTCTGCTCAGAATATGTGGGTAGTAATGGTTATGTTTTCCAGTGGTGGCTCAGTAAGCTAACAGATTGACTCCATGGATCTGTGTTTGACCCTATTGGTCGCGAGTTAGGATGCTGGTGTGCCAACTCAGCCTTACATTCTTCAGAGGCGATAAAATGAGTACCATTGAGTAGGGTAGTAATTAACATCCATGGTCTCTCGATAGCACATAGCGATGTACTCTGGGTGATGTTGCACTTTTACAAATATGTGGGTTATACTTATAGTAGCACAAAAAGATACAGTCTCAGGAGTGCTGAAATAGAAGCTTCCACCACAAACAGCAGCTCTAGCATTTATGCTGTGTTCCTGAATACAGGCAAGACAAACACATCAACGGCACCCACAGAAACAGCGTTGCTATAGAGGTACCCAGTTCATTGGGTACCACAGGCCTGGAGCCACTATTAGTGGACCATAAAGCTCTAAACTGACTGTTGACACGTGGGACACTGGCATCACCCCTGAGACACCCCTGAGCCAAATTAACCCTAAGCTGCATCCGGCAGGGAACTTGGAGACAATCTGACTACCTATACCATTTCCATTTAGGTTGGCCACATTTCTGACACTGTGCAGATTGTCGGATGCAAAAAACGTTTCCAGTCCACTTGACAGATCCACTATACTGGGAAAAATTGAAAAACAAAATTACAAATGAAAACCTATTTGAAGAGATTGAGCATCTAATAATATTAGGAGAGGAGGTGCTTAAAGGATAGTGTGAAGAAAGAATGAAGTGGAAGGGCTGGAGTGGATGATAGGGCACTTTTTGACAAGAGAAGGATAGGAAGAAAAAAGTTGGAGAGATTGGTGGGTGACAGTCAAAGGCCTGCTTGAGAAAAAATGGCTCTGTGCAGTAAATAACTGCTGGTACCAAACGTTTTTTAACAGCCTGCCACAGCACTGCCAAATGCCAGGGTTCATGAATACCATAGCTGCCTAGTTTTGATTCCACCTCATACCTCCCTCCTTCATCGCACTACACTTCCAGCATCTTTATCTGGCTCTTCTGGCTTCTTTATCAACCCTGTTTTTGCCATTTGTTACCAGTTTCCTGTCTTTCTCCTTCTTTCTCCCTTTTGTGCCTTTCTTGCTCTTGCTGTGTGTCAAATCCTGATGATAAAAAAGGGTGCTGGTGTCTACCACACTGAAACAACCTTCAAAAATAAAGCAGGTCAAAGGGTTAATGGACAATATAGCTGAGAGGTGGGAAGGAAAATGGAGTGAGGAAGGGATGAGAGAAAAAACAATCTCTTGAAATGAACTAGTTGTCCATCTTGCTGCAGTGCACAGACCAGGATAGAGGCCCAGAGAGAAAGAAAGAGAGAAAGACAGAGAGAAAGCGACGGAAAGAAAGACAGAACGAGAATGTACAACCAAGAGCGATAGCAAGTGAGAGAAACTTAGCACTCTTTAAAGTAAACAGCTTTGAATGTCAACACAAAGGGGCATTGGTTGTTGACAGTGGCTGTCCTAAGAGGTTATGGGGCATATTAGCAAGACCGGCGATAAAATTATCGCCGTTTTAGCGGCAGGAAACTGCCGCTAAAACGGCGATAATGGGCTTGCTAATATGCGTTATGGAATTCCAATAGAAGCCCAGGTTAGATGCCCTGCACATCTAACCTGGGCTTCTATTGAATTCTATAACGCATATTAGCAAGTCCATTATCGCCGTTTTAGCGGCAGTTTCCTGCCGCTAAAACGGCGATAATTTTATCGCCGGTCTTGCTAATATGCCCCTATGTTTCTTATTTTTCTTATTTACATGGCCCTTTAAGCTCCCCAAAAGTGACCTCAAAACACAGGGGATATGGAGAGGGGGCAGCAGAAATAGAAAAGAGGGACCAAGATAGAGGAAAGGAGA
Organism: Calotriton arnoldi; assembly: GCA_963921515.1. NCBI lineage: Eukaryota > Metazoa > Chordata > Amphibia > Caudata > Salamandridae > Calotriton > Calotriton arnoldi. Next base: position 80,402 of record CAWUFW010018534.1, read on the forward strand.
AGAAACACTAGTGGGAATGAGAAAGCCGCCTTGCTGATGGAATGGTCTTTCCCAAACCAGAAGAAATAGTGCTTCATGAGTAGCCAGCTGTAGGAGTCTGGCCATAACACAGAAAGGGAAGGAAAAGGATAAGTAATCTGGAGTAGGAAAGTACAGCAAGAAAATGAGAGGGAACGCGGCCGAGGAGACCGAGGTTCTGGACTAGCAGAATTCAAGAAATGGCAACTGTACACTGGGCTCGGCTATATACGAGCTATCCGGAAGGGTTATGTCTATGGGTTGGTGAATTGGACATGGCACGCTTCGTTGAACTGTTGTAAGCCAGCGTTTCTAGGCTCGCTGTATTTAATTATATTATCTTGTAAATCTTGCATTCATATAATGGATATCGACAGACTTGATGTCACCTTACTGAATATGTATTGTTGCAAATGTCTTGTGAGTAATGTAGTGACTATTGCTGTTGATACAATAACATTTGTTGTGAAAAAAAAAAGAAAATGAGAGGGAAAGTAATAGATGAGTGGGATACGATCAGAAAGTTACAGAGATTTCGAAATGGGTGCACTTTTCAAGAAGGACTAGGCAGGCAGAGAGCCACTGAGAGTCAGGAACCTGCCCACCTGCTTCACTATGTCAAGAGTGAGCGCTCTCATGATTATCCATATGACAGACATTATGCTCAGTGTCCACAGCTGTAGAAGGCGAGGTGGAGAGAGGGGGAGGTAGTAATAGTGAGCTGGGCTTCTGTGTGCATTGAGGCCATCAGGGCTGGAAATGTCACCTCTTTAATCATGTTTAAGTGGGTTATGGGAAGTGAGTAAAGGGCATACTTCAAATAGAAAATACTAAGTGCAGGTGTTCAGTGCCTTGGAGCACTTGCTCCGTGCTCAGATAAGCCATTCCTCAAACTCTGAAAATCAAATGAGATTTATACAGCGCGAACTCGACCCGAAGATATCAGGTGTCAGAGCGCATTCCATGAGCACCAGTTACGTTACAGACAGACACATTCATTTTTGTTAGGCACTAATTAAGTAATTTGCCCAGAATCACAGGATGTTGAGCGTCCCTGCTGAGACTCGAACGTGGTTCCCCAGCTTCGAGGTCGACCCTCTAGCCGTTAGGCTACATCCTCTCCCCAACAGGATTGTTGGGCCTATTTCGAGTACCCACTTTCCTGAATATCACAACATGGTAGACCCCAGTATGTCTGTAGCTCTCGTTCCCTCACTCAACCCACTCCACCGTCCTTAGAGCCGCTCCACCGTCCTAAGAGCCACTCCACCGTCCTTAGAGCCGCTCCACCATCCTTAGAGCCGCTCCACCCACTCCACCGTCCTTAGAGCCACTCCACCCACTCCACCGTCCTTAGAGCCACTCCACCGTCCTTAGAGCCGCTCCACCGTCCTTAGAGCCGCTCCACCGTCCTTAAAGCCGATCCACTGTCCGTAGAGCCGCTCCAACGTCCTTAGAGCCGCTCCACCGTCCTTAGAGCCGCTCCACCGTCCTTAGAGCCGCTCCACCGTCCTTAGAGCCGCTCCACCGTCCTTAGAGCCGCTCCACCGTCCTTAGAGCCACTCCACCGTCCTTAGAGCCTCGTTCCCTCACTCCCCAGTATGCCTGTAGCTCTCGTTCCCTCACTCCCCAGTATGTCTGTAGCTCTCGTTCCCTCACTCCCCAGTATGTCTGTAGCCCTCGTTCCCTCACTCCCCAGTATGTCTGTAGCCCTCGTTCCCTCACTCCCCAGTATGCCTGTAGCTCTCGTTCCCTCACTCCCCAATATGCCTGTAGCTCTCGTTCCCTCACTCCCCAGTATGCCTGTAGCCCTCGTTCCCTCACTCCCCAGTATGCCTGTAGCTCTCGTTCCCTCACTCCCCAGTATGCCTGTAGCTCTCGGCTCTCGTTCCCTCACTCCCCAGTATGCCTGTAGCTCTCGGCTCTCGTTCCCTCACTCACCAGTATGCCTGTAGCTCTCGTTCCCTCACTCCCTAGTATGTCTGTAGCTCTCGTTCCCTCACTCCCCAGTATGCCTGTAGCCCTCGTTCCCTCACTCCCCAGTATGCCTGTAGCTCTCGTTCCCTCACTCCCCAGTATGCCTGTAGCTTTCGGCTCTCGTTCCCTCACTCACCAGTATGCCTGTAGCCCTCTTTCCCTCACTCCCCAGTATGCCTGTAGCCCTCGTTCCCTCACTCCCCAGTATGTCTGTAGCTCTCGTTCCCTCACTCCCCAGTATGCCTGTAGCTCTCGGCTCTCGTTCCCTCACTCACCAGTATGCCTGTAGCTCTCGTTCCCTCACTCCCTAGTATGTCTGTAGGTCTCGTTCCCTCACTCCCCAGTATGTCTGTAGCTCTCATTCCCTCACTCCCCAGTATGTCTGTAGCCCTCGTTCCCTCACTCCCTAGTATGTCTGTAGCTCTCGTTCCCTCACTCCCCAGTATGTCTGAAGCCCTCGTTCGCTCACTCCCCAGTATGTCTGTAGCCCTCGTTCCCTCACTCCCCAGTATGCCTGTAGCTCTCGTTCCCTCACTCCCCAGTATGTCTGTAGCTCTCGTTCCCTCACTCCCCAGTATGTCTGTAGCCCTCGTTCCCTCACTCCCCAGTATGCCTGTAGCTCTCGATCCCTCACTCCCCAGTCTGTCTGTAGCCCTCGTTCCCTCACTCCCCAGTATGTCTGTAGCCCTCGTTCCCTCACTCCCCAGTATGCCTGTAGCTCTCGTTCCCTCACTCCCCAGTATGCCTGTAGCCCTCGTACCCTCACTCTCCAGTATGTCTGTAGCCCTCGTTCCCCCACTCCCCAGTATGCCTGTAGCTCTCGTTCCCTCACTCCCCAGTATGTCTGTAGCTCTCGTTCCCTCACTCTCCAGTATGTCTGTAGCTCTCGTTCCCTCACTCCCCAGTATGTCTGTAGCCCTCGTTCCCTCACTCCCCAGTATGTCTGTAGCCCTCGTTCCCTCACTCCCCAGTATGTCTGTAGCCCTCGTTCCCTCACTCCCCAGTATGCCTGTAGCTCTCGTTCCCTCACTACCCAGTATGCCTATAGCTCTCGTTCCCTCACTCCCCAGTATGTCTGTAGCCCTTGTTCCCTCACTCCCCAGTATGCCTGTAGCTCTCGTTCCCTCACTCCCCAGTCTGTCTGTAGCCCTCGTTCCCTCACTCCCCAGTATGTCTGTAGCCCTCGTTCCCTCACTCCCCAGTATGCCTGTAGCTCTCGTTCCCTCACTCCCCAGTATGCCTGTAGCCCTCGTTCCCTCACTCCCCAGTATGTCTGTAGCTCTCGTTCCCTCACTCTCCAGTATGCCTGTAGCTCTTGTTCCCTCACTCCCCAGTATGTCTGTAGCCCTCGTTCCCTCACTCCCGAGTATGTCTGTAGCTCTCGTTCCCTCACTCCCCAGTCTGTCTGTAGCCCTCGTTCCCTCACTCCCCAGTATGTCTGTAGCCCTCGTTCCCTCACTCCCCAGTATGTCTGTAGCCCTCGTTCCCTCACTCCCCAGTATGCCTGTAGCTCTCGTTCCCTCACTCCCCAGTATGCCTGTAGCCCTCGTTCCCTCACTCTCCAGTATGTCTGTAGCCCTCGTTCCCTCACTCCCCAGTATGTCTGTAGCTCTCGTTCCCTCACTCTCCAGTATGCCTGTAGCTCTCGTTCCCTCACTCTCCTGTGTGTCTGTAGCTCTCGTTCCCTCACTCCCCAGTATGTCTGTAGCCCTCGTTCCCTCACTCCCCAGTATGCCTGTAGCTCTCGTTCCCTCACTCCCCAGTCTGTCTGTAGCCCTCGTTCCCTCACTCCCCAGTATGTCTGTAGACCTCGTTCCCTCACTCCCCAGTATGTCTGTAGCCCTCGTTCCCTCACTCCCCAGTATGCCTGTAGCTCTCGTTCCCTCACTCCCCAGTATGTCTGTAGCTCTCGTTCCCTCACTCCCCAGTATGTCTGTAGCCCTCGTTCCCTCACTCCCCAGTATGTCTGTAGCCCTCGTTCCCTCACTCCCCAGTATGCCTGTAGCCCTCGTTCCCTCACTCCCCAGTATGTCTGTAGCTCTCGTTCCCTCACTCCCCAGTATGCCTGTAGCTCTCGGCTCTCGTTCCCTCACTCCCCAGTATGCCTGTAGCCCTCGTTCCCTCACTCCCCAGTATGCCTGTAGCCCTCGTTCCCTCACTCCCCAGTATGCCTGTAGCTCTCGTTCCCTCACTCCCCAGTCTGTCTGTAGCCCTCGTTCCCTCACTCCCCAGTATGTCTGTAGCCCTCGTTCCCTCACTCCCTAGTATGTCTGTAGCTCTCGTTCCCGCACTCCCCAGTATGTCTGTAGCCCTCGTTCCTCCCTCACTCCCCAGTATGTCTGTAGCTCTCGTTCCCTCACTCTCCAGTATGTCTGTAGCTCTCGTTCCCTCACTCTCCAGTATGTCTGTAGCCCTCGTTCCCTCACTCCCCAGTATGTCTGTAGCTCTCGTTCCCTCACTCTCCAGTATGTCTGTAGCTCTCGTTCCCTCACTCCCCAGTATGCCTGTAGCTCTCGTTCCCTCACTCCCCAGTATGTCTGTAGCCCTCGTTCCCTCACTCCCCAGTATGTCTGTAGCTCTCGTTCCCTCACTCTCCAGTATGTCTGTAGCTCTCGTTCCCTCACTCCCCAGTATGTCTGTAGCTCTCGTTCCCTCACTCTCCAGTATGTCTGTAGCTCTCGTTCCCTCACTCTCCAGTATGTCTGTATCTCTCGTTCCCTCACTTCCATTACTCTTGTTGATCCAAAACTCTTTTCATTTATTTTCTCTTAGTAAGCCCTGCCACTCTTTTTAGAAGCAAATTCTATGCATTCGCGTATTTTGTTCCTGCAAGGAATTTGTTATGCCATTACTGGACATTTGCACAAGATTCATGATAGCACCACCCAGTACAAAAATCATACTGAAATGCCAAAAGTGTGCCATCAGTAAAACCATTTGTAAATAATTCCCAGACCAGCTCAGGCATTCCTCACGCACTGCTGGTCGATATTTTCACAAATGATATCATGTTCTGCCTCTACCAATATTCACATGCATGTTGCTGCTTCGGGTAGCTGGTCTTTGCTGGGTGGGCGCCAAGGATACTCAGTCTTGGTGATCGCTTTTGGTGCTTTGAGTTGTTGTACAACCAACTTCATGCCAAATGTGCGTTGCATCTCAGGCAGATCAGTTCCAAGAATATTTGATGGGAGCGGGATCTCTGGACTCCTCTGTAACATGGAGTCCACATTCAACATCCTACGTGTACAATACATAGACATGAGGGGTTCTGCCCGTGACAACGAGGCGTCCTGTGTACAAATATCCCATCCTGCAAATACTTTATGGGGAATGTATGCTGGTAAATGCAGCGTGAGCAGAACATTACCTAAACAAATGTGCTTAAACTTCAACATTAGCCAGCATGTTTTTAATGCAGCATTAAGGGAGGGGGATTAGGCAAATCGCTTCAACATATTTTTTAAGTCTTGTTATGCTGCAACCAATTCAACTGGACCCAAGACACTTACTAATTGTCCAGAAACTGGAACAAAAACATGACATTTCCCTTCCATGAAAGTTTACTACCACAATGTGCAATTAAATGCAACATTTAACAGTGTTGAATTACCAATGGGAGTGACCTTCAATAATTTTGATTCAGACACTGAAGTTGGTTCCGCCCCCCACTGTTTAATATCTTAGACACCTCCGCCACACTCCCCCCTCCAAAATTCGGGTCCACTTGGGTCCCTGATGCCTGGCATGCAATAAGCCTCCCCATGACAGTCAGTGTCAGGCACATGTTAAATATTACACCTGACGTAGGGATATCTCTGCCCCAGCCCCTCGGCCTTCCCAATGCACAGGTCTGGGCGCAATCTTCCCTATTCCCTAGGCCTGGTCGTGCCTGTGCTCACTTTCAACCATGGCGTCAGTCGACGGTAAACAGCGGCCATCTGGGAGCCGAGTCCCCCTGCCAGGCTTCTGATCCCAGGATTCTATTTGCTTTTGTCTGGCTTCACACCTCCGCCAGGATTATTCTGTTTGAGCTCCGGCATGTGTTGGCGCAGATTCTGTCAACAGAAAGGCGCGCAGCGTGGACGCAGGAAGTGGTTTGGTTTGGAAAGAACCTGTGACTCGCTCTCCCTTGCGAATGGAGGTCGAGGGGGCACCCAAGCAGAGCTACTAAGGATTTTTGAATGCCTTGCCATTGCCACCTAGAGACGTCACCGCACAGTTCAGGAGGAAAAGGCCCAAACGCAGTGACTGCATTCTTCCGACAGGGATATATCCTTTTCGTGTGAAGAGGTAATACTCCCGCTGAGGAGTTGATTTAGCCCAATTCTCATAAATATGCAGTGCCACTGAAATTATACGCCAGTGGAGGCCTAAATTATGCGGCAGGGTTGAGTAAATGCATGTGCCACATTTTGTGATAGTATTACTTCATTCTTATGTCAATTTTAAACTTAACACTGACAGGGCATTAGTTGCACCTCTTTAGTACCAGTTTAACACCCAAATATAGCAATAGGATCTGGTAGGTGACCTGTACAACTTTGTAAGGTGCCTTCCACTGTGCAGCAACAAGTGATGCTGCCTTTTTTAGTAACTTTGGAACCGTTTGAGCTAGAAACACATTTTTTGTTAAAATCTGCAGATTATGCATCAGATGATAGATGATGTGGCAAATGCGACAAATCTATAATTATGCGAAAATTGCCACGGCCGCACATCTGCATAATTCCAGTGGCCCTGGAAATAGGTAACCGGATGCATTCCCAATCTAAAATGGTGTATAAAAACACAACTAACAAGCAGTTCAGAGTATCTGGAACAATTAGTAAGAAGGGTGAATTAAAGTCTCCATATTTCCATGTACAATTAATTGTACTAACATCACTCATCGTCGTGCTGCCATTAATAATGGTCACTCATAGGTAACAATATCACCATATAATGGGTAGCTAAACTTGATCCATGATTACTTGGTTGGATCGGTTCACACATGTTCTGTTACACACACCAGCTCTTGCATTAACACCCCTGCAAACTTTACCCTCAGTCCTATTCATTTGCCATCATCTCTGCTTTGTCATTTCTAGCTGCTATAAAAAAAAATATTTTGATGTAAATTGTGACATTTGAGGTTGCGTGGACTGCAGGTCCAGCTGGGATGAGCATATAGCTGGCATCTCAAACTTTAGCTTTATATGAGAGTAAGAGCATCTTTCGTGGTTCTGGTCCCCACAACATTGTGTTTTTCATCCTTCCTCACAGTGGATCTACCACTTAATGTGACACCAATAGTAGCATCAAAATAGTCCATTTGGGCATTTTGCTGGCAGCACCTCTGATGAAGAAGGTGATACATGGCATAGGAGTCTCTTCAGCTTTCACTCCCTCCAACCCATATTTCTCATTAGGCCCCAAAGTAAAAAGCTTTCTCAAACCACTCTTAATGTAGTCTGCAGAGGGTGTCGGTACCTCGGACCAATCATCCTTTCATGATCCCAGTTCTGATTTGGATCCATTTCCCCCAAAGGATTGGGGGCGACAGTCTGAGTCCTGAAAAAGACAGAGTAGTGGCTGTACTCTCTTCTACAAAAACAAAATTAGGAAATGAAAAAGGCGACGGATGCTAAGCATAAACTCTAACCATTTCTGAGTCTATCTTAAACAATATATAGGGCAGTCTGAAAACTGTGCACTATCCTCTCTCTGTATGGGCTTCACCTTTGGTATCCTGACAAAGTCTGTCTGAACAAGAGGACAAACTGTGGTTCTGTGGGACATAATTTTATACATCCAGAAAATCACCCTGTTCATATCAGTTTAAGAGCTACATGCCTAAGAGTCTTCAATGGCAACAGTACTTCAGGCTTTTTACAATAACTTACATTCCTGTTCTGCAAGGTACCACCAGGTTCAGTCCCAAAACATGCTCTTACCCTGCTCTTCGGAATCTGTATGGGAATGGTAGCTCGAAGTCTGAGAATGCTCTTACCCCTTTAGGTTTCGATCTTTGTTCCCCTGTGACGTATGTAACTATGTGTGGACCTAAACAGCCTTTCATCTAGGGCTTCAGCTGCATGATCATCTTTAAGATACTGAGCAGATGTATGGATTACAAGTGGGAGAAATCCTCAGAAAAAGTCAACTATGCGACTGCTGTCGTTACATCCCTCCTCTCCCCACCAGTTTAAAGGTTTCCTTCACACAGGTAAGAGAAACTATGTAAGACTCATCCAAGGCAATTTTCCCTTAAAAGACTAGGATATAGGGTTGTTAGAAGAGTACATCAATCCAGTTATTTGCCCTACATGATGGGTAAGCCTTTTTGCTTCTGTAGAGTTGGGTGCCTCTGTTGAAGAGTGAAGTGCTGCCATGATGGCTGTATCATAGGTGTTAAAGAATGCATGTGTTAACCATTGAACCACATATGCTGAAGTCATGTTCGGTAGCTACACAATATCACACATATCTACACAAAACTTTACACATCGAAGGATGGAACAGTGTGGAATTTCATGTGCACACTAGCAAAGTCCTGTGTAGTATTATTAGAAATGGCGGGTTCTGGTTGGCTATGGTATGCGCCTAAGCCAGGCAGAACCTAAGTTACACACCGAAGATAACCCATGCTCACCCACTTGGTAGCTTGGAAAGAACAGTCAGGCTTATCCCAAAGGCAATGTGTAAAGCATTTGTGCGCACACACACACACACACACACACACAGTAACACAGTGAAAACATTAAAAAAAAGGACTCCACAACGGTTTAGAAAAATAGCCAATATTAATCTGAATAAAACAAGACCACAACGACAAAAATCCAACATACACAAATCAAGATATCACTTTTGAAAGATTTAATCAAGTATAACTTTTAGAAATCAAAAATAGCTCCAAATGGGGCTATTTGGTTGTGGTCGACATTGACGACTCCACAAAGACAGTCCGACCTCGATGGAGCGAGGGCCGGTTATGGAGTTGGGCAGACCCCCATACAGTATCTTGAAAGCTTTGTGCAAAACAAAGGCGATGCAAAACACAGGGGAGGTGATGCGTCGCAGAGGCCGGTGTGGCGTCGGTTCCTTACTGTTGCAGGGGAGGTGAGGCTTAGGTTCCTTACTGCTGCAGGGGAGGTGAAGCTGTGGTGGCAGGTGCAGTACATCGGTTCCTTACTGTGGAGATGCGTCAATGCAGGGTTGAAGGTCAAGCCGCAAGGCGTTGGCTCCCCGGTGTTGATGAAGAATCCCTGGCATCGGCTGGGCCGTGGCTGCAGTGCAAGTTCAGGTGGTGCGTTGTGCTCTTCACGAGCGGTGCCCTCAGCTCCGGTGCACGCAGCGGTGTGGCATCGACGGTGGAGCACTGGCATCGGTGAAGTCGTGGCTGCGGTGTGAGTCGAGGCTGTGCGTCGTCCTTTTGATCACCCTTGGCTGCCAGGGACCGTGTGGTCAGGCACGCCCACTCAGGCAATCCCAACATCTCCAAGTGTGACCTGAGCTCCACGTCCTTCCAGACGGTATGCTCCAGGTCGTTCCCCAACAGACAATACACAGGCATGGATGGGCTCACAGCTACCTTCAAGGAACTGGAGACACGCCCCCGTCCACTCAAAGGGAACCTGCACCACCTCACATAGGCACTCACTGTCGTCTACTACAACTACCTGGTGAAGCACTCTCAGAGCTTCTATACTCTGCCCATTAATGGCCACCCACTGCCTGTATTTCTTACTGTTATCAGGCATGAGGGTTCTCTGGACCATCTCACTGTCCCCTAGTGAGACTAGGGTCATCTTAGCTGGTTCCCCACACCCACCTGAGACCAACTCCTCCCCAAGCGCTACACTGGCCATCCCCGTGATTGCCCACCAGTGGGGGGCTATGCCTGCTTAGGAACACTTGACGTCCCCCTTAAAGTGCCCTTCCTGATTACACTCAAAACACTTCAGGGGCCCCTTCCCTCCAAACTTTCATGGCAGGAAAACCTTCTTTTCACTAGGGGGTTGGGAATCCTTACCCTGGGAACTGCTTTGGGGCCCTTCAGAGAACTCCTCATTTTTACCCTTGTCCCCCCCTTCTGCTTATGGAGGCCCTGCTCACCCTTTGCAGAGTCACCCCCATACAACTTCTTGTAAACCCTGGTACTCATCCAGCGGTCTGCCTCCTGAGCAAGCTTCCTGGAGTCAGTAAGCTTGCTGTCCATCAAGTGCTGGTGCAGCTCTGGAAAGCACAGACTGGACAAGTGCTCCCACACAATGAAATTGTACAGCCCGTGATGATCTGTTGTCTCACTGCTCTTCACCCAACCATCCAGTGCTCTGCAAAATGGAATCCACACACTCAAGCCATGTCTGAGAATCAAGTTTCTTGCTCTGCCTAAACTTGTCCCTGTATCTTTCTGGGGTAAGACCATACCTAGTGATCTGGGTGTCCTTCATGGCAGTGAAGGTGAGTTGACTTGCGTTCCCTATAGCTAACAATGTGTCTCTCCCATTCACTGTGAAGTAGGTCCACAAACCTGCCCCCCAATCTCTCTCAGGGACCCTGTTTGTGTGGAGAGCGGCCTTATATCCCTGAAACCACCTCTGGGTGCGATCCTCCTTGGTGTGGTCTTTCCCTAGATTCTTAGGTATGTGCACCCTTCTTTCAGACTGCACTGAAGAAATGCTGCCACCACCTGTGCTGCCTTGCTTTTCAAGTCCAGCTCCTTTAAGCTTAGCTGATGAGCTAAAATCATTTTCCTTTCTTCCATAGCTAGTTTCTTTTCCTCCATTTCCATTCTGAACCTTTCAAGCTCCAATTTGTGTCTCCTAGCTTCCCGCCTGTGCTCCAGCTCCTCTGGGGACAGACCTTTGGATGAAACACTGCTGCTGGCCCTGGTGGGTGCTCTCCCCCCAGGCAGATCCTGATGCACAAAATCCCCATGCAGGTTCTGCTCCTCCATGTCCACATTAGCATTCCCCTCCTCTGTGTGCTCACCAGCCTCCCTGGCTGCCAACCAGACCCTCAGTGCCTTTTGCGAGCTCCTCCTTCTTTGTGAGGCCTTTAAAAGAACACTTGAAATCTTTGCAGAACTTTTTGAGCTGAGGCATTGTATAGGTTCCCAACCTCCCCTGCTCAAACTCAAAATCTGCAACTACAGCTGATGGCTCACCAGACTGATACTTGATTGAAGACAAAACTCAGAAGTTGGAAAAAAGACCAAAAAGGAAGGAAAGCAAACAGTATGTGATTGTTTAATGGTCTGCGATATGGAAGTAGTGTACTACAATCACTGTATGTAATACACAAATACAAGTCCTATCCCACCGCTGACCAACAATGTTAGAAGTGGAGGATTCTGGTTGGCTAGGGTATGCACCCTAGCCAGGCAGAACCTACCACTCAAGTCAGGGCAAGTAAGTTACACACCAAAGATAACCCATACTCAACCCCTTAGTAGCTAGGCAAGAGCAGTCAGGCTTATCCCATAGGCAATTTGTAAGTATAAACATGAACACACACAGACACACACACACACACAGACACAGACACACACACACACTCACACTGAAAACACTACAAAAGGACTCTCCCACATTTTAGAAAAAAACTAAATATATATCTGAATAAAACAAGACCAAAATGACAAACATCCAATATACAGAAATCAAGATATAATTTTTGAAAGATTCAATCAAGTATAACTATTAAAAATAGCTCCAACCGGGGCTATTTGGTCACGGTTGACATCGACGTTTCCAGAAAGACAGTCCTACCTCGATGGAGTCGGGCAGACCCTCGTACAGTACCTTGAAAGGGGAGATGAGGTGTCACGGAGGCTGGTGTGGCATCAGTTCCTTACTGTTGCAAGGGAGGTGAGGAGTCGGTTTGTTACTGCTGGGCAGGAGAGGTGATGCGAAGGTTTGTTACTGCTGCAGGGGAGGTGAGGCTGTTGTGGCAGGTCCGATACCTTGGTTCCTTACTGTGGAGCAGCGTCGAAGTGGGGTCGAAGGTCAAGCTGCGAGGCGTCGGCTCCGCAGTGTTGATGAAGAAGCACTGGCTCGGCTCATCCGGGGCTGCAGTGCAAGTCGGGGTGGTGTGACGTGCTCTTCACGAGCGGTGCCCTTGGCTGTGGTGCAGGCAACGGCATCAATTACTGCGTTGGGGTTGCTTTTCTTGGGTTGCAGCACAAACCACTTGACCCCAAGGGCCCAGGAACTGGATTTGGCACCATTTGGCAGGACAGGGCCTTCAGCAGAAAAGCCCAAGTGCTGTTAGCAAGAACAGATGAAGTTTTTGATGGCCCTTAGTCTTCTTAACAGGAGGCAAGCTCAACTTAAGCCCTTCGAGAACCTTGGAAGCTGGATGTGGAAAGCAAAGTCCAGTCCTTTCACTACCAGGACAGAAGTAGCAAAGCAGCAGGTCAACACAGCAAAGCAAACAGCAAAGTGGCAATCCCTCCTGTCAGCCATCTAGCTCTTCTTCTTGGCATAATGGAGTCACTGGTCCAGTACCTATACCCATTTTAGTCTCTTTGAAGTAGGCAAACCTCAAAGGACAGTCTTTGTACTGCACAAGACCCTGTCTTTCCCTGTCCTGGCTCCAGCCACCCTACAGGGGGGTAGAGAAGGCTTTGTGTGAGGACAGGCACAGCCCTATTTAGGTGTCAGTATCAACTCCTCCCACCAGTCTAGCTCAGAAAGACCCATAAGCCTGGTGATGGGCCATCAGAATATGCAGGGCACAACTCAGCTCCCTTTGTTTGACTGTCTAGAGTGAATGCACAAACAGCCCAACTGTCATCCTAACCCAGATGTATATTCAGCAGACAGGCAGAGAGCGGCACAGAATGGTTAAAGTAAGAAAATGCCAACTTTCTAAAAGCGGCATTTTCAGACCTGCAATTTAAAAGCCAGCTTTACTAAAAGCTATATTTTTAGATTGTGAGTCCAGAGACCCCAAACTCCAATTTTCTATCAGCTCCCAATTGGAAGATACACTTGTACGATGTTACAAGGCAGCTCCAATGCTAACCTATTGGAGAGATTGGCCTTGCTGTAGTAAAAAATGAAGTTAGCAGTATTTCACTATCAGGACATGTAAAACACAGCAGTACATGTCCTACCTTTTAAATACCCTGCCCATTAGGCTACCTTGGGCCTACCTTAGGGGTGCCTTACATGTACTAAAAGGGAATGTTTGGGCCTGGCAATTGGGTGCACTTGCCAGGTTAAAATGGCAGTTTAAAACTGCACCCACAGACACTGCAGAGGCAGGTCTGAGACATGGTTGCAAGGTTACTCATGTGGGTGGCACGATCAGTGCTGCAGGCACACTAGTAGCATTTGATTTCCAGGTCATGAGCACACATATTGCACTGTACTAGGGACTTAGTAGCAAATCAAATATGCCAATCATGCAGAAACCAATTACCCTTACATTTTACACAGGAAGCACTTGCACTTTAGCACTGGTCAGCAGTGGTAAAGTGCCCATAGTCCTAAAACCAGCAAAAACAAAATGCAGCACACAGTCAAAAACAGGAGTTCAGAAGCAAAAAGACAGGGGAAATCACGCCAAATGATACCACGTCTAACAAATATTTGCAACCCTAAGATGTTACGACATTTGCCACAGATGTTCCCACCAGGCCAGGTTATATGTGTATAGGAAGGGATACCACTCTTAAGACTGCAACAGTCTAACTATTCACTTTTTCAAACTGCAGGCAAACCTGTGTTAGGAATCTAATGGACAATACCAGAGTGCTGAGAGGCTGCATTGGTGCCAGCAGCAAAGTAGACAAATGTTAAATAACCTTCAGATTAAACATTTATGTAACTTTAACCAGACAGCTGCTACGAATATGGGAGAAACTCCACAGGTTTAGAGAGTTTATGGTCTGGGATGCAGACCTGGGAAGTTATTAGGCTTATCGGGAATTTTTATTACACCAGAGTAATCAGAGTCATATTGGTAATTTTGCGTTACTCTTGTGACGCAAAATTACAGAAAATTATGCAGTTATGATCGTTTGCATAATTAAGAGTTAATGGTTGCAAATATCCTACTGCAGGAGCACAGGGACAACAAACGTAGGGAGTGTGGGCAGCTGCTGGCTGCTCCTGTTTCTGTAATGTTGCATTTATCTCTATTTTCTTAGCACAATATGCAAACACAGGTTCATTTTGGACACAACAGTGCATTTTGCTGTTAGAAAATAGAGCAAAATGCTGAGTTACCCTCCTCATGTAATTCTAAGTAATCATGCGTCATTTTGCTGTAATTTCCCATAATTACGTTACAGCAAATTATGCGGGCTACGCCAACCCTTAATAATTACCAATAGCTGAAATTAATCCAAGCATTCCATCCATAACTTGTTTGTATTTTTCGTTGTGAAACCCTAGGTGCGACAGGTATGCCTAGGCACGAGACCCATGCTCACTGTGCCACTGGAAGTAAACTGCACTCGACTGAAGAAGCCCACTAGGACGAAACTGGTCTTGGGTTGCTTGTGTTCTTTTTCAGAGAGATCCTTATCTGGCAGTTCAGGCAGGACTGTTCCTATTGGAGGAGGACCAAGGCTTATTTGCATAAGGCTAGTGTAATCTGAGGTGGCATGGTGGGCAAAAAAAACAATGGACTAGGAAGTGGCTCTGATTAACTACCAGTAGCTGAGATTAATTCAAGCATTCCATCCATCACTAAGAGCAATAAGAGGTGATAAGAGGTCTCATGTGGTGCCAGCAGCACAGTCTACAAATGTTAAATAATCAGTATCAAACATTTAGGTAAATCTAGCTAAACCGCCGCTACAAATATGGGAGGAACTGCTCAAGTTTAAAGATCTTATCTAAGCCCATCTATTTCAACAAGTTCCTCTTCACCTGAAGTTGTGTGGCCACTAGACTTTTTCCCAATATTATTTTTCATCTTCGTTATTTCCATCTTTCCCAAAAACATAACAGTATGATCAGTGCAAACCCCAATGAGTGTCCACTTCTCAAAATCTCAACCAACATACCTAAACAACACACTATCAGAACAAACCACATACCTCAGAACACAAAAACATATATATATACAAAGTCAAACAAAACTGATAATGTTCAATATAAACTTAAAAAAGAATAGAGTACATTAACACCATCAACAGCCAAACTGAACAACCTAAGATGGAAGCCCACAGGTAATCAACTTTCAGCCTTTCTTTCTTACTCGTTGTACTTCCTCAAATATCATCCTACCTCAACATGCCAAAGACCCACAAGAAAACACCCTGATTTACAACTAGAAGTATGCTCTCTCTTGCCTTTCTATTTGAATAATACTCTCCTTGCATTCTCTCCTTTACCTCTGAGTTTACCCTATACTTTCATGTGCCTGCCAGCCCCGTTCTGCTAAACTTCAGTAAACCAACCATATTCCTCCTACCGATTCTTAAACCTTCCTTCTTCGTAACCCTTCCTTTAATACCAAAACCTTTCTAACCTATCTACTCTTCCCACTTCCATAAATCAAGATTTCTCATTCTGTTTTAATCTCTCCTTGCTATCCCCCATATCTAACCTCCTCCCCCAATTTAGTCAGCACTCTCATTTTTTCCACTTGCATTAACTCAATTTAATAATTACATCTAACTCCTATTTATTTAGTACATCACCACTTGAAAAGGGAGAACATTCTCCTGTTTCCTTAGGGCACAAGACTAACCCAATAACCAATAAATCTACAACTATAATTAATAAAAACTGGACTAACCACTAATTTTGGACTACAAGGTAGTGTGCTACCCGCCACAAAGCGCTTCAACGCCTCATCAAGGGTAGCACACGCTATTCAAATGCAGTTACAATACAATACAAAACAATGTTCCTAGTGTGGGTCCTGGCTATTTAGGTGACCTCACTAAATGTGCAGGATTTGTTACAAATGGGGGGCAAATCAATTCTTTGGCATGGTGGAGGGAGGCAGAATGTCCAGTGTCCCATTTTGGACTGGGTGGACATTTTCATCAATATGTTGGCTAAACGTGGTGTTGTACAGTAAGGACATCATAAGATTTACAGATAGCACCTACTGCATAAAAACTACTTTTTTGTGTGCCACTAAATCATCCAAAAAAATTACTGGAGTACTTTCATCACTTAGGATTTTCTGTTTTAAAGGCAAAATAGTGAACCCTGGTCTCGACATGTAAATATACCATGCTGTGGGCCCATCCGCTGTCATGTGATTGTTCAATGTAATCATGTGATGAATATGTTGGGTCGTGTGAGCCTGCCTCCTGATTGGTGAACTTTTCTTGTTTGGATAATAGTGCTGCCCATCGTAAAATAGTCCCAGCAGTGTGGTATATTAAGAAATGGAATTTCTCGACGGGTAATAACTTCCAGTTCTGCCATTCTCTCACTTGAGTACTATTTTAAGAGATTCCTCCAGTTCCTTCAAAGCAAAGAGCTTGTGGCAGTAGGTGGGGTTACATGATACTGTGGGAGAGGTGTGGCACAGTGGCCAGAGTGGCTGATGCCAGGGTGCGGGGCTCACGGTTCGATCGCCGGCGGCAGCTCAGCATCATGTAACTCTGGGCAATAGCTCACTTAATCTCCCCAACAGCCCCCACCGCCTTGAAACCTTAAGGGGTGATATGTTCCGCTTTACAAATATGGATTATTGACAGTGCAATTGTGGAAACACACTTTTATTCATTCTATTGCTGCAGATGTAATAGTTCTCGTTCTTCATGAAGTACCCCATCCCCTGCATGCACACAAAATGTCTCAAAACTGAAAATGTAACGGGTGCTACAGAGCTGAGGTATCCTCCTCAATTTCACAATTTCCTACAGGATGAGTTGAGAGGCACTGTCTAACTGTCTTCAGTACACACTATGCAAAGTTGGTAGCTGCATATATTATGGAGAGTCTACGGGATGATGCTGGCTCCTGTGGTGGTAACAGAAGCTGAAACTTGCTGGGCGGAACATACAATAGCTCGAAAAGAGGAAAACGATGACTACCATTAGTTAGAAAAAACACAAGATCCAGAACAAAAGTATGGAACGTTCAAGATAACAAAAACACAATGATGCAGAAATCTGGAGGTATATCTGGGCCTTACCTCCCAATTTAGCTTGAGGCTGACATGTTATGTTATGTCATGTTATGGTATGTTCTGTTATGTTATGTTGTGTTATGATATATGTTATGGTATGGTATAATATGGTAAGGGCTTGGTGGCACAAAACCATTCTTTGGAATCTTGCTCGCTTCTTACTGGCTTATTCAAAGAAAGTGGGTTTTAAATCTTTTCTGAAGAGGAGATATAGCTTTGCCCCCTTCCCAAGCTTCAGGTGTAAGATAGCCGAAAGAGCGGCTTCCATCACGGGCAGGGTTGAAGGGATAACCTTGCTGTTACATGCTTTAACAGATTTTACCTCCACATTGACCACCAGTGTTTGCAGGTTGCAATGGGATGGCTTTGTTCGCAGCAAAGCAGTTTTACCTTGTCTCTGGTGTGGTATTAATGCACCAGGCAAGTAATTTCATCACTGAACACAATGAGTGCTCACACTCACAGATACCGGGGCTCCACACAATGTGAGGTACTGTGAGTTCTGGCATGCATGAATCAAGATAAACAGCATTGTATGCATTAATATATTGACTTTCCGATTACATTAACAAATACAATGATTTTGAGGTTTTAATTCGTGTCATTTTAAATGAAAGTAGGGCAAAACTAAAATTGAGAAATAATACAATAGAGTAGTTTTATCCCTCTTTGGATCATATAAATTAAACGTTATTTTTCTTGTTTTGGTCTTGTGTACTTCACATGCTGCTGGGATACTTCAAACTACTTTCAAAGTTTAGTTTGTAGGCCAAGCAATTGTTTTTATTTACATGAGTGTTACTAGAAGACATTTGAAATGCTGCAGCTTTGTCCTTTAACATACTCGGGTGCACCAGTGAGAGAGTCACTAGACAAAGTTACAACATTCATACACTTTGTAGTCAAAGAAAGGAAAATAAAAACCATAGGTCTCTCTGTTTTAAATTAATTAGGAACCGTTTGTCCGAGGAGTTGTCTTATATTGGACAGTGTGTCTTTGAAAATCCAGCAGACATTCCCAGAAGAAAAAACACTTCAAGGGCATCTTTATTGCTCATTCGCCCTGTTAATTCTTTCAAGGGTATCCCCAGTTCCACTGCCACTGCTAAGATGCCAGGGATGGAATCTATTGCTCTAAGGCTGTCTCAGGTCACACATCTGAGAACACCATTATTAGCCATGGCACAGTGATGCACTGAGGAAATCTTAGCAAAAGGCCGGGGCATCTGGAAAAACAACACAGTCTGGCATGTGCCTGACACTGCCCCAACCATATTAGCAATTAAGAGGCCTGGTCTTTTGTAGAAAATGTCCCACTTTTCCTCAGGGTAAAGCCGCCGCTGCAGTCATTTCAGTCATTAAAGATGAACTTTGTGAAGGCCATTTTCCATGCCCCCTAACTGAGACTATATGACCTCTGTGATGGTACAGACCATTCCTTTATTTGTGGTAATGATCAAGTAGAGAGAAAACACGGAATATCCCTTTCTGTACACATATGTTTTTGAAAACTTGACCTCCCCAAACGAACCCATATGGCCCCCCACCTGAGAGACCTCCACTGGCTCCCCGTCCAGAAAAGATGCCAGTTCAAGTTCCTCACGCCCGCCTGCAAAGCCCTCCATGACCTAGGACCTGCCTACCTCAACCATCGACTCAACTTCCACCAACCCGTAGACACCTGCGCTCCTCTTCACTCGTCCTCGCACACACACCCCGCATCTGTTGCAGCCACAGTGGTGGCCGCTCCTTCTCCTACATCACTGCCAAGACTTGGAACAACCTCTCCCTCCAGCTCCGTACAGCACCCTCGATGTCAGACTTCAGAAAGAGACTCAAGACCTGGCTCTTCGATGGAGACACAGTGCCCAGATACCCCTAGGGGTGACAGGGCCACATTCTACAAATGCTGTTTGATTGGTTGATTGACAAGTGTATCCAGTGTACCCTCATTCCTTGTATGTCTGAGCTGCTGTCTCCAATGTTGAGAGTGAATGATGATGTAACAGAATGCTGATGTGGGCTGAGTGAAAGCCAGTAGATGGTAACAGTTACGGGTTCGAGTCTCGGCAATGACGCTGAACATCCTGTGATTCTGGGCAAATCACTTAGGGGGATATTCACAAGAACGTGCGCTAAACATCTCCAAAAAATGTTAACGCAACTTTACACATCGCAGTCTATCGCGGGAAAATAACCCCAAGTGAACGTGGAATTCACAACACGGCGGTACCATGCGATAGTCTGCCGAAAACGCGGCCAATGTCCGCGATACAACCACCTCGACGGAGATAAAAACACAAACCCCAACACCAAAAAACGTGCGATGAGCCCATTCGCGATGAGGAAAGCAGCGATAAGCAGCGCCAGGCCCGCGACACACACACGGCAGGCAGGAATAAGCACAACAAAAGCAGGAAAAAGGAAGACAAACCAAACAGAAAACAACAGCGAAGCACAATGGAGGCAGCCGGAGCTAGTACACAACCCCTCAAGCCCCATTGGCAACAAAACATTGTAAATGGCAGTCCATCGTGGACAAGGTGAATGCAGCCGGAGAGCGGAGGAGGACAATTGAAGAAAACCAGAACAGCTGGAATGATGCGAAACGCACAAACAAGCAGAAACACGCCAACAACCAGAAGGCAGCAATGCACACCGGAGGTGGGAGTCCAGCGCCACACCAGGAGCTGAATGACATGGAGGAAATGGTGTCCACCACATCAGTCTGGAGATGGTGGCAGGAGTCGGGGACCGGAAACTGCTCAAAATCAACAGACACAACAGCAACAGGGAGAGGAACCACCAGGGACTGGGGGACGGGGAGATGGGCACAATGGCACACATGCACAATTAAGCACAGCACAACTGCAGACAAACCATGCCCAAGAGTAACAACACCAACCAAGAGCACAAGTCACACAACTCGGCAATATCACACCACTGAACAAGCACAGAAGTGAAAACCACACTGCCTGAAAGGGAGATGGGTGAGCCAAATCAGAGCTGAAGGGACATCTCACACACAATGCAGCACACACACATAGGAAGCAGAGCACCCCAACATCGAACACAATGTGGCACAAACAACAACATTTGCACAACCGAACACAGGACACAAGTGCACCCACTTGTGGCCGGTAAATGGCCATACGCATCTGGCAAAGCACGAAACAGGGACATGAGAATGCACAAGTACAAACCCACAGCCCTGATGGGGTAGCAATGCATGTATGGCAGGGACCCAGATAGGCTGTGACACACACATTGGCATACAAATGAACACTCATCACAGTTGGAGACAAGTGAAGGTGCGGAAACTTTATCAACAATTGCGTGTCAGTACGGCCAAGAGAAGGGCCACGACATGCAGACCAATGCAGCAGCATGTCTGAATGAGGAACGTTGGAAAGCGCCCATGTCCACCCCGGGGGAGTCCATCACCCACACAAGTCAGTGCCAACCCGCGTTGGTTGTCCGCACATGGATCCGGAGTCCAGGCCAATGCAGCCATGTCCACTGTCGTCTTGGGACATGTGATCAGATCCCCAACATGCAACCAGGCGTCGGGGCACGTGCAATGGGTCACATTCAGTTGTGGCTGCAGGTACGTTGTCACTCGTCCATGAACGCGAGTGCAGCAGCGTAGGCCAACATTTCCAATGAGAGCTCGTTGTCCACTACATCTAACATGTCGGTGACGTAACCCATCAGCTGTCCCGGACAGATGTGCTGACTCCAACCCCTGGCCCCAATTGGCACTAAAGCCCAATAGGGGAGCGGCTCAATGTGGTCACTGCACACAACGACTCGTGCAATCTCCCAGGTCCAGTTGCCAGCATGCATGCCAATCATCCAGGCATGCCATAAACGGGCATCACGGTGACACTCCTGGTCGTGGGCCAACAGGGGGCGCACACACACGTCGAAATCCAGGTCAGCTACCGTTACATTGGAGAGGCAGACATCCATGGTCCACTCGAATATGCACGAGCGACAATGCAACACAGGCTGAACACAGGTGACGTTGGCAAGGCGGAAGCTTAGCCGGTAACTGATCTGCAGCACTGCCAATGGCAGTGCCCCCAGTACATGCAGCAGACGTGCACGGTACAGGTCCACGTGACTGGAGTTGTGCATGTGTCCGGGATGGTCTGCCATTGCGTCAGTGACTCTGCTTGAAGCGGCACTGTGCTGACCCGCGCCAGTCCTGTGGATGAAATGGAACAGCTCGGAGAAATGAGCAGTGTCTGTGTGCAACGGGTGCAGGCCTGGGGTGTGGTGGGAGTATGTGTGAAGGCCATTTCACGCATGCTAACTACGACCAAGGACTACTGCGTGTGGGATGTGTACAAGTTGGTCTCACGTCGGGCAGTGCGTAGTGTTGGAGTCGCCAGCAAATGCTATCGTATCTGTCAGGGGGTGCTGGGCACATGCATGTCCCAGCTCGGAGCTGCAGATGTGCTACCGCCTGATAGTTCAGACAAAGGACATTTCATCCCTACAGTAACTTCACCATCTGCTTGCATACAGGAGATGTACAGAGGCCTGTCGTGGGTGAGGTGGGATGTCTGCGACCCAGGGAATCATGGATGATATGCCGAGCACGTGGCACATGAGCGGCCTCACTGTGTGTTACGTTGCCTCACAGCTGCTCCTCCCTCCCACGAGCCCTCACACTTGTGTGCGCTGCGCGGTTGTATCACGTGCACTCCTACGGCACACCATTGTCATGTCTGTCTGCGCATGTCCAGCGGCATGCCAAACAACACCGTGAAGCTGGCCGTTGAGGGTGTGCGGACACGTGAGTGTAGGCCAATGGTCCGGACAGGGCGGACACAGGTGTACAGTCCATGGCTGGCTGTGATTGCACTGCGATTGAGGCTAGGCATCTGACTTATGCAGCCGCAGGATTGATACACATAACACTTGGCATGCATGAGCCAAGACCCCGAGCGGTCTTGCGCTCCTACATTCCCCCGTACGTGCGGGCCCGCCCTCCGGGTGCATGCTACACTGCAACATCGACTATTGTGGCCCTGGTGGCGACAACACTCCAACACAGAGACACGCTTACCGCACTTCATGCTCATGGCCAGACCAGAGCCACCCCCTTGCCGAATCAGCACACCCCAGCGCTGACCTGACGTACGCCGGACCAGCACACGCCGCTTGTGCATGCAGGGGGGGGCGGGCGAAGCTACATGTCCAAGGTCTTGGCCACTGCTGAGGTTATATGGTATCGTCCGCTGAAGACAGCACACTGTGATGTTGCAGGGCTCGGGCCCATCATGCTGACATAATGACCACAAGGACACACTTGCTTAGATGGTGTGAATGGCTACGGGCACGTGCACCCGGCCACGTTTATTAGCAGGCTCACATGTTGAGTGACACCTGTGTTGGATGTGTGTGGGGTGTGTGTACACCAGCTGTCATGGAGTGCCTGGTGCAGTCAAAACAACGACAACAGTGTACATCGTTAAGGACACAACCATTCAACCATAAAGGCTCCATGACTTGAGCTGCACAGAGTTAGTGGCCCCGGATGCACAGCGTCCTGCACGGGCCTACCACCACGAGCCGCTGACTTGCGGTGCACTGGGCAGGGTCACGAGAGCAGAGCAGGTTCTCGTAGATGACAAAGGGGGTTGTCGCGGAGTGTCTCGGTGGACAGTGGAAGGTGTACCCCCAGGGCATGATGCAGAGGCTAGAAGCACGCAGAAACAGTCCCCATGGTGGAGATGAATGGAACAGACACATCTCGAACACCAAGTCCGTCCCAGCCAGATGATGATGCAGACAACCCCCAGGCCATGGACTCAGACGCCACCAAAGTCCAACCAGAAAGTGCCCATGACTCATTGCGCACAGAGTTAGTGGCACCAGGTCAGTTGTTGCTAGTGTTCGGTCACCTCCGTGACGAGGATCCGGCTTTCATCCGGACTGAACCGCATCTTCCTCTTACTCCTCTCCATGCGTTCACTGGTATGGACTCTGCCATTCATGAATCACGACTAAATGCTGGATGTGGGACCTACTGGACCGCAGTGTAGGCCGGGGGCAGCGGTCAGCACGGGCCCACAGACACGTGTCGTGTGCTTGCAATGCAGACTTTGGCTTCACTGATCGGAGGGAGTATAGTGATGTGGCCGCTGCCACGGACTTGGGGTCACTGCCATTCAAGACTCAGGACACAGTTCCACATGTGGGACCTACTGGGCCGCAGTGTAGGCCTGAGCCCTCAGACTTCGGTCTAAGGCACACACTCTCCCCAGCAGCTCAGCGGTGCTCTGCTTCGCCTAGAAGCCAGCCCCTCTCCTTGGCAGGTTTCAATACTACCCTGGTCCATCTTCCATCAGGCGCATGGTGATTGTGTTTTCTTGATAGTGTAATTCCGTCTGTTTTTGTATTGTTACTTTGTTGTTTTCGGCTCTGCTCCCCTTCAGCCCTTGCTGTGGGCTGTTGTTCCCCCTTGTTTTCCCTTCCTTTTTCCCGCCACCACTGACCCCTCCCCCTACCGCCCCGCTCCCGCCACCCAGCTCCTCGTCCCTCCCCTACATCATGGCGACCGCTGCGCGGTCGTGCCGCTGGTGCGCCGAAGGCGCGCCTAAGGCAAGCCCGTCTGCGCCTGTCCGCGCCTGGACTGCGCCCAGCGCCAGACCCCCTGGACCCCACGAACGCCACGACGCCCGACGCCGCTACGATGCCAACACCCTCCGCGAACTCAACACCGGCCGATCATCAAACTGACCCACGGACCCTTCACCTGCCGAAGCTGCAGCTTCACAAGCCGCCGAACACCTGCACGTCCTACCCCACCCATCAGAGCAGAACGCAACCACCTCAGATGCATACTTCTCAACACCCGCTCTGTCCACAAGCACGCCATTGAACTCTGGGACCTACTTGACTCAGCCTCCCCGGACGTCGCCTTCCTAACAGAGACCTGGATGAACCCCTCCTCGGCACCCAACATCGCCATAGCCATCCCTGATGGCTACAAGATCACCAGAAGGGACCGCACCAACAGACCAGGAGGAGGAATCGCCATTGTCTACAAAAACACCCTCAGAGTCTCGACCTGCACAGCAGACACCTCCAGCACCGCCGAACACCTGCACTTCCAGATCCACACGGACCCCAACACCACCCTCAGAGGAACACTCGTTTACAGACCCCCCCGGACCCCGGCCACAGTTCATCGACGCCATCTCCGACATCGTCAGCACGCACGCTCTTGCTTCCACAGACTACATCCTCCTCGGAGACCTGAATTTCCACCTCGAGAACGCCGACGACAGCAACTCCGTCGCTCTGCTCGATAACTTCGCCAACCTCAGACTCAAACAGCTTGTCACAACCCCCACCCACATCGCCGGACACACGCTTGACACCATCCTCTCCGCCAGCAACCACGTCTCCTTCAGCCACACCACCGAACTCCACTGTACCGACCATCGCTGCGTCCACTTCACCTTCAAGAAACCCACCTCGCACCACCACCCGCAACGGATCCCCTACCGCAGCTGGAACAAGGTCACCGAAGACCAGCTCATCACCACCCTTGCCCGAGACCCACCAACAGACACCACCGACACAGTCGCCTGCAACCTCAGGCAATGGATCGACGACTGCGCCAACACTCTCGCCCCGATCACAAAACCCTCAAACAGACGCACCAACAGAAAGGCCAGTTGGTTCACCACCGACCTCCAGGAATCCAAGCGGACTTGCCGAAGACTCGAGAAAAAGTGGCGCCACGATCAGACACCGGACAACCACGCAGCCCTAAAGAACGCCAGCCGCAAGCACCACCAACTCATCCGAGCCACCAAAAGGACCTCCTTCAAGGAACGCATCGACAACAATGCACACAACAGCAAAGGACTCTTCAACATCGTGAAGGAACTCTCCAACCCCAGCTCCAGCTCCAACGACATCCCGCCGTCGCAAGACCTATGCGACTCCTTAGCCACCTTCTTTCACCGCAAGATTGCAGACATCCACAACAGCTTCAACGCCCAGACCCCCCCTACAGCCGCCGACACCGCAGACTCACCACCCCCCAGCCTCACCAACCTCCTGCTCTCCTGGACCCACGTCAACGACGACGACACCATCAAGACCATGAACACCATCCACTCTGGCTCACCATCCGACCCCTGCCCTCACCACATCTTCAACAAAGCAAACCGCATCATCACACCCCAACTCCGGAAGATCATCAACAGCTCCTTCGAGGCCGCCACCTTCCCGGAAAGCTGGAAGAACGCTGAGATCAACGCCCTACTCAAAAAACCCACAGCGGACCCAAAGGACCTCAAGAACTTCCGGCCCATCTCCCTGCTTCCGTTCCCGGCAAAAGTCATCAAAAAGATCGTCAACAGGCAACTGACCCACTTCCTCGAGGAGAACAACATCCTGGACCAGTCCCAATCTGGATTCCGCAGCAATCACAGCACCGAAACTGCCCTCATCGCTGCCACAGACAACATCAGGGCCCTACTGGACAACGGCAAAACCGCGGCCCTCATCCTCCTGGACCTCTTGGCCGCCAATGACACCGTCTGCCACCACACCCTACGCACACGCCTACACGATGCAGGAATACGCGACAAAGCCCTGGACTGGACCACCTCCTTCCTCACCGACAGAACCCAGAGAGTCCGCCTCCCCCCATTCCGGTCTGAAGCCACCAAGATCATCTGCGGCGTACCCCAAGGATCATCCCTCAGCCCTACCCTTTTCAACGTCTACATGGCACCGCTCGCCAACATCGTCCGCTCGCACAACCTCAACATCGTCTCCTACGCCGACGACACTCAGCTGATCCTCTCACTCACCAAGAACCCCACCACCGCCAAGACTAACCTCCACGAAGGAATGAAGGCCGTCGCCAACTGGATGCAGAACAGCCGCCTGAAACTTAACTCAGACAAGACAGAGGTCCTCATCCTCGGCTCCACCCCCTCCACCTGGGACGACTCTTGGTGGCCAGCCGCCCTGGGAGCTGCACCCACACCCACCAACCACGCACGTAACCTGGGGTTCATCCTGGATTCATCACTCTCAATGACCCAGCAAGTCAACGCCGTTTCCTCCTCCTGCTTCAACACCCTCCGCATGCTTCGCAAGATCTACAGATGGATCCCCACCGGAACCAGAAGGACGGTCACCCAGGCCCTCGTCAGCAGCAGACTGGATTACGGCAATGCCCTCTACGCAGGAACCACGGCCAAACTCCAGAAAAGACTCCAACGCATACAGAACGCCTCCGCACGCCTCATCCTTGACATACCCCGCCACACCCACATCACTGCCCACCTGAAAGACCTGCACTGGCTTCCAGTCAACAAGAGGATCACCTTCAAGCTCCTCACCCACGCTCACAAAGCACTCCACAACACCGGACCAGCATACCTCACAAATGTCTCACCTTCTACACCCCGAACCGCCAGCTTCGCCCGCCGACCTCGCCCTCGCCACCATCCCACGCATCCACAGGACCTCCACCGGTGGCAGATCCTTCTCCTACCTCGCCGCCAAGACATGGATCACCCTCCCCACACAGCTGCGACAGACCCAGGACCTGCTGACCTTCAGGAGACTCCTCAAGACCTGGCTGTTCGAGCAGTAGCTGCACCCCCCCCAGCGCCTTGAGACCCTCATGGGTGATTAGTGCGCTCTGTAAATGTTGATTGATTGATTGATCCAAGTGTCGCCGGCTTGCGTTGAACAGGGTTAGTGGCACCACGTGTCGCCGGCTTGCGTTGAACAGGGTTAGTGGCACCACGTGTCGCCGGCTTGCGTTGAACAGGGTTAGTGGCACCACGTGTCGCCGGCTTGCGTTGAACAGGGTTAGTGGCACCATGTGTCGCCGGCTTGCGTTGAACAGGGTTAGTGGCACCACGTGTCGCTGGCTTGCTTTGGACAGGGTTAGTGGCACCACGTGTCGCCGGCTTGCGATGCAGACTTTGCCTTCACTGATTGGAGGGAGTTTAATGATGTGGACGCTGCCACAGACTTGGGGTCACTGCCATTCAAGACTCACGACTCAGTACAACATGTGCCAACAACTGGGCCGAAGAGTGCGCCGGTGGAGTATCTCAATGAAAAAGGAGTACTGTGGGCCAGCGTCGTGGAGGCCAGCGATGGTCTGCGGAGGTTGCAAAGGTTGCGGGACTGGGGCTTGGAGCTTGCACCGGCACGTGGTGGGCCCTCTTTGACACACGCCAGTGTCGGCAGGTGAGCGGAGCCTACTTGGTGCGCTGGGGCAGGCATGGCAGGTCTGGGGACCAGCGGCCCGGGGTGCAGCAGGCTCACTGACGCAGGCCCCGCCACGCTCGGCGCCGGCCTCGTGGCGGGTTGAGAGGCGCCACCCTGGCAGACACGTTGGCCATTCCGAAAAAGAACCACGCCCAGTGCGACGGGGTTTTTATTCACACCCCTACGCAGGCCTGGCATACGCAGGGCCAACCCACTCCGCCCGTGCATACAGGGGGGGACGTAACGTGCGACATTTCCACGTTCTGCCCCACAGCCTGTGGGGACATGGTAGCGTCCACTGGCCACTAAACTCCATGCACCAGCAGTTAATGTCCACATGGCCATTTCCGTGGTTTGCACATTGGAGTCTGTCCGGCACCTCCACGCCACACCTGGCATTGGGTAGGTTCTCATTCATTAGTCACTTGCCGCTCTCGCACATGCCTGCTCCAAGCCTCTCCTCACATTCTGCTATTGTGTGGCTGTGGTGCCATGCCGTGGCTGGGTTGTGTGCATGGCAAGCCCAGGTTCCCAATGGAGTCGTATTGTCGTGTCTGGTCGGTTGGCATGTTGTGTGGCATGTTGCATGTAGGTCTGCTGCGTGCCCATTGCCAGTGTCGTGAGTTGCATGACTGTGGGGTGGAGGTGTGTGGTGTGTTCATTTGGTACTTACCAACGAGCACTGCATTTCCATAGGTGCCATCCTGGGAGCGCTGGTTGATGATGGACTGTCGGGCGATGTAGGAATCATGCACTCTGCCTGGGGAGTTGGCCACGACATTGTTGAGGAGTCCCGGGTGGTCCACTATTGCCTGCACATTCATGGGATGCGTGTGCTTTCTGTTGCGGTAGTTGTGTGCAATGTCGGCAGGGGGCACGAGGGGTACATGTGTGCAGTCGATTGCCCCCGACACGTGAGGGAATCCAGCTATGGCGTAGGAGCCTTGCTTGGTCTCCAGTTGCTCCTGCGCAGTGTGGGTGAAGTGGAGGTGCTGGGGTACCAGGCTGATGATGGCTTCCAGAACAGGTGTGATGAACTTGGATGGGGCTGGCTGTGAGACTCTTCCGACTCTGGCAGTTGTGGGTTGGAAGGTACCAGAGGCCAACATGTGCAGCACAGCCGGCAGCTTTGTCTGCGGAGGGATGTTGGTTGTCCGCTGTGTTGGTACCGTCAGCAGGTGGGCGATGTGGGTCGGGATGCGGGGGATGGTTGTCCTTTTGGGCCTGTAGTGGGCAATGTCCTCCTCTGGCGTTCGGTCTGGGCGGCTGGTGCGTTTAAGGTGGGTCCGCTGTCTTTGTGTACGCTGCCTCTGTGGTGGTCCGGGGGGGCGGGATGGGTCCTGGGGGTGGTGGCGGGCCTGGGGGGGGGGTGGCGGTGGGTGTTGTGGCCCTCATTGGTCTCGGAGCTGCATGATCATTGTCTCCATGGCATCTGTAGGTCTTCAGATGTGGCTCTTGGCTGGGCTCCCTTTCATGCTGCAGGTAGTCGTCCTGCTTAACACCAGCAAAAGGCAGGTGTTAATTCCCTGCTGCTACCGCGGCTTATCGCCTGTTTTTGGTTCGCATCGCAGATCTGGCAGTTTGTTGTGAAAGTGGTGTAGTGGTGTTTTCGTGAGTTTTTGCACGGGAACGCCTACTCTGCATCTCATTAGGGTTAGTTGGTGGTGTCACCCGTGGAGATAAATTTTGCGGCAGTTATCGCGGGAATACTGGCGATGTCTGCAGTTTGCATCCGCTTGTGATTGGGGCGTTAAATCTATCTCCACTTTTGATGCGTTAAGGTGGCGATAACTCGGAGATAAGTCCTTGTGAATATGCCCCTTAATCTCCTCGTGCCTAACAAAAAAAAATAAAAAATGAATGCGTCTTCATGTAACGCAACTGGTGCTCATGTAAAGCGCTCTGATACCCGATACCTTCGGGTCCAGTTCGCGCTATATAAAACTCCGTAAAAAAATAAAAAACAGTTGGTGGAAGGATGATGCCCTGCCTACAGCCATGTGCCTGAGCCTAACATGTAAGCAAAGAAGATACCCTTCTCTACCTGAATGGCTGATGTCTCATTCTTGAAGAACCTCACTCAAGACTTGACAGGCTCGTAGGTATCTGGAGGTTAATTGAATAAAGTATCGTTTGAGAGGTTGCGTCACTGAGCAATATGTTGCTTTATAAGCAGTTTCACCTATTAAAATCTAACGTTGATGCTGCTATGTTTTGAGCTGTTCACCACAGTCATTGTATGCACAGCTACATGGGCCAAAAAAGGTCATTCCTATAATTTGAGATGCACATTTGCATCTTGACATATAGTACTAGAGAAAAGGTTTACCCAAAGCTAGACAAGAGCTATGCTAAGCGAGTTAAGCAACACGTTTCCACACACAACGTCTTTGCATCTAAAGCAAGAACAGCAATGGTGTTTGCTTCATCCTGACAAATGCTTTCCTATACCACAAGAGGCAGAAACAATTGTCAACACTACTGTATCAACTTGTTGGCACCAGATATGATAAGCTGGGTGTCACCTCGTGCAGAGCCAAAGTTCATCTAGTACTACTAACAGGAACAGTATGACAACAGTGTGTTTTCATGACAGTAAACTTTGAGCAAGTGGGTGGTTGGTACACTAAAACACATCCACCAACACTGTGACTCATTTGTATCAGTCCTGGATTTGGTATATACGTTTTTCTAAGAAAGATGTAGTCCAAAAATGGCATTTAAATTTATAGACCTCTTTTATTTAAACAAATATTGTGTGAACATAAACTTCTAGTTATGTTTCAATGGCACACTGGAAATAACAGTCCGTTTGATATGGACCCTGCATCGAAAATAACCTGCTAATTGTTTTAGGAATTCGAATCCATTATTCAGCCTTCTCAGTCATTTTTAAAAGGTTGTGTTTAGAAATGAACTACAATGTCTTCAGCATAGAATATATCATGTGACTCTACACTAACCCAAGCATACAATACATCTCTTGTGCCTACACTAACCCAAGAATACAATACATATCTTTTATTAACTCTACCTGTAGCATAAAAACACTTTTGGTAACTGTGCTCTCCCTAGTATACAGGACATCTCTTTTACCTATACTACACCTAACATAGAATACATGTATTATATCTACATTATCCCTTGTATGAAATACATATCTTTTATCTAAACTAACCCAAGCACACAATACATCTCTTGTATCTGCGCTATCCCTCACATACAATACATATCTTTTATCTACACTAATGTAAGCCTACAATACAGCTCTAGTGTCTACACTATCCCTCACATACAATACATATCTTGTATCTACACTAACCTAAGTATACAATAAAGTTCTTGTGTCTATGCTAACCCACACAATACAATACACTATTTGTATTTACACAACCTGTAGCATACAAAAAACATTTGTATCTGTGCTATCCCTAGTATCCAGGACATCTCTCGTACCTACATTACCCTTATCATACAATGCATCTATTGAATCTACATTTTCATTTGCATGCAATACATATATTGTATGTACATTGACCCAAGCAAACAATACATCTCCTGAACCTACACTACCCCAAACATACAATATATCTCGTGTCTACACTAACCCAAGATTACAATACATATCTTGTATTTGCACTGCCTGCAGTATACCAACAATCTTTGTGTCTGTGCTGTACGTCATATACAATATGTCTTATACCTATACTAACCCCAACTAACAATACATTTATTGTATCTACATTACCCCTAGCATACAATACATATCTTGTTTGTGCATTACCTAAGCATATCATATGTCCCCTGAATCCACACTAACTCACACATACAATACATCTTTTATGTCTACACTAACCCAAGGCTACAATACATATACCTGCAGTTTGCATTTATGCTATCCATCTGATAGTATACCTCTTGTACCTATACTGACCCTAACATACAATACATTTATTGCATCTACACTACCCCTTGAATACATCTCTTGAATCTACACGACCTCACACATACATTATATCTCTTGTCTTCACTAATTCAATACATATCTTTCGTGTATACAAACACATTTTATATGTGTGATATCCACTGTATACAATGCATATCTTGTAATTACAATACCTCTAGTATATAAACACATTTTGTGTCTGTAATATCCACTGCATACACTACATTTTGCATCTGCACTATTTCTAACATACAATACATTTATTATATTTCCACTACGCCCTAGTATACAATACATATCTTGAATATACACTACCTGTAGCACACACAACAATACTTCATAACTTTCACTGTAATTGTGTTGCATTTATTTTCTGCATCTTTACTGCTTCTTTCCCTGAGGAAATATAGGGCCTCCCTTATATCTATAAGAAATCAATGTAATCAGAGTTTTTCGAGTTCTTTGCATTAAGAGATTAATTTATCTGGTATCCTGGGACAGTGGAAGCACAAATCACCTTAATGATTTTTCTCCCACTGGACCTTCAATATTTGGAATTCATTTCCTTTTGATCACCCCCTATAGCCCAACAGCGCACTTTTCAGGAAAAAACTAAAAAACTCAATTTTAGGAGATATTTCACCAATCAAATCTGCCATCTTCAACCATTGTACTGTTAGAATGTATGCATTCATGTACTTCATGAAACAATACCAAACAATATGGTGGCTACTTGATGGACGCATTCATATGTTGTAAATAACCCGAGCAAGCATCTAATTTGTGTTCCTTGCACCAATGCCTGACTCTGTTCTAGGCGGAACCAACCACAACACTCCTTTCAAATAGATGTGTTTGTCGCAAATACTGAGAACCATAAGGTATTAAGCAAACACAAGGAGATGATGGATGGAGCGCTGAAACTTTTCAGACACTCACCCCCAGTCACAGACCTGGGTTGAATCCATCATCGTTCTTTAGCTCACTTTGCCACCCCATTTCAGACACAGCTATACGCAAATCAGTCTTGACCCTGTGCCTCATGGGAACAGTCCAGCCCGAACTGCCAAGCCATGTCTTCCCTGGACCGGGTACAAGCATCCTGGGACCGGTTTCGGGCTAACAGCCCTCATCAGCCAGGCTAGCTTGAATCCAGTGGCAAAGTGAGCAAGAAACCCACGTCTGGGCATACCCTGCCAACTTAGGGCGAACAAAGCAAACACAAGGAGATGATGAAAGGAGCGCTGAAACTTTTCAGACACTCACCCCCAGTCACAGATCTGGGTTGAATCCATCATCGTTCTTTAGCTCACTTCACCACCCTATTTCAGACACAGCTATATGCAAATCAGTCTTGACCCTGTGCCTCATGGGAACAGTCCAGCCCAAACTGCCAAGCCATGTCTTCCCTGGACCGGAAACAAGCATCCTGGGACCGGTTTCGGGCTAACAGCCCTCATCAGCCAGGCTAGCTTGAATCCAGTGGCAAAGTGAGCAAGGGACCCACGTCTGGGCATACCCTGCCAACTTAGTGCGAACAAAGCAAACACAAGGAGATGATGGACGGAGCGCTGAAACTTTTCAGACACTCACCCCCAGTCACAGATCTGGGTTGAATCCATCATTGTTCTTTAGCTCACTTCGCCACCCCATTTCAGACACAGCTATATGCAAATCAGTCTTGACCCTGTACCTCATGGAAACAGTCCAGCCCGAACTGCCAAGCCATATCTTCCCTGGACCGGTTTTGGGCTAACAGCCCTCATCAGCTAGGCTAGCTTGAATCCAGTGGCAAAGTGAGCAAGGGACCCACGTCTGGGCATACCCTGCCAACTTAGGGCGAACATAGCAAACACAGGGAGATGATAGATGGAGCGCTGAAACTTTTCAGACACTCATCCTCAGTCACAGATCTGGGTTGTATCCATCAACGTTCTTTAGTTCACTTCACCACCCCATTTCAGACACAGCTATATGCAAATCAGTCTTGACCCTGTGCCTCATGGGAACAGTCCAGCCCGAACTGCCAAGCCATGTCTTCCCATAACCGGAAACAAGCATCCTGGGACCGGTTTCGGGCTAACAGCCCTCATCAGCCAGGCTAGCTTGAATCCAGTGGCAAAGTGAACAAGGGACCCACGTCTGGGCATACCCTGCCAACTTAGGGCGAACAAAGCAAACACAAGGAGATGATGGACGGAGCGCTGAAACTTTTCAGACACTCACCCCCAGTCACAGATCTGGGTTGAATCCATCATTGTTCTTTAGCTCACTTCGCCACCCCATTTCAGACACAGCTATATGCAAATCAGGCTTGACCCTGTGCCTCATGGGAACAGTCCAGCCCGAACTGCCAAGCCATATCTTCCCTGGACCGGAAACAAGCATCCTGGGACCGGTTTTGGGCTAACAGCCCTCATCAGCCAGGCTAGCTTGAATCCAGTGGCAAAGTGAGCAAGGGACCCACGTCTGGGCATACTCTGCCACCTTAGGGCGAACAAAGCAAACACAAGGAGATGATGGACGGAGCTCTGAAACTTTTCAGACACTCACCCCCAGTCACAGATCTGGGTTGAATCCATCATCGTTCTTTAGCTGACTTCGCCACCCCATTTCAGACACAGCTATATGCAAATCAGTCTTGACCCTGTGCCTCATGGGAACAGTCCAGCCCTAACTGCCAAGCCATGTCTTCCCTGGACTGGAAACAAGCATCCTGGGACCGGTTACGGGCTAACAGCCCTCATCAGCCAGGCTAGCTTGAATCCAGTGGCAAAGTGAGCAAGGGACCCACGTCTGGGCATACCCTGCCAACTGATCGAAGTGCGTTCAAAAAAGTATAGGAACTGTGAGCCTCAGTTCAATGGGGCGGTTAGGGGGGGTCAGTGAGTATTGGGGCAGGGTCAAAGATGTGCATAAAAGAACAAAATATTCTACAACTGTTATGTCGGTCTTTCACTTCCAGGTAACTGCATATAAAATAACGGAAAAAACTTAAATGAAAAATAAATGCAAGTTAAACTAATCCCTGGGAAATGCATTATGACGCAGTATAAGATAGACTGCCACCAAATGTGCAAACATATTTAGATTTAAGATCAAAAAAGGGCATTTAAAATATAGATTTTGGTAATATGCAATCAGACTGTACCGAGTACAAACATGTTTTGTAAGTGTCCATTAAAAACACACATTCCAGCACTAAGCTGGTAACACCCTTACAATACATCTCAAAAGAATAAATCTTTATTATCACAAATCTTCAAGTGACTCCATCAATTAAAATCAAATATGGCTTCCAAGCAGCCTTTGCCTTTGCATAATAACCAACTGCACACATTTACATTTCTTTCAGACTGCAGGCAGCCTGCAAGCAGGCTTGTTTCTTTTTTTAGCTATCTGTCCCTCCCTCAGATTCACAGCACAGGAAGCTCCTCCCCTTCCATTTCAACTGAGGCATCTCAGCTGTAGGAATTTATTTATTTATTATTTATTTGAGAGTTTTATATAGCGCTAGCTAGACCTGAAGTTATCAGAGCACTTTACAACAGTAAATGTTCACATCAAAGATAAGTCTATACAGAGCATCTGAGTCAGAGCGCTTTGCAACAGTAAATGTTCACAACATATAAAAAAGTTATAAGAAGTACATATGGTTAAATAAAGTTACGTGTAATAAGCATAACTACATAGCCACAGTATACATGAAGTATACGGTAAACAATAGCAGTTGCACGGATGGAGTGAGTGCGTAACCACAGTATACACACGAAGTATACGATATACAATAGCAGTTGCACAAGTTACATATGGGGTAAATGCAGAAGTATGGGGTAAGCGCAGATACATGACAACAGAATACATAGTTAGGGTAAATACAGTTACAGTGGGTAGGGATAGATACATGACAACAAAGTATATGACAAGTATACGGAGGACAATAGGAAATGTGTTGCTCAAGTTACATACGAAGTAAATGCAGATTACATTGGGTAAGCTCAAATACATGACAACATAATATGTAAAAAAATATATGAAGGACAGTGGGGACGTGGACCGTATTGTTCTGGACTAGATGTGATAGGGTGTATCGACAGTATATGCAACAGTGTATATTAAGGGTATACGATAAACCACAGCAGTTGCATGGCTTACAAATGGGGTATGCGTGAAATGAGCAGCAAAGCATATGGATATAAAATAACATATAGGCCTATGATAGCAATATAGCCCAGTATTGACTTAAGATGAACAAACGGACATAAGGGCATTGAATAAATAGAGTGTAGTCCCAAACACATGGCAGTCCCTTGGTTTCAATCATTGGGGACAGTGCTTTGCAAGATTCGGGCAGAACCGAGGGTCAGTCAAGCGAGCCATGGGTGGAATCGAGGTAGGGGACCCCTGCAAGCTCACGTTGTGTTGAAGTTACATTTTCTAAGTCCGAAGCTCATGGACGCCACAGTCTACATATCTAGGCTGCAGACAGGGGCCGGTCATGTAAGCTCATCTCCTGTTTCCCATCTCTACATTTTTCCTCTTTTCTGATCGGGATCACCCTGCACTCGCGGTGATGCAGATTGCAGCAGGAGCCTCAGTGCTCCCACAATGGTCATTGTGGACCGCGGGATCAGTGTCAGCGGGCTCAGGGGCTGCGAGCGCCCTTCCTCACCCCGGGGGCTGGTTCTGGGTCCCCTCATCTGACGCCGCACTTTTTGCTGCCCGCTGCGCCAGAGGAGCATTCTGGAAAGCATTTCTTTTTTAATTAGGGCAATAAGTTGGCATGATAATAGGCCTGACTGCTGGTTGGCAGCTACCAAGGGGTGAGCAAGGGACTAATTTACTGAGATCTTTACTGGACCTGACAAAACGCTTTTAAAACATTTTTGTTTTTAAAAGTGTTTGTAGGGGAGATTTAACACAGAATGCACCCACTGCACACCTCGAAGATGTCCGTCCATTGTACTCCTGCTGTTCCCCAACAGACTATTTCCACAGGACCTTAAATTTCTGTTTCGGGACAGTTGTCTGCTAAAACGTTGGGGAAGAGTTTTGGTCAATAAAAAAGCATGGGCACGTCGTTCCCCACAGATCTGGCCCACTTTGTCCTCTGGGTATAACACATAAATGCTGCACTATAATTAAACTTTTAAAATTAACATCATGTTTCACTTTTTCATATTTTATTCTTGTATTGTGTCAGAATTGTTATATTCTAAAGGGGCAATTTTTTTAGTACAGTGCAACCGACCACACACCCAGCCCTTGAATAAATCAGATGTCTCGGGCTGTGCAGCTTATATCAGAGACAAGAATCAATAGGTGCTCACTGAACCGGGCTCTGATGGCTGCCTGCTAGTAGCGGCTGGCAGGGAACCGAGGTGGAGGGGTAGGGGGTTTACAAAAAAGAAAAACCCACTTACCTCCTCACAGCCGCCGTGACCGACTCTCCACCGTTGTGTCTACTTCTCTGGTGAGTCCCAGAAGCAGGAAGCACCCAGGCTCCCTTGCGCCAATCACAACACTGCAATGCAGCGTTATGATTGGTCATGTTGTTACACCCCATTCTTAAGCTGCATCAATGGGGTACCTAGGAATCCATGGACACCACCATTCATGGACACTGAAGAACCACTGCACCTGTTGCACCATTGATATCTCCGCCCCTCCATAACACAGATCTGCACCCTTTGATGTTGAATAGAGCTGTGACACCCCCAGTTCACACCAGTGCAAACCCTAGCATGAGCCTCCTGTCAAGCAGCGCTGAAGCTTATAATGCGCATCGGACGTAACTCAGTTCCACCATGATGCCAATATAACATACAATAACATAATATATGTGGCATATTATGACATATAATGCTGTTTCACTTCCATATCTTTATGTTTCATAGTACTAACTTTCAGCACTTAGAAGCAATCGTCGGGTCGCATAAGCGCTATACAAGTAGTCTCTAGCCTAATGTACATTGAAGACTCTATTATTTAACATCTGGCTGGCGACAGGAATACTGTGACTGAATTATAGAAGCGCGTGTCTTAACAAGGCACTGACTGTATCTTATCCTTTCGAACATACAGTGCTTGGATGCCTTGGCCGGTTTTAGCGCCATGCAGTGTTTGAAGAGGAGGACTCAACACACCGATTCCAAAGGTATCTGGTGCACGCACCGCCTTCTCTTCAAGCAGCCAGGTAACACGTGCATTTAAAATACTACCCACAGATTTGGCCTTCACTGCAAATCTCCATGGATTGATGTGGAACGGATCGAGTCTCAACCTTACTGGCCTTTCAAAGGCCATGGTTTGTTAGGAAACCAGGCCTGTTCATTTCGATTGTCTGCCTCATGCAACCGGTTTCAAGGCAGCTAAGTGGCTTTAGACACTAGAGATCTGAGTATATGTTGCAGATGACAGGTTCAATCGAGCTCCACACTGCCTTTTATCTTTGTAAGGTCAATAAAATGGGTAACAAACAATAAGTTGGTTAGTAAGCACACCCATGAGCCAACTCACAAATCAATGAATTAATCTGCACCCATAAAAAGTACACCTACAGACGAGTCCAGAAATACTACTTTTTGCAATTAACATGCAGTTTCAGCTAGTACTCTTTAAAAGCTGCACCAGGCCCAAATTTCCAGAGGTACTACTGGTAACATCATGTGACATCTCCCCCAGGCTCATATTCCTGCTGTGCATAATTCTACATAGCATAACATTACACACAGGGCGAATGGAGTCCACTGTGCAAATGCACACTTTGTTCTTCACAGGGAAAAGTTTTGTCATTCGTCCTTGTAGAGAAAGCCCTTCCCCTCCACTCCCTACAAAATCTGTGGGTGATCCATCCTGGAAGGGGAGATCTGCCTGCCAGGCAATCTTTAGGGAATTTCTAGCAGGTGTAAATGGAGGCATTTTCAGCCATTAAGGTATGAGTGTCCGAAAATATCTTTCTCTCTTGCCCACAAATCTTTAGGCTCCAAGAGAAAACTTCATACTAAATACTTACAGTGGGCTGAGTACATCCCCACTGCTTACCACTGGTTGTCTTTATTGTCACTTTCATGTGTTGCATCTTATTGTATGGCTTCCCTTCCTCTTCCTGTGCTTGTCCCCCCCCCCCGGAGAAAAACCTCTTTACCATCTTTTTTGACTGGATCACTTGTAATCCTTCACTTCTCACTTTCAGGGAACAACTTTGTTTTCTTGCAGCATTCCACGAGAGTGCCCATGTTTTCTATCTCTCTCCCCCTTGTGCTGCTTCACCGCCCCAAACAACCGAGCCAGTGTGCTTCATTGCGCTCCCACATCCACCCATTCAAGCTCGTTCATTGCCTTTCTTACCCCTTCCTCACTTTTCTTTTCAATTGTTTTTTAATTCCCATTCGCCTATTGTTCTTGCTAGTTAAATGGTCAATGTTATTCGATATTAATATTGTCCCAAATGTGTCAGTTTTTGTGGAAAATATCAAGAAAAATGAAATAAACTCAGAATTATTTGTTTTTATATAAAGCCATATATGCACCAAAGGCAAAAAAAGACAGATACCCTTGTGTGTGGTAATCTCATTCCCGTGACTCATGAACACACTGGGTGGGTGTGCTATATTTAATCTCAGTCATTCAATACCAATGTTAAATGGGGAAAGTAACACATTGATATTTTGCTTTCCTATTTCTTTCCACGGTCCTAATTTCCTTTTGTTACCTTTTTCACTTTTCCCATGTTCTTGGCGTGAAAAAGTGTGTTTGAAAAGTTCAAATATTAACTTGTAGGTTTTCTTTGTCTATTTATTTTGTTGATGTAGCGGCCCGTGCAGCGAAAGCTGTTTGAGTGCGCTTGGAAAACACCTAGCAGACAGGCAGGTGACAGGGTTCTAAGGAGGAGATGCTGAGAGGAAGAACATCTAGAATGAGCAAACCAAAGAGGAACACCAGAAGGAAACGTGCGTTCTGAAAGATGAAACCTACTCTGGTGCTTTTTGAAGATGCCCCACTTGGGGCATTTGCTAAGCCGCAAGAGGTTTGTGTTGTTTCAAGGCTGGGCGTGGAGAGTTCCAGGGGCAGATTCCAAGGGAAGTAAAGCCCTTTTCTCCTCCCCCCTTCCCCCCGCCTTTCTACCTTGTCAGTTATTTCCCTCCTTGCATAACTCTGAAGTGGACTGCCTCGGTCCTCGGTGGGGCACACACTTTGTACTGTTTTGTGTTGTATGTGCTTCATATAAGCGCATTAGTAGATGGGTAGCACGTCACACTGTGGGGGTGCTTGGTTTCAAGAGTGTTGAATTGCAGTCTGGCCTATGTGGGAAGTGTTTGATGTTGGAGGTGACTGACAAGACGTGTGCTCTGATCTAGTCGTCGAGGCATGTAGCGGCAGGTAGGGTCGGGAAGGGTATTGTTGTTCTGCCTGATTGTTCCCGTCTCTGTAGGATCCACCAGGAAGAACAGAGAAACAGTGCATGGCATGCACCACAGGCATTCTCAGAAGAGCCCCCTCCCATCCCCTGGGGAGGGGGAAGAACGACCCATGGGCGCGTACTGTATACAGCCATCCATGGGAACTGAGCTGTCAAGCCCCTCTAGAAGGGACAAGGGATGACCTCAGGTAGGCAGATGAAAACACTGTCGTAGTAAGTGCTTTTAACGACGACCCAGGAGTGATAGACACTAATGGGAGCAGTGAGTGACTCATAGATATGCATTAGTGACAGGTAGTCAGCTTAAATGCCCTGTAGGGTCTACACAGGGTAAGAGTTTCCCATGCACAGAGTACAGGCAGCCATCATAGAGAACTACATAATCAGTCAGTTCATAGCACAAGCAGCTGGTATTCAGCAGCAATGCAGCCAGTGGTTCATTTATATAAAAACATAAGTGCCAGGACTCTCGTCAGGAGGCAGCTTGCAAAAGCCCATTTCTCCTGTTAGCGCCGCTTAAAACAGAACCAAATACTAACCATGAAAGTGGGGAGAGGATGTGGCATAATGGCCATAGCTGCCAACTTTGGAGCTGGGGAACCAGGTTCTAGTCTCGGCATCGGCTCAACATTCTGTGATTCTGGGCAAATCACTTAATCTCCCCGCACCTACCATAACTGAATGTGTCCTTAACTAGTGCTCATGAAAAGCACCGGTGTTGATGATTAAGTGCTGGTGATGAGCTCCGGACACCACCGGCTCAAATTAAGCACTGAATGCAGCTATGGTGTCTGTTCCCATATAGTCTACTCATGATCCATGGGGAATACACGGTCATAGAGGGACACAGAAGCCCCCACTCAGGAACTCTAGATAAACAGAGGATGTAGTGGGTCACCAATTAGTAGGCTAGACCTAATGTCTAAGTTATACAATCTTATTCAGACCTTTTGTCACAAAGACCTTTTAGTGCCAAGCAGAATTTAAACTCTGCTTTCTCAGGTCCGTCTGCACCTTAAACAAAGGCACGGTACATGAAGTCTATTGTTCTTCTGCTTGATTGTGCGGATCTGTATCGGAACCACACTGGAGGGACAGTGGATCAGGTCATAGCCTGCACTGGAGGCAGTCATGGAGAACCATCATATAATCCACTTTGTGCAGGAGGAGAGCGACCCACAGGCGTGGATGTATACAACCAGCCATAGAAGATTGGTTGTTTGTGTTGTTGATTTACAGGGACTGATTTGGTGGTGCTGTGATGCTCTTTCACCATGCTGTTGTTTGCTCATATCATTATGCTGGCGATGAGTGTCAAGAACATGGAAACTCACTCTGGCTTACACACTATGGCTCACACCGTGCAGCACCAGCACTCCTGTCTGGAAGATGTGCTGGTGGATCCTGTGCTAGGGTCTGGAGAACTACTTCTTATCTTTGAAGGACTTTAAGAGGAAGTAGGAACTAATGAGGGAGGCGGTGAAGAAAAGAGTTATGTCTGAGTGGTCAGATTGGTGCATGAAAGCATTTGAGTAGATCAAGGAAGACATATGTCAGGCACCATTACTTGAATGCTTTGATGTCAAGAGATACACAGTTGTGATTATAGTCCCCAAAATGGAGTAGGTGTGTGTTGGCAAAAGTTGTGGATGGAACAGTGGAGGTAACAGGTTTTGTCTCTTGTACTTTTAAGGAAGGCGGTGTGAACTATTCATTTGAGATGGCATCGTAATGACCGATGTCTGCTGTGTCCTGACTAATAATTGCCCAGATTCTGGTTGATTTATAAAATTGAACATTCCAAACCTTTCAGTTCTCCTATTAGTGGGAAGCTGTGCACCTGGAGTGCAGTCAATTTAAATTCAGGGTATTAAAACAAGACCCTTTCACTGGGTTGAGGATATGCTCGCAAATACGTCTTTCCACCTCCATCCACTACATCGATTAAACATGATGTGAGAGTACTGCAAATCATGTCTAATGTGGCCTCTGTGACTGAGGCAATTTATACTTGTAGATGTAAACAAGTTATATGATTCCATGCAACTTCAGCAACCTCTGCCAAAAGCCACAAACTGTCTACTGCAGTAGAAATGTGTTATGCCTCTTATTCAGTAATTTTCACTGGATCTCGAGGCAGCATACTATTTTTCATATTAACTGTGTCATTGATTTTCGTATTTTTTTTATTCAATATTTTCACTGTATTTAACAGTTTCAAAGCTTTTATTACTCTCATAATATCAATAAAGCGTATGTGCTTCGTATCCTTGGAAAAGAAATGCTGTATATCCCAATTAATATTAATAAATATAAAAAGTTATTGCAGAAAATAAAATAAAGGTGTTCTTTAGGGGATACATTTGTGGTGTACAAGGACTACAAATCTTAAGGGAATGCCTCTTGCAGAAATCATAGGACAAGTCTATGAGAAAAGTGGATGGTATTTGGCAGAAACTTCAACTTCCATGGGAAGAGTCTACCTTGAGTGAGTGATTAGCCTATTGATTGACTGTACACAGGGCCTTTCTCAAGATGAGGAACGTAGCAAGATTGTAGAGGAACTGGTCTTCTGTGTTCAAGACAAATCTACAGGGACAAAGGGATGGGCAAATCTCTTGCATTGAGGATGATGTTTTAAGGAATATTTAGGAGAATGAGATCATGGATTACCGCAAGGCAGTTGCTGATGGTTGGAGGAAAAATGGGTTTGTGAAAGAGGAAGTGAGACTTGGTCCTGGCAATTTGTGGAGAGGGCTCGAAGTGTCGACCCCACAGGGAGTCCGGGGGTTAGACTGTCAGAATAGCTAAAAAGAGACACCTAAGTTGGGGAATGTAGAAGTTCAGGGTGCACCAGACTTAGGGGCATATTTATGACCCCCTTGTGCTGCCGTAGCATAACTTTTTGTGATGCTCCAGTGGGGCAAATCCTGAAATCATATCTATGAGGCAACGCAAAGCCACTTTGTTTGGCTTTGAATGGCCTAATAGATATGGAGTAAGGCAAGGCAGCGTAAATAGCTGCATTGCCTTACACTGCACTAGGGAGGCATTTCATTGGCGTTGGGGTGTGTGTTTCTACGCAGCACCCATGGATTTTGGCATTTCCTCAGATTTGCAAAACCATGTAAACCTGGGGATGCGCCAAAACCTTACGTCTCCCGAGGTGAGGCGTACCGAGGAGAAATAACTTTATTTCTCCTCGTTTATTCCTCTTTCTATGTTTGCCGCATCCTTCAGCACACATGGAAAGAGGAACATGCCTCAATGGATTGTTTCAGTGCAGGGAGGTGCCTGTTCCTGCACTGAAACAATCCTGCCGACAACACAGGCACCCTTGCACCATGGTGCAAGGGTAACTGCATTGGTGCTAGACTGCGAAACGCTGCCAGTGCAGAGGGAAATAACAGGAATGCACCGTATTGGATAAATACAGTGCATTCCTGCCCTTTCACTTTGACATAGGGCAGCACAGAAAGGTGACTTACTGTGCTGCCCTATGCCATATCCCCATAAATGAGGCCCCTAAAGGTTTCCAACGATGCACAAAAGGAAGGGCAAGAGAAGTCATGTGTACACTATGTAGATAAGGGGACAGAGTTATGTAACCCATCTTTAGTACTAGAAAAGGTGCTGAATGAGTCATGGAAGAAGTTGGGATCCTGCATAACCGAGTCTGTTGCAAACTGTGTGTTGGGGAAGGTTTCATTCTGTTGTTGGTAAATTACTAGACCCCACCTGAAGACAAGAGCAGACAAGGACATTGATGGTGCACACAAGAAGAGTCAAGCATAGCATCAGAGCAGCGTTTCAAGGCACGGGTCTGTGTCACCACAATGTAATTATGCAGAGATCTAGATTTCCAGGAAGAACTGTGTTTTCCTCTAAACACTGCATAAATGAGGCATCAATTTAAGCTTTAGTTTCATGCTTTTCCAAGCATGCAGATGTTCCAGTCAGTAATCTTTCTCCAACAATTCCAGGTTTTTCATCTAATCTTCCAAGAAACACGTCTTTCAATGTTATAGAATCAAGAAGAACTTGAAAAGGGTCGGCACCTTTAAACAACTTGCACCTGCTTATTTAGATTATCAAAAAATACTCCACGACGTATCACATTTATAATTAAATGGTTGAACACCCGCTGGGCTCACTCAACTCAAGTGACAACTAACATGCATTAAATATGAGGAACTTGACAAGACATTGCCTTTGGCACCGTTATGAACATGAGTGGATTTAAGTTGAACCTGGTTTCATTGCTATATCACTGCATTTTTTCAACACAGAGCTGTAGCCCATACACAATATCTTCAAAATATCAACCGAACACTCCAACTTCAACATTATTAACTGAGGTTAAGGGAGGGATTTTAGGGGAAGTATTTACCTACTGATCCAGTGGGTTACTAGCAACAAGCATTCATACACCAAATACTCACTTGGGCCCATACATTCGTACTACGCTAGCAATTCCGCTGGTGGGTCAGTTGTACTCTTTATCAAAATCCCTGCTACCAATTACTTTTCTGATTGAAGAGTAATGACTTACCAATGGACCTTTTGTTAATTGGGAAGTTTAAAATGAGTGACATTCGATACAATTCATAACTCCTGAAATAATCACTGAGTCAGGAAGTTTTAAAATATTTATCTAAAGATTTAGCAGAGTAAAATACAGAATCACATGATACTTGATCGTATA
The DNA here is from genome assembly GCA_963921515.1 of Calotriton arnoldi. Classification (NCBI taxonomy): domain Eukaryota; kingdom Metazoa; phylum Chordata; class Amphibia; order Caudata; family Salamandridae; genus Calotriton; species Calotriton arnoldi. The sequence goes on from CAWUFW010018534.1 coordinate 124,835, forward strand.
TCAAGGATGAAGCATAATAATCAATTATCGATCAATGACAGTCCCTCAGGAAAGGAGAAGATAGAGACAGCAGCGCAACTAAGGTTTGCATTTATATTTACCTACAAGTGCGAGAACCAAACCCCTTGGCCAAGGAGTCGGAAAGATAGGACCCAGGGAGGATGAAGAGCAAAAAAACCTCCTCCAGGTTCAGGACAGGACCGGTGACCTCTCTATCAACGATGCCTGCGTCGTTCCCCTCTCTGATACTTCACTTCTCCTCGACTTCTCCGTATCTTCCTTCTAATGGATTCCGCCGCCCCCACCTCAGGACCTCTCTGGACAGCGATTCAGTCTCCAATCAATCAGCTCGTCGAGCACCAAAAGCCTGATCTAACTAATTTGCTAATACTATATCTATTATACCCTTCTACGCCCATGTACCTCCCCTTAATGTTGCAGAATTATGGTTCCACTACTTCTGATTGGACGGGGACAGGGGTTGACCCTCACACCATATTGATTTTATTCAATTTCTTTAAGCCCTTTGTTATTAAAATACCACCCATCATAATTAATACATTTGCTTTATTTCCCACCCGTCTCACGACAAGTTTAATACATTGTTCATATAAATTGTTTCTTTTTGGTAGGGACATCGTGGGTACAATAATGTTGGCCATCAGGTCACGGCCTTGGACGTCGTCCAGGTTGACTTGATCCGCTCTTCTGGGCAGCCTCGCAAGGCGCATGTGCAGAACCATTGTCTCTCGAGTTTTCAGTTCACCAACCCCGGGCCCATTTACAAACTAATAAAAGTCAAAGAAGAAATATTAAAATCACAAATAAATTGTTACACTGTATACCCACTCTTTCTACTCTATTCCCATTTAATTATAAATTCTATCCCGCATTAATAGCGTTAGGATATCACAGTTTAATTGCAACATGTAAACAAGCGGCAGCACGTGAAAACATTAAGCAGCCATTTTAATACACACTGCGCAGAAGCAAGAATTTCCCTCCAAGCAAAGAAAGACGTCACACCATGTGATATGGTTGAGACATGCACAATAGGGTTCCCGCGCTTTAGCGGCCATTTTAGAATAGACAAGCGTTATTTGTTAGCTTAAAACACATAGACAAGCTTCCTTCTACTTGTGTTCGTGTGTGCATTGATTAGTACAAACATTACAAAGATTAATAAATTAATACTGTGAGAAGATTGCTTCCGAGCAAGTCTCATTTGTGAGTCCTTGCTCCATCAATCCCTCTCTGATGGCGTTTCTGAGCCATCAAAATACTACCCACAACCAGATGCCAACTTTTAGCATAAAATTGTCTCAGCTTCATATTTACACTTTCTATTTTTCACATCTCCTTTCAGTTTCTTGTATAATTCACTTCTCAAATCTTCAAATTCAATTTCGTCAAACTTTCGCTTCTTTCCTTTTCCTGTTACATTATACGATTCATTCTTTCTACAACATTTGCACCATATTATTATTAACAGTACTATTATTGCTATTCCTGCTAAGGGTACTAATATTTGACCTATAAGTCCTTTCCCTACATTAGCAAACCAGGTACCAATTGACCTAATACTATTGGTCAATCTTTCCCATACACTATCAACTTCCAGTGGTTTTAGTTCCTTCTCAAGTTTAGTTATATTCTGTATATATGTTCCAATTTCTGCACTTTTATCAGGTATGTAAGTGCAACAGTGTTTCGTCTTCAATAATTTACAGACTTCGCCCTCTTTTGCCAGTATTATATCAAGAGCAAGTCGATTTTGCATAACCATAGATCTAATCGCAACCATTTCCGCATTAATCATTAGAAATCCTCCAGCAGTGTCAGTCGATAAACGATCAACCACTGTAGATAATTTACATATCTTCCTTGAGTTCAGAATTATTCCCACTGAAGGTATCAATGCACCAAATATATCACCTACAATTTCAGAAAAACTAGCTCTTTTACTACGTGTTAATTCACTATTATTTTCATTGCTCCCAGTGTTTCTTTTTACGTGGTATATTTTTGGAAATACTATTCCAAAATAACAACTTCCATACCACTGTGCAGGCCTAAAATAAGCCTTATTCCCACACACATAATAGATTCCAGGAAAAACTGAATCCGTTCCTTCTTTTAATCCCCAACCTCCAAGAATTAAGAAATTGTGTTCACATTCACTGGTACCGATGAAAATATTGTTATAATCAGTCTTTAATCTATGTAGACAAATTTTCCCTGTCTTTACAAAATCCAGAGCCATAGCAGCTTGAGCCTTGCCAGGTGTGTAACTACCCTCTTTCTCAGCCCAAGGTGGTAGATGAGCCTTATGCTCAGAGGCTTTCTTCTGGAAATCTTGTCTTCTACTCTCCACTAAATTCAAAAATATCTTCTCTTCTTCATGTAATGAACATGTTAGATTGCTTCTATGTGCATGTGTTATGTCTATTGATTTCATTGTTAAGAAAAATTCTCCCATAAACTGTGCATCTTTACTACTAAGCACTGGATTCATATTCTTTCGAATAGGAACCTCAGAAAATATCACATCTATATTTGAATAATAATACTGAAGTCGTCCTGTTCTATAAAATAAACTAGCTAATACACTACATGATATGCCATAAGTTAATGGCAAGTGATGATATGTTAATCCTTCTGCTACTGATTCAGGTAATTTCATACAGACATAACAATTACTAACTTCCATGGTATCTACATATTGAAACAATAATTTTGTGAAAACATTCAAACTAGTGTCGTTATCTGTTACTTCATGATGAAGTTCTGGTTCATCTTCTGCTTTTAGTTCTACTCTATTACTTTTCAAGTTATCTGTCCTTTCCTTCGTTTCGTTGTTAATCTTTTTATCTATTATCATAATGTAAGGAATTGCTACGATCACAACTAACCATACTATAAGCACCACTACCAGATTACATATGCATATAGCACAGCATCTTTTACAACCTTTCTGTTTTGGTCTCCCAGTAACTCTATCGTCAGGCATTTTTGACAAGGAAGATTTCTCTTCTTATCGTAATTCAAGTCTCTTTACTTTGTTAAGGTGGTTTTATTTCTTTCTCATAAGTCAATTCCGCACTTGTTCCTTCGTCACCACTTTCACTTGACTCTGAGCTCTCGTAGTCTTCAAGGATGATATAAGTCCAATCAGGACCTTTAAATTTGTTGTTCACAAGTTTCAGTCTTTTGCTTTTTCGTCTTTCAAATCCACTTGTTTGTCCTGTAAGGCTTGTCACTTCATTTACTTGTTCTGGATCTTCACTTCTGGTTGTTATGTGGTATTTTACTCTTTTAATTACACTAGGCCTACGATCACCTTTTCTGATCTTCTTTGTTTGCACTGTCTCTTCACTTCTTATTTCTTCTTCAGAAATTCTTTTATTTTCAAGTTGTGGCAAAGTTTTGTTCTCTTCAATTTCAGTTTCTTCTATTTGTTCTTTTTCAGGTCTTATTGGTTTCTTTTCAGTTGTTCCACTGTGAGTTTCCAATAACTGACCTTGTTCAGGATTTACGTCTTCATGCTTGTGATCCTCGTGATTTTCTTCTTGAGTGTATTTTCCTAAATCTAACTTGTTCTGATCAGGGCTTATTGCACTTTGTACTTCTGCAGCCTGACCGCGTTCTTCTAGACCTGTCTGTCCCTGCTCAAATTTTGTTGATTCGTTGTCGATTTGAGCCCAATTTCCTCTCCCTATCTAATCCTGCTCAGGTTCTCTTATTGTTTCTTCTTCTTCTTCCTGAGCTACTTCTTCTTCACCTATCTGATCTTCTTCAATTTCTTCTAAATTTGCTTGGCTTCTTGTTCTGTTATAGACTTCAGATATTTCCACCACCGGTATCCAGTCCTGACTTGTGCTTGGTTGTTCTTCTTCAGCTTCCCTCGAATCTTGGACCTGAGATTCTTCAGCTGGGCAACCTTCAGCTTCCTCAGTTATCGATGCTGTCTAAGGATTTTCTTCTTCAGGGTCTGGTACTCTTTTGGTGTGGCTTACATGAATCCAATTAGGATATCCTGCACATTTCACTGCTGTGTTCGTGACTAGTATGACCTGACGAGGTTCTTCCCACCTGGGTGATAGACACGTTTCTCTGGTGTGATGCTTCACAACCACCCAGTCACCAGGATTCAGATCATGCTCTTGTTCTGGCTGCCTGGAAACTGCGTCTTCCCCAACCTGGTGAGAGACACAATGCACTAGGTCAGCCAACCCTTTGCAATAATCCAGAACCATATCATCAGTTATATTCAGCAGTTTATTTGTAGGAACATGTGCTTGTCTCATTGCTCTTCCCATGATTATTTCGTGTGGACTCAATCCGGTATTTCTATCAGGAATGCTTCTGAGTCCCATCAAAACAAGTGGCAAAGCATCCGGCCAATCTAATGCTGTTGATGCACACATTTTTGCCAGTCTGGATTTTATTGTGCCATTCATTTGTTCAACCACTCCAGAAGCCTCTGGACGATATGCACAGTGCAATTTTTGCTCAATTTGGAATGCTTCACAGATTATTCTAATCACATCACTGTTGAAGTGCCTTCCTCTATCTGATTCCAAAGTTACTGGAAAACCAAATCTAGGAATGAGTTCTCGTAGCAACAACTTTGCGACTGTAATACTGTCATTCCTCCTGGTAGGGTAAGCCTCCACCCACTTTGAAAACAGACACACTATGACGAGTACATATTTCAGTCCTCTACATGGTGGTAGCTGAATGAAATCTAGCTGCAATCTCACAAATGGACCCTCTGCCTTTCCGATCTTCCCAAACCCAATTACTGTTTTTCTTCCTGGATTATGCATTTGGCAAGTTAGACATCTCTGGCAAAGACTCTCTGCTACCGCCCTAAACCTTGGATTGTACCAATTTTGTCTGAAGAGCCTAATGATTGCATCTCTCCCTACATGTGTGTCTCCATGATACATTCTGGCCATTTGTGAAATCAAACAGTCGGGCATGACTGGTCTGCCATCGGCATAAATCCATACATCATCGTCTGCCCTTTGAGAACATCCCATTTTAATCCATGCATTTCTTTCACTCTCATCCGCATCATCTTGCAATCTTTTCACATAATTCCATGTTTCAGGAGGTGCATACAGCATAAGTTGGCAGCTGATTCCCATCCTTTCAACCCTTTTATTTACTGACAACCTGTTTTTAGCACAGTGTTGAGCCACCAAATCTGCATATCTGTTACCGACTACCACCCAGTCATCTCCTGACTGGTGTGCGGCACATTTCACCACAGCCAATTCTTTTGGTGATTGTATTGCTTCCAATAGTTCCTTCACGAACTGTCCATTTTTAATGGGGGATCCTGAAGAAGTCATGAAATCCCTCTGCATCCATAATTGGCCAAAATCATGCACAACCCCGTAACCATATTGGCTATCAGTAAATATAGTTACTTTCTGGTTCTTCCCAATTTTGCAGGCTTTTATCAAAGAAATTAATTCAGCTACTTGTGCAGATTTTACTCCTGGTAAATAAGATGCTTCAACTATTCCAGTTAATTCACATACTGCATATGCTGCAGTTAGTTTACCATCTTCATGCCTTTGGCATGAACCATCAACAAACAGCTCCCTGTCTGGTTTCCTGAGGGGTAATTTCTGTATGTCCGGACGAGGTTTTGTGCACAACTCTGTCACTTGTAAACAATCATGTTCCTCTTCATCATCTTTAACTTCTTCATGATATGGGTCTGGTAGTAAAGTAGCAGGATTTACTATTGTGCACCTTACAATAGTCACATTCTCAGCACCTAATATTATTCTTTCATACTTAGTCAGCCGACTAGGAGTAAGATGCTGAGTTCGGGTTCTTGTCAATAGAATCACAACTGAGTGTGGAACAAACACCTTTACAGGATGTCCCATTACAATTGATTCACTTTGCTCAATGCTCAAACAGGTAGCCGCTACTGCTTTTAAGCAGCCTGGCAATGCGGCTGCCACTGGGTCCAATGTAGCAGAAAAATATGCTATAGGACGTCTGTCCAAACCATGTCTCTGGGTTAGGACTGAAAGTGCACAATTTTCTCTTTCATGACAGAATAATGCGAATTTTCTTTTATAATCTGGCATGCCTAGGGCAGGTGCTGTATACAAAGCATTTCTCAATTTTGCAAAGGCTCCTACGCTCTCGTCATCCCACTCAACTGGGTCTTTTGCCTTCTTTTTCGTCATTTGAATTAATGGCTTTGCTAGCAGAGAAAACCCTAGTATCCATTGACGACAATAACCCACTATTCCAAGGAACATTCTCACTTCTCGTTGGGAGACAGGCATTTGCATTTTCTTGATTAATTTTACTCTTTCAGAGGTTATCCTTCTTTTTCCCCTCTCAATTTGGTGTCCTAGGTACTTAACTGCTGTTGTACAAAACTGCAACTTTTCAAGTGAAACTTTATGCCCTTCTTCAGCTAAATGATTTAATAATGCAATGGAGTCAACAACACAGTCTTCTCTGGTGTTAGATGCCACCAGTAAATCATCTATATATTGTACTAGGACTGAGCTTCCTGGCATTACTAGTTTCTCTAGACACTTTTTCAATATCTGATTAAAGATGGAAGGACTTTCCGTGTACCCCTGAGGAACACGATTCCATACATAGACTTTGTTCTCAAATTTAAATGAAAAAAGATACTGACTATCTGGGTGCAATGGTATTGAAAAGAATGCTTGGCATAAATCAATCACAGTAAACCATCCTGCACTCCAAGGAATTTGGTATAGAATCACGGCAGGATTTGGCACTATGGGACAACAAGGTTCCACAATTTTATTTATTTTTCGCAAGTCTTGAACAATCCTATATTTTCCACTAGGTTTCTTCAAACCCATTATTGGTGAGTTACAAGGGCTACTCATTACTTCTTTTAGTATGCCTTGTTTTACCATTCTGTTAATTTCTTCAATGACTCCTGCTTTTACTTCTGCACTCATTTTGTACTGTCTAGTATTTGGGAAAATTGCACCTTCCTTTACAGTAATTTTAACTGGGTCTATTTTGGCCATAAGTCCTACTTCTTTTCCAGTGAAATCCCATACCATGGAATTTACTGTTGTTTTTAATTCTTCTGGCAACTCGTCTTTTGTTATCAAAGAGAACATCTCATCTACTTCTGTACCTTGTTTTGCAATCATAAATTTATATACATGGTCTTCATCCGGGGTCTGAATTGCAACACCATCCGGTGTGCAGAAAATTGTGCAGTTCATTTTACACAACAAATCTCGACCCAATAAATTTACTGGACTGGAATCACACACTACAAACTGATGCATTTCTCTAAAATTTCCAATTTTTACTTCCATTGGTTCGGTAACAGGTGTTCTAATCTTTCGATTAGCTACACCCACAACTTGGATAGCTTCTCCAGAGAGAGGAAGGTCTGGGATGTCTGCTGTTCTCACAGTAGACCTGGTAGCGCCAGTGTCCAAAAGGAAAGTAATATCATTACCTTTCACATTCCCTTCAACATATGGACCTGACTGATCTACCGGTAAATGATGCACCAAGTACGCACTCCTTCTCCCCCTCTCCTAGGCACCGTCATTGACTGTATGAACAAAAGTCATCCTGTAAAAGAAATTGTGAGGTTACATACTCATTCTTACCACTTCCTCCTTGATATCCGACGTCTGTACCGTGCTTTGCTCTGCTTACATTACCCTGTATAGGTGCAGGTGGCAACTGACTCTGAGGATTTACACCCTGCTGTGAGTCATTCTGCATCTGTGGATTTAAATTTTGATTTGGGCCATTATTATTCCGCATCTTTTTACATTCATCCTTCCAATGCCCCAATTTTCCGCACCCATGACAAGGAAACTTCTTTTTAGCCTCTTCTCTGCTCATTCGTCCTCTCATTTTTCCTCCATTCCCAGTGTCACCATTCGTTCCAGAATCTTTTCCCTGATTATCACTTGGATTATCCAAATTAATTCCCTGTCGCTCAGCCATTTTCACCTGAGCCCACATCACTTTCTCTTGCAGTTTCTTGTGCCTATCCTCAATGTCATCTCCACAATATTACGCATATTTCAAAATTTCGTCAATCGGTTTCCCTTGCCAGCACAACATGTGCTGCTTAATCATCTGACAAATTTCTGGTTTTAATCCATAAACAAATCGGTAAACAAATTGACTCATGTTTTTATCTCCAATATCCTCAAATCCACTATACTGTTTGAATACCTGCAATAAACGTTCATAATAGGCATGTACCGATTCACTGGCTTCTTGGGTAGTTCTGTCTATTTTCACCCAATCTGTTTCTTTTGGTGGTATTTTCCCTTTCAGGTAAGTTATTACCTGCTGATACTTTTTCATTACATCACTTGACGGGGCACCTGTCTTTGGATCTCTGGGATACTCTTCGCTTGGCCAATCAACTGTTATTTTACAATCTGTCCATAAATCGGCAGGTACCACTATGTCAAACAAACCATCCAAGTCCTTCAACAATACCTTTGACACCTTCACAAACCTCTCAACCTGCTTGTACCATTCTATTGGCTTTTCTCTCAATTTTGGAAAATCATTTGTAAATGACAAAATATCCTGTCTGCTCCATGGCACATGTACATATCCTCCTCCTGGAACTTCTCTCATCGGGTACATTTGATCTGCTTTCCCTGTTTCCTTCATTAAATATTCAGAAGTTGTTTTACTATATCGTGCCTCTTCCTTTTTCTTTGTCCATCTACTTTTCCATTTATCTAGGTCTCCCCATTTCTGTAAAACTGTCATTAATTCCTTTACTTGTAATTTTCGACCAGAGGCATTCATGTTTTCTAAATCTTTGTCAGAAAAATCTGCTCTATAGTGTTTCTGTAACACCTTTGACTTCCCTATTTCGATTCCCATCTGTAAAGCCAAATCTGATCATTTTTCATGAAATATTTTTACATTTCTAGTGATGCTTCTGCATATAAATAATAGTTCTTCTTCATCGTAAGTATTTAGGCGATCTACTCCTACATTTCCTGCTATCATTTCTCCTAACTCGAACCTTTAATTTGTAAATGTCCATAATCTTTGGAGGAGTACTCTGTTTGTCTGATCCTTGTGCCCACCTTTCTAAGTCTTCTGGTGTAACCACTGTGGCACTTTTGGTTCCTGATGAAGTTACTATGTTTACATCTTTGGAGCAACCAGGTGTTGCTCTTCTAGGAGTGGTATTCACAGAACCTCGAATAGGTAAATCCATTAAGGATATCATACTTTCACAATCACTAAATTGATCTTCAATTATTACAGGATCTGGTTTTGGAATTTCTACAGATGTAGGCATTGCTAAGGTTTTCGGATAACTTACTTTGTCTCCATATAAGGGAATCACTGGACCAATCGTTACAGGTATGGTCAGTGAATCAGGATGTGCATTCAACTGTGTTATTTTGTGTATCAATTCTGCTCTGTTTCTGTCTATAGCTTCCTTTTCCTTATCTTGAAGTACCCTATTAACTGGGGGATTATGCAGTACTTGTGGTACCAATGGTGACTTTAACAGTGGAGCACTTGGGGTGCATCCCCTTGTCCCTTCCTGATATGGTGGTGGGTTCTTTAATATTTCTTCCATAAACTCATCTTCTGAATCTCCAAATCTAGTCAAGTGTTTTGTCTTTTCAGTGCATTTATTCCCTGACGATTCTTCTGCCATTAATATTGGATATAAACCCTCTGTAAGCATTGTTCGTCTCCACTGTTTCATCTGACCGTCCCTTGATTCATTTTGATATCTAGGAAAAAATCCCCTATAACCCCTATTACTCCTGGATCGGTCACGTTCGAATGCCTCGGTTTCCCACTCTTCTAAGGCTTCGTATTGAGTTAATCTTGGTCTGGGTTCTAAGTCATTCATCCTCAATCTCAAATTTTGAAGAATTATCCCATTGAAAGTACCATTTTCGGCGAATGCTAATATTCCATCATTTTTGGTATAGTCCATCCAATTTTCTATCCATACGCAAGTATGATAACCTCTCTCCATCATCATGAATGAAGCGGGCGTTTTAGCTGGTGGAATGATAATTCCTTCTCTAGTTTTTATTGGTCTATCCTTTTTAAAATAATTCTTAATCTTTTGTAGAAATGACATTTTTCTCTTTTCTCCATACATTTTGGGTAAATATCTATGTATCGAATTATATTCTGCAAACCCTAGGAATCTCCTGTCTGGACGAGTTCCTATTAAAGTCGGATTGCGTTTCCACATATAATTTCCACTGTCCACTAAGATTTCAATTTCTATGCTGACAACCAATCAGCTTCCAGCTAACACTTGTCTCTGAACCAATCCTAGCGCGGCCTTTTAGTGATGTCTTTTCTGACGATCCCTCCTTTACAATCTGCGCTTCTCTGTCCTTCGCTGTTTCTACCAGTCCCAGCGCGACACCTGTGACGTCAGTATTACTCCTGACTACTGACCCCTCCTTTACAAGAGTCGTTCTACGCCCGCGGTTTCAACCAATCCCAGCGCGGCGTTTTGTGACGTCAGCTTCCTCTCCGGTAGCTGACCCTCCCTTTACAAAATCATACGCAAAACTTTATTTTCTTTATACTTCTTATTAAAATTTAGTAACAACATAAAACATTTGCTATCGTGCCAGTTTCTCTAGAATCTGAAGAAGATAGTTTTGTTCGCACTTAGTAAAACCTTTCCATTTACTAATCATACACTACGAGTAAAACCCTTCCGTTTACTCTTCACGTAAGCTTCAGAAATACCTGCTACTTCTTCAATGTTACCCTTTCTAGGTGATATAACATCAAATTTTACCAGCGTATTCCTTTGCTGTCACTCACACGCATAGAGTCCCTAACAAGTACTGATAGCCCTACTTAACTTTTCAGTACTATTTCTGCCTGACAGATAACCTCACTGCAGTATGGCTTCCACTTACCATCCGCTATTCTTGCCCCGGGGATTTTCTAGACAACATAAAACAAACCTTAAACACACGGATGTTAGTTCATAAAAATTCTCATTACCCAATCAACAAAATGCAACCATCCTCTGATAACCAGAAAACTGATCCAGCGGGTTACTAGCAACAAGCATTCATACACCAAATACTCACTTGGGCCCATACATTCGTACTACGCTAGCAATTCCGCTGGTGGGTCAGTTGTACTCTTTATCAAAATCCCTGCTACCAATTACTTTTCTGATTGAAGAGTAATGACTTACCAATGGACCTTTTGTTAATTGGGAAGTTTAAAATGAGTGACATTCGATACAATTCATAACTCCTGAAATAATCACTGAGTCAGGTAGTTTTAAAATATTTATCTAAAGATTTAGCAGAGTAAAATACAGAATCACATGATACTTGATCGTATATCAAGGATGAAGCATAATAATCAATTATCGATCAATGACAGTCCCTCAGGAAAGGAGAAGATAGAGACAGCAGCGCAACTAAGGTTTGCATTTATATTTACCTACAAGTGCGAGAACCAAACCCCTTGGCCAAGGAGTTGGAAAGATAGGACCCAGGGAGGATGAAGAGCAAAGAAACCTCCTCCAGGTTCAGGACAGGACCGGTGACCTCTCTATCAACGACGCCTGCGTCGTTCCCCTCTCTGATACTTCACTTCTCCTCGACTTCTCCGTATCTTCCTTCTAATGGATTCCGCCGCCCCCACCTCAGGACCTCTCTGGACAGCGATTCAGTCTCCAATCAATCAGCTCGTCGAGCACCAAAAGCCTGATCTAACTAATTTGCTAATACTATATCTATTATACCCTTCTACGCCCATGTACCTCCCCTTAATGTTGCAGAATTATGGTTCCACTACTTCTGATTGGACGGGGACAGGGGGTTGATCCTCACACCATATTGATTTTATTCAATTTCTTTAAGCCCTTTGTTTTTAAAATACCGCCCATCATAATTAATACATTTGCTTTATTTCCCACCCGTCTCACGACAAGTTTAATACATTGTTCATATAAATTGTTTCTTTTTGGGAGGACATCGTGGGTACAATAATGTTGGCCATCAGGTCACGGCGTTGGACGTCGTCCAGGTTGACTTCATCCGCTCTTCTGGGCAGCCTCGCAAGGCGCATGTGCAGAACCATTGTCTCTCGAGTTTTCAGTTCACCAACCCCGGGCCCATTTACGAACTAATAAAAGTCAAAGAAGAAATATTAAAATCACAAATAAATTGTTACACTGTATATCCACTCTTTCTACTCTATTCCCATTTAATTATAAATTCTATCCCGCATTAATAGCATTAGGATATCACAGTTTAATTGCAACATGTAAACAAGCGGCAGCACGTGAAAACATTAAGCAGCCATTTTAATACACACTGCGCAGAAGCAAGAATTTCCCTCCAAGCAAAGAAAGACGTCACACCATGTGATATGGTTGAGACATGCGCAATAGGGTTCCTGCGCTTTAGCGGCCATTTTAGAATAGACAAGCGTTATTTGTTAGCTTAAAACACATAGACAAGCTTCCTTCTACTTGTGTTCGTGTGTGCATTGATTAGTACAAACATTACAAAGATTAATAAATTAATACTGTGAGAAGATTGCTTCCGAGCAAGTCTCATTTGTGAGTCCTTGCTCCATCACTACAATGTGTCCAGAAACCATTCAAGTATCAGCCTAGAAACTGAGAAACTCTGTGTTCCTCAAACTCCTCATCTGGATGGGTTCACAAATATCTCCTTATTAACTGAGTACCTCTTTGCATCCTGCATACTCCTCATTAGAACCACTATAGGAGTAAACCTCACAAATATTTTCCATGAGAGATAGGCAACTGCACTCATCTACGTGGACGTCACAACCGCCTCCATGGAAAGGAGTTACTCTTGGTGTTCCTATATTCCGCTTCTGTGGGAACCTCACATACACCTCCCTGAGTAAATAACACTCTGCACTCTTCATTCTTCATATTCCATATTGAGGTGCCCCATTAATACTCATTGCGACCTCACAAATAATTTTATTATAAGGAACTAGGTTTTTGTAAGTTCCTTGAACATCGCATTAGGGAAAGCCTTTCTAGTAACCATTGTGTTAAAAAATATGGTGGGGCGCGATAGTGCCAAACTCGCCATAAACGCTGCCCTTCTACCCTGCATTCCACAAGCAGAAATGGAAGGGCTTCCTTCATGATCAATGGAACGTGAATCCAACAAGTCCCGGAGGTGCTCTGAATGTGAGAGCAGCTCCAGGATTGGTGGGAGCAGGGTAACTCATGTGTGTTTGCCTGCTGTGCTCACAGCAGGCGGGGCGACGCTCCTCCGCTCTTGTGGAGGAGCCGCCGCTGATTGTGTTACCATCTTAGGATCAAACCTTAATCCTGAAAAGTACCACTCAGTCCCCATAAACTCATTCTTTACTGACACTGCAAGGATTAACAAAATACCATTTGACCAGTACTGCCCAGGATCCTTATTAATGAAGATCCAGCTAGCAAGGAGTCACCACTTTCTAAATTCCTAAGGGCCAACTCTCCCACTTTTGTGCACCATCTCACTTTTAGTGACTTATATACTCTACTTAGAATCCTACAGTTGATACCAGTTGGCTCAACGAGCGTATCTTGGACATTGTAAAAGAACAGTATTTCATCTACCTCTTATGTACAACATCTATGAAACAGCAGCAATTGGCCACTGAGTTGCTTAGCTGCAACTTAGCTGTTGTAAAGTGAGGGACTATATCATATAAGACAATCAATTAGCTAAGTACTTTGCAGATGTACTGATATATCCAGTTGCAATACATTGCACACAGTGCAATGCAGGAAGTTAGAGTGGTTGAAATAGAATATTTTGTGCTGTCCAACACACCAACGTAGTGTCCTTTTGTCATCAGAAAATGAGTGTACCATACTTAACTCTTTACATTTAATGCTCATTATAAATTGATGATGGGCATCACCATCAACATACATATATCTGCTGTCTGAATTGCTGTTATGCATTTCGCAACAGCACTAACCACAGGGAAACACAAATAAACTTCCAAGAGAACACAGAAGACAGAACACCTCACACACACCCAAGACTAAACACGTATCTTAATTAGGGAGCTAACACCCTACCCATAGCAACACTTATCCAGGAAACGACATAATAGCACCAAACAGAACACGTTCAGCAGGCCCTACACCTGCTCCCCCTGACGCCTCTGCCGTCCTGAGCTCTCTCCACAGGTCTCTCTCCACTGAATAATTGTTTCTGTGTTTTTGTTTTTCCCCACACAGGTCTGCTGTTGCAGTCAGCCCCACCGCGCTGCACTTTTCCTGGTGTTTTCTGCCGACGCCTTCTGTTTCCCAGAGCCCCTCCCACCCCCAGAACCTACCTAATGGAAGCCGCAGAGTGGCCCCACGCAGTGGGCGCACCGCCGGTGAGCCAAAGGCAAGCCCGTCTACATCTGGACCGCGCCCAGCGCCAGGAACCCTGGTCCCTCTGCCCTCCACCAGTACACCGCCAGTGAGCTGCAGTCCCTCAACCCCCAGAGGGACACAAACTGCTGCAAGGCCTCACCAAAAACCACAGAAGAAACTTTCCCCTGCCAGCACTGTCGCTTCACCTGCGACGTCGAGACCCCCGCGACTCCGTCCCAGCCGACACCCTTTCACAGGTCTACGCTCCACTGCATGCTACTCAATGTGTGGTCTCTTTACAAGCACGCCACTGAAATCTGGGACACCATCACCACCCTCACCCCGACGCGATGTTCATCACAGAAACGTGACTCACTCCCTCATCGGTGCCCGACATCACCACTGCAATGCCCCCCGGCTACAAGATGCTTCACCGTGACCACCCAGGCAGACACAGTGGAGGCATCGCCATCATCCACAAGGACACCCACCAATGCACCACCATGGAGGACCATAGTACACTGATCATGGAACAACTCAACTTTCAGATCAGGATAGACGCTAATACCACCATCAGAGGAACCCTCGCCCACAGACCCTCGGGCCGGTGTCCAAGTTTCTGAAATGCCATCCGAGACTTCATCACCTACCTGGCGATTGAATCCAGTCACTACATCTTCCTGGGAGACCTGAACTTGAACCTCAAAGAGCCCAATGACACCAACTCCACCATACTCCTGGAGAACATGAGCAACATCTTGTCAGGGTTCCAGCTGTCGCTTCGTCTCACACACTGCCATTCCCAGCGCTGTATGCGAGATGGGATGAATGTGTTCAGTGTGGGTTAGCGGTTCTGCCTTTTTTCACTTCTTGTAGTTCTGTGGGTCAGTAGCGCTGGTTGGACTTCCGGGTTGCAGAATACATAACCCTCGTCCTACTAGCAGACGCTGCTTCATATTTTTCCTGTTTTCCTGTGAACACTTGCTCTGCCGCAGGCGGCATTTCTGAAGCCGCACTTTCCTGGATTCTTGTTCAAGGGAGTTCCGTCAGCTGTTGTACGCACGCAGTGAGTATCCTCTCATTTTCACTGCCGCGTGTGCTTAGAGAAACTTTGTCTGGGGCGCCCTCTCCTTTCCTGTGAGCACCGAGCGCTGAGAGTTTTCTTATGAATTAAATCCCATGCACTGGAGCGCTTGTTTATTATTTCACATCAACACACTGGAGCGCTTGTTTATTATTTCATATCAATGCCCTGGAGCACTTGTTTATCATTTCACATCAATGCGCTAGAGCGCTTATTTATGATTTAACCTCATGCTCTGGAGTGCTTGTTTATGGTTTAACATCAACGCGCTGGTGCGCTTCGTTAGGTACTTAGCACCATGCGCTGGAGCGCTTTGTTAGGTACTTAGACCAATGCGCTGGAGTGTTTTATTTGGGTACTTAACACTAAGTGCTGGAGCTCTGCTGTTTCTTGGTTGTTAGCGCTGGAGCACTTAAGTTGATTCATGATCAGATATGCATGGAGCACGCACTTTTGCCTATATACTCAGTGACACCCTAACTGAGTATTCCTTAGAGGAGTTCCTGATTGTGATTGGCTTTATCAATTCCAAGGTGAATATATTGTTTGCATCTATTCCTATCATGTGGGAGAATAAGCATGTGTATATATATTGAAAGAGGATATACGCATTGGTGACAACATTGTTCTATTATTTTTTAGGAAACATTCCCTTCGCTCCTGTCTGCGCTTTCCTTCGCCCTTGTCTGCATCTCTTTTTCTTATCCAACAGATCACTCTTCCCAAGGTAAATATAAAAATCAAGGGCGGTAGGGATAAGCACATAGGTCACTTCCTCACGGTCCTGACCCTGTTCGTCATTTTCTAGGTGCATTATCAGAACATACCGATTTCAACTATCTAGGACCTCCTCTCCCGGGCCCCAGCCTTTTTCCCTTGTTTTCAGATACACTGTTAAGCAGGTAGAAGGAGAGGGATGGTGGAGGTGATTCATATCGTCTCTGTAGGATCTCTTTACGAGCTGGAAGGTAAGGCTTGTAGAGCATTGAAACATCGGCCTCTCGCAGCTGGTTACCACTCACACGCACATCACAGGACACACACTGGACCCAATCTTCTCCGCCAGTGACAGAATGACAGTCTCCTACGCAACCGAGCTAATCTGGACAGACCACAGCATCATCCACTTCACCACCACCGGCTCTCCAGAACCCCCACCCAAACCGCCCAACCCACCCTCTCCAAAACTGGAGCAGAGTAACAGAACCCCTCTGGAGATCCACCCTCAAAGAAACCAAGCTTGATCTCTCTGACACCCTCGAATGCAATGTCCAGAGCTTCTCAAATTGGATCTCCAATACTATCAACTCCATTTTCCCCAAGAGGAACAGCAGCAGACCCATCAAGCACGCAAGCTGGTTCACTCCCGAACTACTGATCCTCAAATGCAACTGCAAGAGACTGGAATGATGTTGGCACTCCAACAAGAGCCCCACCGACCTCAGCACCTTCATGTCCACCCTCAACAACTACACTACCACCACCACCTCAGGGAGGCCAAGAAGGATGCCCTCACCAACCGCATTGAGGCGAGCGCGACCCACGGCAAGAAGCTCTTCAGCATCGTCAAAGAGTTCTCCTCCCCAGTCATCACCGAGAACATGATCCACCCTCCCAGGCCCTCTGCGACAGCCTTACTGACTACTTCCACAAGATCACAGACATCTACAGCAACTTCGACCCACAACCCACTTGCCTCAACCACCCCCACACACCTAGCAACGCTACCCTCAGCCACTGACTCACCAACTGGAAACAGCTCTCGATCCAAGACACCACCACCATCATGAATTCAGTCCACTCCGAGTGCCCATGGACCCTGCCCACACCACATCTACAACCTAGGAAGGAAATAAATCAAAAGCAGCCTCACAGAGATCCTCAACTCTTCCATCATCATGGCCACCATCCCTGACGCATGGAAGTATGCGGCCAAGCTGCTCCTGAACGAACCCTCCGCCGACCCTAGTGAGCTCAAGAATTACTGCCCCATCTCACTACTAACTTTCCACGCCAAGGTCCTAGAGAAATCCATCAACCACCAACTCACAGAGTACCTCAAAGAAAAGAACCTGGTTGATGCCTCCCAATCCGTTTTCAGATCCAACCACAGCACCGAGACCACCTTGATCGCAGCAACAGACGAAATCAGACACCTCCTAGACCAAAGTGAAACAGCAGTACTCATCCTCCTCGATCTCTCGGCGGCCTTCAACACCATCTCCCATCACACCCTCATCACCAGACTCCACCACATCGGCATCCAAGGCAACGCCCTCAACTGGATCTCCTCCTTCCTCTCCAGTCAAACTCAGAGGATCGACCTACCTCTCTTCCTGGATGAACTCCAACTGCCTAAAGCTCAACTCGGGCAAAATGGGAAGCACTCATCTTTGGAAACAAGCTCTCTCCCTGGGATGACACCTGGTGGCCCACTGAACTTGGCCCGACACCAACCCCCACCGACCACACATGTAACCTCAGAATCATCCTGGACAGCCAACTGACCATGAAGCAACAGGTCAATGCCCTAACCTCTTCCTGCTTCCACACCCTCGCATGCTCTGCAAGATTTTCCAATGGATCCCCACCTCCACCAGGAAAACAGTTACCCAGGCCCTCCTATCCAGTCGCCTTGACTACAGCAACACACTCTACGCCGGAGCCATCAAACAGCTCCTCAACCGCCTCCAGACCATCCAGAACTCCGTCGCAAGACTCATCCTCAACCTCCCCAGAAGAACCAACGCCACCCCCCACCTCAGAACCCTGCACTGGCTACCCGTCCAGGAAAGATGCCTCTTCAAACTTCTGACACACGCCTACAAAGCCCTCCACAACTCCGGACCCGTCTGCATCAACCACTGCCTGACGCTCCACCAACCTACCAGGGAGCTTCGCTCCGCCTCCCTCACCTTGCCACGCATCCCCCGCATCCGTAGAAGCCACTGTGGAGGTCGCTCTTTCTCCTACCTCGCCGCCAAGTCCTTGAATGAACTCCCCCTGCACTTGCGAACTGCTCCCTCACTGGAATACTTCAGAAAGAAGCTCCAGACATGACTTTTCGACCAAGGCTCACAGAACCCCAGTGCTTGAAGACCCCCGCCCCACCACCCGGGTGACAAGTCATGCTATAAAAGTCTGATTGATTGACTAGACTGAACACCGAACATGTATCCAACAAGAACGTTAGTATCATATGTACGACTCATGGTACCTAACAATACTTCTAAAATAAAACTATAGGCTGAATCAAACTCCTGTCTGCGACTGAACCAGGTGAAACTATAGTTCAAATAGTGGTACGCAGTGGGGTAACAGAAAATGATAGAGCCCCCTGCAGAATGTGGCGAGGACCCCCTGAGTCTCCCATATCTCATAGATATGCTTTTGGCCTGAGGCTGCATGGGACCCCTTTGAAGGGTTGGGCCCCTCTGGAGGTTCGGCCCACCCTGCGCCGCAGGGGCTGCAGGGGCCTGTGTTGCGGCCCTTGTGCTACGAGGTCCCACTACAATAACAATGTGTGCTGTAGAAGTGTTATTGCATCATACAAATACAATAACATAACCTATAACACAACATTCATATGTTTCCTCATGCACACCGATTAAAAGGTCTCCCTTCATGTAGTCTTCTATTCCCCTCCAGCTCCGCATTAATTATGCAGACCACGTCAGTGACTACACCGGAATCTATTCTGCTTTTCACATACTAAATATACCGGTTTAAAGAACGAGCCTAAATCTACAGATTTAACAAATGCATAAATAATTCTCTGTGCTAAAGCAACCCGTTCCGCTGAAAGGATCTCTTCCTGCAGACCCCTTGCTCTCTCTTTCTGGTCTATCTCTGTCTCTGCTCTCCTCCCCCTGTCTCGGTTCGGCTCTCTGTCTTGTCTCCCCTCTTTCTCTGCTGCCCTCTGTCCTTGCCATCTCTGCTGCTGCGGTTTCCCTTTCTCTGCCGCCCTCTGTTTGCAGAGACGTTTTAAGGCATGGGCAAAGTGGGCGCTGGCCCAGGGCCCCATACTTTCAGGGGGCCCCCTGATAGAGCCCACTCTGTTCAGCTGATAGTCCTGACCTGATGACTTTTAATGATTCTTAGACATATATTGTTTTAGATACCGTTTCCCTTTAATGTGTTTTTAATGCGGGTAATGTGTGGGAGATTATTAAAGACATTTTGCAGAAAATGTTGTGTTTGTGATTTACAACAACATGCATCATCAATAAAAAAGTTTTTAGATCAAAACAGGACCTCACATATGAGGGAGAGGGTCACAGAGATTATTTACCAGTGGCGGCTCCTCCGCAATGGTAGAGGAGCGTCGCCCCACTGCCTGGCACAGAGCCAGCAAACGAAAAATAAAACAATGATCTAGCATTGTTTTATTTTTCATTTGCCATCTCTGAGCCAGCTTGCGCAGGGAGGGGCGGGCATGGGGAGGAGGAGTGCTTATGCACTCCCTAAGTACGCATATGTGTTTGGCCGGCCGTCTCAGCCTGACCGAAACACACATATGTACTTAGGATTCTCCAGCCCTGCTGCATTCAGCAGCCAGGCTAGAGATACTCCACAGACTCAATGACCTGAGCGGAGCGTCTTTCCTGCCCGCTCAGGCCAATTCCCGCACTGCTCTGCAGCACAGGGATTGGATGGGAGTCTGTGTCCCAGGGGCTGCTGGGACCAGGAAGAGGCCAGCAGGAGCGACACGACGCTGGAGGCTGCCGGCGGCTTCTGGTAAGTTTTTATTATTATTAACGCCCCTCCCACCCCAGCGAGACCTCCCCTGCGCTTCACCCACCCCACCACCCTCTGTTAGTGGTGGCCGCCACTATTATTTACAGTAATATTAGTGAGCTGTTGCTGTATTACTCTATCGAAAACACATTACAATCCCTGAATATTGGACGGAAACACATTAAGAATTTGGACCAGGGTGCCTGTGCACTGTCAGTATCCTGGCCAAAAAGGGCATGAAAGAGCTGAAATTGGATCATAAATTCAAAGCTGTTTCGAACATGGGCCGCCAAAATACGTTTGGCCCAGGGCACCCAAAATCCTTAAGATGTCCCTGTCTGCATAGGCTGCTCTCTGACTGTTTCCAGTGGCCTCTCTCTGCCTCTCCTCGCCCCTCTCTCTCTGCCGCCCTGTGTCTGTCTTGGCTGCTCTCTGACTGTCTCCAGTGACCTCTGTCTGTCTCTGCTCGCCCCTCTCTCTCTGCCACCCTCTGTCTGTCTCTCCACCTCTCTGACTGTCTCCAGTGCCCTCTGTCTGTCTCTGCTCGCTCCTCTCTCTCTGCCGCCCTCTGTTTGTCTCTCCTGCTCTCTGACTGTCTCCAGTGGCCTCTCTCTGCCTCTGCTCCCCCCCCCCTCTGCCGCCCTTTGTCTGTCTCGGCTGCTCTCTGACTGTCTCCAGTGGCCTCTCTCTGCCTCTGCTCGCCCCTCTCTGTCTGCCTCCCTCTGTATGTCTTGGCAGCTCTCTGCCTCTCTCCAGTGAGCTCTGTCTGTCTCCGCTCGCCCTCGCTCTCAGCCGCCCTTTGCCTGTCTCGGCTGCTCTCTGACTGTCTCCAGTGGCCTCTCTCTGCCTCTGCTCGCCCCTCTCTCTCTCTCTGCCGCCCTCTATCTGTCTCTGTTGCTCTCTGACTGTCTCCAGTGGCCTCTCTCTGCCTCTGCTCGCCCCTCTCTCTCTCTCTCTGCCGCCCTCTGTCTGTCTCTGCTGCTCTCTGACTGTCTCCAGTGGCCTCTCTCTGCCTCTGCTCTTCCCTCTCTCTCTGCCGCCCTCTGTCTGTCTCTCCTGCTCTCTGACTGTCTCCAGTGGCCTCTCTCTGCTCGCCCCTCTTTCTCAGCCGCCCTTTGCCTGTCTCGACTGCTCTCTGACTGTCTCCAGTGGCCTCTCTCTGCCTCTGCTCGCCCCTCTCTCTCTGCCCCCCTCTGTCTATCTCTCCTGCTCTCTAACTGTCTCCAGTGACGTCTCTCTGCCTCTGCTCGCCCCTCTCGTCCACCCCAGACCCTCTGTCCCAGCTGTAGTTCCAGGTCCGCAGACTCCGCACAGGAGGCTGGTGACGGAGTAGGCCGCGGAATGTTTTCGCTCAGTTGGGAGAGTGACTGATTTATGCTACTGTGTGACCCCATGTGGCACCCAGATGGCGGCGCAGCTCTCCATGAGCACGGCGTGCTGCACCTCCACAACCCTGGGCGAGAGACGGCAGGAGCGAAACATCTTTGTGAAGGGCAGGTCACAGGGTGAGACCCAATGGCGTGATGCCCCACCTGGCAAAGTAAGGAGACAACAAAAGAAGTGCTGGGAATTTAGGCTGTACCCTCCAACGCTTCCATCCCACCTCACAGTGAGATTGGTAAAGTGGAAGATTCAGACCCTGTCTCGAGTGGCCCAATTTGTCAAACTATCACCACAGAAATGTCAGTCAGTGTCGATTTCAGTTCACCTTCCATCTGCAAATTGCTCCCCATCTCACACAATCCTCACTTCCGCGATCACTCCTCTATGGAGAATTATCATCCGCAGCTCCAAGGTGAAGGAGCACTCGAACTCCTACACCCTCTAGACAGACCTCACTTTTCCCTCTTCTTTCATGACTGTCCCCATTCATTCGGAAAGAACGAAAAAATAATGGCTGGAAAGCTAGGATGAACCTCAAGCGCTGCTGCTTGCTCTGCTCTGTATTCCTTTCCATTATGTTTTGTGCTCACCGAGTCACAACCATAGGTAAACCAGTTCCTCTATCTGTCCTCATTCACCTGGAATAAACAAAAATGTGTGGACAGAATACTTGAATTAATTTCAGCAAGTAGTAATTTCTCTGGGCTGAATTCCAGCCTGCAGTTTTTAGGTCTCGCCTCCAGACAGCGCAGTCTGGCTCTGAGAGACCTATTGTGAACTTACAGTGGCTTAGTGCCCGCCCACTGCTTACCATTGGTTGGCTTTATTATCACTCTCAGTTGCTTGCTGCTCTCTCCCTCATGTGCTGCTTGCTCTCTCTCTTGTGTGCTTCTTTCTCCCAAACGCCCCCAGGTCTATGTTGTTCTCCCCCTTGTGCACTTCTCCCCCGCCAAGTGTTGCTCTCTCTCTGTTTTGTGCTGCTCCCTGTCTCTGTCCTGTGCTTTCCCCCCTGCTCTGCCGTACTCTGTTATTCTCTCATTGTGTGCTTCTGCCCACCCCGTGTTGCTCTCTCCCTCGTGTGCACTCACTGTCTCTCATTTGCATTCCCCCCGCTCTCCTGTGCTCAGTGTTATTCTCTCATTGTGTGCTTCTCCCCACTCCTGTGTTGCTTTCTCCCTTCTGTGCTGCTTTCACCCTTCTTCTCCACCCACTCGCCCCCACCTGCTTCTCCTTTGCCTCACCCACTGCACGGTCCTTATTATTTCAATTTACACTTAATAATGTCATGTTCTTATTTATCAATCCAAGTGGCATCTGCCATCTTTGGTGGTAAGCAAAACAAAAGGAAAAGGGCACCCTCATCATTCTGTGGGCATGCACATGCATGGCGATAAATGCGCTTGCCTACAAAATGACACAACAGTGGTCTCATCATCTCATCTTTTTTTCTTCTTTTTTTGCCCCAATGCGGCACAGCATCAGCAAACTACAGTGGCAAAGCCAAAATGTCCAAAATGCAAAACTATTGGCTTTGCCAATGCTTGTTCTCTTCGTGTCATGACAGACAGGGACCAACAGTATGCAACGCAGTCTTAGCATTGCTCAAAAGGGGTCATGTCTGGGTTGCACAATGCATCTTCCTTGTATTAACACAATCAGCTTGCGGCACAATGGGACCCATGTCTGGTAATACCTTTCTAATTAGGGTCACTCACTGATAGAGAAAATTGATAAAGGATATGCCTAAATGAATCTCAGTCACAGGTAACGCTAAGCTGCATTTCAAACTATTGTTCTTTGCTCACGTGCCTCTGCAGACATGGAGCAATAGTATGCAAATCCTCCTGGCCCCTCCCCATTAAGGACAGCCCAGGCTAATCTGCTTGGTCTCCTGGAAGAGACATCTTCGCAGGGCTCTGCATCCACTACATTCTTCCAGTCTTTAGAAAACAACCAAACACCACATGTACCCTCGAAACAGCAACAAAACATAACCTAACATAACATTGCATAGTCCAAGCTGTCCTCAGTTGGTACCATCGCTACACTGCACATCCCATGGTGATAGCGGACAGTGATCCCCAGTTGGCACAATAGTCGGCTACTAATTTCATCAAAGACCATTCGCCAAACTGTAGTCAATGAATCAAATACTGTAGAAAAGCACAGAACCAGAAAACCAGAAATAGTAAGGCTAATTGAAATTGCAGCATAAGGACAGGATAGTCATATTCTTAATAGGTAGTTGATTTATGGGGTAATAGTTAAAAGAGGTACCCGGTAGAAGGCAATTTTAAACAAAGGAAGTAAAGTTTATTGAAGGGTAGAGTGAACCACAGGCATGGCTTCTAAATCAAAACACCATTAGGGCAAGTAGAAACTGGTGGCGCCTTGACTTCAAAACATAAGCACAGGGCTCTCTGCTTTAGAGTAAACAGTTGTTTTAGTTTAAGACCCCTGTGTTAGTTGTGGTTGCTCCACTGTGAATGGTTCCACATGTTTGCAGATAGGGCACCCTGTGTATTCAGACTGGGCTCATTGAGCTCTGTCGTGGTGATGCTACGCGCCTATTAATGTAGAGATTTCATCTGCACTTTCATGTGGCTGACATGTTTGCTCCATGGCTATGCATCAATGATTCTTAATCCATGCCCATAACCATATGTTGAAATATTTTGCTGACGCACGCGTCCGTGGTTAATCTAGTTGACATTGTCATATTATGTCTTTGAAGAGATGTAATTAGGCTGCCAGGTTGTTTGATGTAAACCAGCCCTATATTATAAGGCATTTGTAGACCTCTAGCTACGCATGTTCAAATCGCCATCCTGCCCATTGACTCTACACCGCTGAGTAATAGCTGACACGACTGAGAAGATGTGACATGAGTTTTTCCGAGTAAATATAACAAGAACCGCAGTATAGAGGACTGATTCGCTATGGGATATCAACCGCATACAAATTGCACCATGTCCACACCATCCAAGGGCATGAATAAGGAGTAAAGGTCATAGTTGAAGGAAGCACCTCAAGGTATTTAAGATTCTTCCCTATTTGTCCAGAAAAATCATTGTTGAAGTCAAAGCAACCTACCACATTAACACCATAATGCAACCATAAATAGGAGAAGGCAGCTTTTCAAGGCCATTAAGCATTGTCCCACTCTAGAACCTCCAATGGAACATTCCATAGAAATGTTCTGTGTTCTAAAACTCTTCTTCTTCTTCATAAACAGTAAGCATGTAGAGGACGCTGGAGTAGCAACCACCACCATTCTTACCCTCTCCACCAACACACTTAAATGCACTTGCTTCACTTAGCATTGACAACCTGACACCCCCTCAACTCCTTCGAAGCCACATCTTATGAAGACCACATGATCCCATCCCCACAGCGACATTTTTCTCCAGTGAAGCACTCACGCCACTGCTTAACCTTGCAATGACTCCCTCACTTGGGGCATCTTCCTCCACACACTCAAGAAACAGAAGGATCTTTCTTCTATTAAAGGGAGCCAACCTCAACCATGATGACCCTCACACTACTGCACAATAACCCACCACTCCCTTCTTGGCAAGATTACTAAGAAGGCAGTCACAAACTTGCAATACAAGCAAATCAAGACCAACAACCATCTCCTGAATTCAGACGACAGGGCAGCAAAGAGACAGCCACCATCCAGATGGTGGATGATGTCCTTTTAATCACTGATAGTAGTAATCCCTGCCTAAACATACTCCTAGACCTTTCGGCAGCATTCACTAGATTTGACCATCTTGACCTGCTCAGCCCCCTGTTTTCATGTATTGGTTTCAAAGGTACCATCATGAAATCATTGCCTTTTTACAAGGTCAGCAGAAACCAGCTTGTCCAAATGAACTCCTCAAGATCACTAATCCCAGTGCCCTGTGGTGCACCCCAAGGCCCCATTCTATCACTTGCCATCCTCAATGTGTACATTGAATCTCTTGGACTACTACTGATTGGAAGAACTGTATCAAGATTCACCAATGCATGTATCTTACTTACTGAATTCAAAGCACAACTCATAGAACACATATTCTAACTTGTGTTTCAGGACCTAGTCCTAACACACTTAGATGGTGGCAGTGCCCTGCCCACTGGCATCTGAGACACCAACATCACAGCAATCGTCCAAGCACCAAGAAAACTCTCTAGGAACAGAAAAGGTACAACTGGATTATCAACACAATCCAGGGACAACACAGACTACACCTGCAAGTTAATTACCTGCTAGATTCGCTGCATCATTTCGAAGTGTATCTCCTCCAACATAACACCCTACCTACCATACAATACCAGGGTCTCTTGTGCTAAATTCAACAAATGCAGCCAGGATATCTTCAGGCTTGAAAAAATATATAACAAGCACTGGCAAAGCCAATAGATCTCAAGTTAATGTGCTAATGCATGAAAACTGCACTTGTGCACCCTTATGTCTCCATGTGTTACCACATTAAATGCAGCCCTATTTTCTTTGCCAATGCATGTTTTGCTTCAAGCAAAAAGGCCTGCTGCAATGAAACATAACAAACAAGCACTGGCAAAGCCAATTTGTTTCGCCTATGCGAGATCTTTTAGCTTTGGCAATGTTTTTTTAAAATGTTGCACAGTGCTGCAAACTGCAGTGCTACACAGCTTAAAGTTTTAAAAAAGGGATATTACGTGGCCAGACTGTGTCATATCGATTTATTTTTACTCTAATCTATGCATGTACAAAAAAGTTAGAATAGTTATTTTCCTTATACTTAATATGCAGTTTATATTCTTGAACACATGCTCATTGCAGTTACCAGTGTGTCAAAGTGTAGATAAATGGAACACTGAGCATGGAGAGGCTGTGACATTATGGCCAGAGCGGCTGACTCTGGATTTGGGGAATCCGGTTTGAGTCTCGGCACCGGCTCAACATCCAGTGATTTTGGGCAAATCACTTAATCTCCCCATGCACCTAAAAATTAATGTGTTCTTGTGTAATATAAGTCCTTCCGATCGACTTTGCGCTATATAAAACAAGCTATGCGGTTTAGGGAAAGGGCATGCAGCGATGGAAGAGAGGTGGCAGGAAGGACAGGCCAGCAATGAACAGGGAAGGGGCATGCAACAACAGAATTGAGGTGGTGACAGGGACGGGCAAGCAACGAACTGAATGCGGATGCTGGGAAGTAAAAAAAAGAATCATTTCATGTGCAAACAAGTTGAAATAGTTATTTTCCCTGTACTTAACATGCAATGTATATTCTTCAACAAATGCCCATTGTAGTTACTAGCGTGTCAAAGTCTAGCTAGCTGGAACACTGAGCATAGAGAGGGTGTGGTGTTGAGGCCTGAGCTGCTGACTTTGGAGCTGGGGAACCATGTTCGAATCTTTGCACCGGCTTAACAGCCCATGATTCTGGGCAAATCACTTAATCTCCCCCTGCCTCTAAAAATTTATGTGTCCTTGTGTAATATAACTAGTGCTCATGTAAAGTGCTCTAAGTCCTCCAGTTGACTTCACGCTATATAAAGCAAGCTATCACTAGCGACGGGGTGGTGAAGGGGCATACAGTGATGGGACCAAGGTGGTGGGAGGGACAAGCTACCAATGAACGGGGAAGGGGCATGTGGGGAATGGGCATGCAGTGACAAAAGTGAGGTGGTAGTAGGGACGGGCAAGCAACAAGCAGAATGCGGATGCTGGAAACTAAAAAAAATAAATAAATAAAGGATGCTACAAGTGCACGGCCAGTGGAAGTACACTGGCCGCCGAAAGCAGTACTTGGCGCAAGCTCCACAACAAGGACAAAGACGTGAAGCCAAGCAGGAAGCAGGAGGCTGGAGGAGGCGCTGACCTACAGGAAGAAAGGTAATAAGAGTGACGTGGGAGCGAACCAACGGTAAGTAAAGGTGAGTAATCAGTGGGCTCTAAGCCCCTTTTAAGATTTTTTTGTTTTGTTACAAGAGATTTTGCAAGTAAGGCGCAAGCGCTGTGTAGGCAAAACCTAAAAAGGTCTGTATTCTGAATACAATGCTTGAATGTGATAAGAATGTAATGTATTCAAATTCTGTGTAGTTTTGAGATGGAAAATAGTTCCTCATGCATTGCAATGCAAGTACTCCATTGGAGGCGGAATGGAACATCAAGAAACTATACAAAAGTCCACTCTGTGTATATTTTAATTTACTGGTATCAATAAGTCAGACACACAGCTATGGTGTCAAGCAGGCCTTGAAAAGTAATAGGCAGAAGAGAGTCTATCTGTTGCTCTGCACCAAGGATCTGAATATCCATCTCAGCACAGATTTGACAAACACCTTCCCCACTTAACTTCAGAAAGAAGCTGAAGGCTCTCTTCAATTTTCACCTTGTCCAGGAGCTTCTACTTCCATTGCTTACCCCACATGGACACCAGTGAAAAGAACCAGCCATAATTGCTCGTGTATGGCCTCATTTTGTAGCTCGCTTGCTCTATATAAATACCCAATCATGCATACAGACAAAAGCACCTAGGAGGTCAAGTCCACAGAACCTGAATCCACCCTCTCCCTGTCAACTTCTTATATTCAAGGGAAGTCTAAGCAATCTTCCTTTAGCCTAAATCTCTTCCCAAGGACATGACCACAAAGGCTAATGAACGGGACATAGAAACATGGAAGCCTATTCACCAAGGTAAATACCCATGTGTATATTCACTTTTACACCTATATGTAACTTTTGTTTTTGGGGGGGGGGGTATTTCTTTATTGGTTTTGAACAAAACAACACAACATATCAATGTGCTCAACTGTGGACTTGGCTATTAAAACCACAATAGATATACTCCGGCCTCCATTGTAACAGTTATCCTCTGTTCTCAGAAAACATTATTAACATAGATGTAACTCTACACTTTTTTGATATTCAACATTTCCAAGTTAAGATTTACACCTATGAATACACTTATACATCTTCACCCTTGAAATCAGAGGGTAGAGCCTCCTACAATAGGATTTTTGAGTGTAAATATCCTATTAGTAAAGTTGCACAAGTAGATGGAGTACTCTGCCACCATGGCAGAGATCTCACTATGCGAAAGTATAAGGAAAATGTTTAAAGTTTATTAATTATAAAAAAATATTTCCTGTATAATATACGTGAAAACTAAATTAAGATATTTATCATTAACATATGTCTTCTAACATAAATTGTTACAGCACATTAACTCATCAATTAAATGTGTATGATATATTTAATACATTTAAATATATTAATTTAATTTATAAATCGATTTTAAACAATCATTAAAAAAAATCCCACCCTCACTAACCTTTTTAAATGTTGAACTGTTATAATTAACTTAACTTTAGCTCCTATGGGGTTTTATTTTATTTCCCTGCCTCCATCGTTTTCTGTGGAAGTGTGTCGCACTATGAGTGGTTGGCCATGTGTGGCGCTTGCTTTACTCCAAGTCTGTACTGGAATACATTTACAGCTTTTGTGATACCTTTGGACTTTAGTAACTTTAGAAGTTTAGTTTGTGCATCGGAATTGTCTTAATCTTTTGAGGTGTGAATTTGTACTACCATGTCCCTTCGAAAATTCCTCCCATTTCATAATAATTATTCCTCATTTTCCAGCCACACCCACGTGTTCTATCCGCATTTGCTAATAAAACGTATACATATGTGTGCGAAGATGTCTACCAAGGTCTGTTCAGAATAGACAGGAAGGGTGGAGACAGACGTGCATGGCTGTAGGTTTGTTAGCCTTTTGTAGCACTACTACAGTGCTACTTTAAGTCCTGCAAACTGCAGTTAGTGAGCCAGCGGTGTACTGTGTGTGGATCACTTTCGTAATGTATCATAGCACAACGTAGCGCAGCACAACGTAGTAGCGCATAACATAGCATAATATAACAATGAAGAATAACATAACATCTTAGCACACACAACATAGCATTACAGAACATATTTTAACATTATACCACATGACAACGTCATTCCACGCAGCTCTAGCAAGAGTACAGAAAACATACATTAATTTGTTTATTTCTTGTTTACTGTTGAGCATAGCCACGCCTCTAGGAATCCCATAATTCCATGGTAATGTCAACGATTGTCCACTTAGCTCATGCTCAACACAGGAGGTTGGTGGCATTGGCTCCTTGGGAGGAAGGGAGAGCAGGTAAATGCTGATCAGGTTTCAGGTGCATGGCCACAGGGTCTGTTGTGACAAAGAGGGAATCTTGCTACAACAGCAGCCTCTTCTGTGCCTGCATAGGAGCACGGTGGTCAAGGATCAGTGTCACAACAGAGTGAGTTTATGCATACTAGAGTAAAGTTTGAATGTATAATAGAAGGTTATGTGGAGACTAGTGAGCCAGGGTATGGCAGCCTCCCAGACCTGTAAGACAAATATATGGAATGTATCACACGTGTTACCAGGACATCGCAAGATATTTAAACAGCACATTACAAAGCTTCTAAATGTTTCATTGCCCCAAGGATATCAGAGTTCTGCAAAAAATCAAGTAGGGAATAGAACATATAAGAAAATGTCCTGTTACAAAACTAAGCGGAAACACATCTGTAGTCATTCAATTACCCGCCCCAATCAAGGCTCGGTGGCATTCAATTACTCGGACTTCATCAAGATTAGGTAACAATTAGTAGATGAAAGGGAAAACCAAATGTATGGAGTTTCAGTAATTAGTGGAAATATAGAAAATCTGTACAGTGCACCAAGTCAGTTCCCCATTTTTGGTGTCAAGCCTGAAGAAGACCAGCTCTTATGTTCTGGAATTGAAAGAGAGTTGGTAAAGTACTAGTGCTCAGCACGTGAAGCCTGTTGGGTACAAAAGCAGGAATTGTTAAATGAGTGTTCTTTGGATGAGGCACTAACAGATTGTCCACAATGTGTCCTTGTAAGCGGCTGAGATGAGTTCAGAAGCTGTGGTCCAGAAAGTAAAACAAGCACTGCAAGCGGTGACTGCTAGCCTATGGGTTTACCAGCTGGTGATGGCGGGGAGATAGGGAGGTCTTTTGTTGTTTCTTTAAGGCTAGTAAAATACATTACTTTCCCAGAGATGGAGCCTACTTTTAGCCAGCTCCAAACATGTCTCCACTCAAGAGCAGTGCGCTGTCTCTGATCTGCTATACTAACGATATGTGCGGTTGTATTTAAGTCTCATTAAAACTTGAGGCAACCTGTTCCTGAGAAACTTTCTCTGGAAAACAATTCCTGGCATTCCCAAGTTATTGAATCCAACTTGTTGAATGCATTCGATGTCTACATCGTGTGGAGTTCGAAGGTTAGGTGTATGTTTAAAACAACTCCTGGGCGGTGCACTTTGGGTACTGGGGCAATTTATTGGGGGTTGGGCCTAAATCTGGTCAGTAAGGAAACAGAAAACTGAATATGGGTAAAGAATCACACACCAATCGTTTCATCCTCAGCTCTTGCCCTGTGGAGTGCCAGCTGTGTCTATGAGGCATGTCTGATTGTCTTTGCCTTAGTTGTGAAAAGCCACCTGCGTCTGAGTGACGCCGGCTGTAATTAGTTCCAGAGTTGGTAGAATCGTATAATCCAATCTTGTGGCTTCATATTAAAAATTGAAAACTGGATTTTAAACTTTTCCATTCCAACTGACAGGGTGTGATATATTGTCCTTGGATTTAAAGATCAGAAACTTTCCTAGACTATTTCAAAAAGTCCTTAAATACCTAGCTTTTTAATATCTCTAGCTAGGAATGAATGTCATGTGATCAGCACCAAGAGACCCTTGGGTATCAGGTGCCATATAAATGTAGTACGCAGTAATAGTAGTAGTTGTAGCATTAGTAAAGGAGAGAGGTTCCAGTGGGACTCTGGAAGTCATTATATTGGGTAAGAACAAAGAGACATCTGGTCTGGACCATTACTTCTCCTTTCATAAGAAGGAGTGATGATCTTGGGTATAGAAAGAAAAAGATCAAATAATATCAGAGTTGCCTGTTGTCTTTGTTTCACTCCTCCCAGCAATAGTTTGTATCCACTGCAGCCATTTCCATTCCGTGAACCGGGTGGAACACATGAGACTATGTACCACAAAGAGCAAGCACTGGATGCACTAATGTAAGGCATGGTCTCAGTCACAGGTCTGGGCTGACTGTGTCTTAAATAGTTTACGAGCGGGACCAGTGGTACTTTACTACCTAAGACAGTGGTAAATGGTTGTTTCACACTTATCTTTAAAGGACAGCGCCTCTTTTAGCTGGAAATGTAGCAGCATTCGTTGGCCTTTATAAAGTAATTACAGAAAACAACACAACAACATAAAACAAAGCAAAATAATAACACAACATAAACATAACAGGGCACAACACAACAAAACAATCAAAATGGAATGCAATGCAACACAGAACAACACAAGAACAACAAAATGCAATAATTCAGCACAAAAACAACACAACACAGACCCACCACAAAAAAACATCACTACAAATATGCACAAATAACCTTGCCGCATATTACAACCTGCACAAATCTGCTTTTATGATGTGGTGGCTAAAGATGTTTGGATCAAGTACTACCTTACTTACCACTATGGACCTTTAAAAGTGCCAGTCACAAATGGTTTGTGGTCAGCCAGTTTTGCTTTATACAGTACTGTTGTAAGGGGTTAGCAACTACGCACTATAGGAACATCATTGTGATAGGCTACTTGATATGTGATTGGTAGCGTCTCAGCTCTGTGGTGTCCCTATTAAGTTTTCCAATAGTGGGGATGACTAGGGGAACTTTAAAAGAAAAGGAACATTTTGCCTAAGTATCTAAGTAAATTGTAAGAAGTTAGCTGACCAAACATGTTTATTAAAGGGAATCAGGAGCGTGGGTTGTGTTTTTCAGAAGTGGGGTGATCAATGATTTTTACTATTTGTATGGAGTGGTGCTTGATTTTAAGCAGCAGCAATGCAGTGTGTGGTCCAGGGCTTTTGTGACTAGGTACATTTCTTTACTAATCCTTGTCCACTTCCTTCAAATTTCATGAGCCATCCATGAAAGCAGAATAATTTGTACTAGTGTTTGACACCAAAGTAAAGTTGCTTCTTTGCCACAATGACCGGCCTGCCCCTACTACGGTGTGCAAATCTGAAGATTTATTAAAAAAATCATTATGAAGACCAAAACTTCAAACCACTTTGTTGACACTATCCCAGGCAACATTGCCAAAAATCTTTACAGACACATGCTCCCCTCTGGGACAAAATTGGTGAATCCCTCTCTCAGCCAAGGAATGTTGCCCTATTCCCTCAAGTCTGGACAAGTCACCTCAATCCTCAAAAAATCATCCAAAGATGCGAATGATCACAACAAATTTCGCCCTATCTCCAATCTGCCTTTCCTTGGAAAAATATTTGATAACATTTTTTTTCATCAATGACTTCTCACTTAACATCTACAGTGGGAACATGTTCTCTCATCTCTATGGCTTACTCTCTGACCATTGCCCTGAGATAAAATGCACTGCCTCCATTTTTCTTAGACTTTATCAGCTGACAACCTGTTCACTGCTGCAACTTATACTATGACCTCTGAACAAGTCTAATTCTCAGCCTTATGTAATGACCTGGTAATCTGTAACTTTGGACCTCTAGTAACGATACGATATTTTGTGATTTTGGACCTTTTGTAATCAACCTATGTTTTAATGTAAAGCGCCTTTTGAAATGACTTAATGTAACAACCCTATGTAATAATCAAATATATTATATTTTTGGACCTTAAGTAATGCTCGATTACTTACCGGTAATCTTCATTACTCCAGGTCCCGTTGTCCTCGTCCCATTCAATACAAGTGGAGATAATCATCTCCCGACAGAAAAGAAAAATAGAGGAATGCTGGGACCCTAACCCCAGCCCCTCCCACTGGGAGTACATCAGCAGTACTTACCCAGCATTCCGCCTGAACTACCAAGTCCCCAACAGGAAGGCCGGCCATCACGGTGGGAGGGCGGGGCGTATGAATGGTACGAGGACAACGGGACCTGGAGTAATGAAGATTACCGGTAAGTAATAGAGCATTACTCCCAGGTCCCTCATGTCCTTGTCCCATTCAATACAAGTGGAGAATACCAAAGCAGAAACCCGGCCTTCCAAAACCCCCAAGCACATCCAGAAAACCACAGCAAGGCAGCACCCAAGGGAAGTAAAAGGGAGAGCCGAAGGAAACAACAGGCAGAGAACCCAGACAGGAAAGCATCCCACCTAAGCATGGGTGCACCCAACAAAACCAACGGGAGACGACCAAGATGAAGAAGAGGACAACCCACAGAGGGCATCCAGGACCCACCAGGAGCCCCCCCCCCGAGCGAACAAGGAAGGGGGTGAACACGCCAAACAAAAAACCAACAGAGGCTGCCAACACAAAGGACAGTGAGGAGGCCACCCAAGAAGAAAACTTCCCAGCGGCCCTACTGTCCAGCAAGCCAGCACAGGCCAGCAGGGACACAACCAAGGACAGGAACCGGGACCAAGGAAAACAGAAGCCGATAGCAAGGAGGCAGCCAACCAGAGACACGAGAACAGAGCACCCCGGCCCCAAAAAGGGAAACCCCTAACCGCCAAGCGGAGGGGAGCAAGCCAAAGGCGAGAAGGAGCCACCCCAAAGAGACCCCAAAGGCAAAGCCCAAGAAGGGAAACAGGCGTCAAGCAACCAACACCCCGGAAAGTAGCGGACCAGAGCAGAGGAAGCCCCACCAGGACACGCCCAAGGACGCCCACCGGACAAAAAAAACAACAAGCCCAGCACCACCAGGCCACCACACAGGACACCGCAGCAGCACCGACCCAAACCAAAAGGAAAGAGGACAGGGCCAGCCAACAGGGCAAAAGCACAAACCCAAATAAAAAACCAAGTGCAGGCCCACCCAGAACAAACCAGGAAGGGGGGAATCCCTTGACAGGCACAAGCCCCCCCAACCAGAACGACCTGGCCCCAGAGAGCCCAGAGGACAAAGCCCCCAAAACCCCACAGAAGAGCACTCAGCCCCAGGAAAAGAAGGGCCAGCACAAATGACCAGAGTCGACAGACAACAACCACCGAGCACCCAGCCCGGGAGGCGAAGCCAGAGCCTAGGAACAGACCAAGAGGCAAAGGCCAAGGCACCCACAAAGAAAACCGGGGAAACAGGAACCCAACCCCCGGAACGCTGCCGCCGAGAGGCAGAAGGGAGCAGGCCCGACGTAGACCAGAACCCCAGGAGGCCAAACACCGACCACAGAGCAAGGCCCCAAACAGAACCGAGGAAAAGACAATAAATGGCAGAGCAGCACAAGCCGACGAGGCCAACCCCAAGGGCAACGAGACCAGGGGAGACCAACGAAGAAAGGGGAACAAGAGGGAGACCCCGCCCCAAACAACACAGCCCTAGCAGAACACCCCAACCGCAAAACCTGGGGTGACCGGAGCAGGAAACCACAGCCCCGGAGAAGGCACACACCGACCACCGGAGAAAAGGCGCAATGGGCCCCAAACCGAACAGCAAGCCAACCAAGCGGCCCAGAGAACCCAGGACCACAGCAAGGGAACTCCAACTGAGCCCCAACACCCGCGGCAGACGAGCCAAGACCAGAAAGGTCGCAAGAACAAGCTAGCCAGAGACGCCCCCAAAGAGACCAGACAAACAGCCAACCCAACAACAGTGCGGCCAGAAAAAAACAGGGGGCCAACAACACGGAACCCACAGAGGCCCGGAAGGGGCGGGATAGGGCCAACCGCCACAACCCGGAAACCCCAACCCTCAAGGGGAGGGAAAATGAACCCCAAAAACACCCAAGCCAGAGAGGCAACAGAGGCCAGGGCGGAAGCCAAGCAGACCGCCCCGGCACCCAAAATTCCACAGCCCAACACGCACCAAGGGAGGGCAGAAGCAGGGGAGAAAACCCCCAGGGCAGAACCAAGGCAACAGAGCGCCAAGCAGACGGGAAGCCAGGGCCGAATCCAAGCAACCCGCTGGAACAGAAGGACCCGGAGGCCCAACCCACACCCGGGAAAGGCCCAAAACGCGGCAGGCCCCAGCAGGGCCCAGGCAAAAGCAAATACCAGGGAGGGAGAGATCGGCCAGAGGCACAAGACCCCTACCGCCCCCCCCCAACCACAGCAGCAAGCCCCAGGAAACCAGCAGCCAGGCAGGCAGGCCCCCAAAGGGGCAAGACAAACACCCCGTGACCGCCCCCCCGACAGAGGGAGGGGGGGAGACAGAAACAACAGACACTGCCAAAGAGAGCGGGGCCAAAAAGGGGGAGCACGCAAGGAAGACAGGAGCGGCCGCCCAGGCCAAAGACCGGCGCAGCCGGAAATGGGGCCCAGGCCACAACGGGCAGGACCACCCCACCACCGCAAAGAATGGGACCAGACCTCTGAGGGAACAGCCACCCCCAGGCGGAGACCCCACAAGCCAGAGACCACAGGACTGGGCCAGAAGCCCCAACCAGGAAACAACCAGGCCCGACCCCACCAAACGCAAGAGGGCAGAGGAGACCAGCGGGCAGCAGAAGCCCAGAGACCCCGAACCACCCCGGCTGGCACAAAGCAAGCCACCAACCAGACCCGACCCACCAAAAATGGCCGAGACCAGAATATACCAGGGCCCAGCACGGCAAACCAGCCGGGGGCAGGGAGGGCCCCACGAAGAAAAACACACCCAAAGACACGACCGCAGGAGAACAATATCACAGTCCGTGGCAATCCCAGGCGGACATGGAAGCAGGGAGGGACCACGCCCAACCCAGCACAACACCCAGAAACCCAGAAAGAACCGGGGTGAACAAGGTACCAACAGCCCCATGGACCAGAGCACAGCCCCAGAACCACACCACCCGCCACCCGTGCAGGACCCGCCAGAGAGCCACAGCCCCAGGCAGCCAAAGCGAACACCAAAAGCGACAGGCAAGAGCAGAGCCCAACATGGCGCAGGGACACAACCCCACAGCACCCACAAACCCAGGCAGGCACCCAACCAGGGACCTACCGGGCCAGAACAAGCGGAGGGCAGATGCACCCCGAACAACAAAACCACAAGAGCAACCAGGCAGCGAGGACCAAAGGACCAAACACTAGAGGAAACGTGGCACAGGAGCGGCAAGGAAAGCGAGCAGGCGAGGAGCCCTGACATATAGGAGGACCAGCCAGGCAACCGAGTCGCCAGCCCCAAAGGCAAGACAGAAGACCCAAACCGCCACACCACACGGCATACACAGGCGGCAACCCAGCCAGGACAGACAGAGCCAGGAAAAGGAACTCCAGGAAGCACAGGAGGCCAACCCCACCCATCACCGGAGAAAAAAAGGCAAAAAACGCAATGCGCCACGCACCCCGAGTGGGGCAAGCCCACAGACACCGAACAAGGCCCCTCCCCCGCCCCCGAAGAGACGAACACCGTAAGAGGGTAACAAGAACGGGGCCAACACAATAAAAAGGAAAACAGAGCAGTCGCAGAAGGAGCCCCACACTACAACGGAAGAGGCACAACAGGCCAGCGCAGCAGCCAGCAAACAGCACACTGAGCAATCCAGCCAGAAGCGGAAAAAAAGACACTGCCACTCTGTACACACACGGTGGGGGGCCGGGAGACAAGAACAAGGCCCCCCCATCCAGTCAGCCCAAGACACACCCCCAGGAGCTACGCCAGGGCCGGGAAGGCAAGGGAGCACAGGCGGCCGATGCACCCCGACTTCACTATCCATGAACGAGACAACCCAAGGAAGAGGAGGGCAAACAAGCAGAAAGCATAAGGAGAAAACAGAGCGAAACGGGGCCCCAGAATGCACCACAGCCCGCCCCAGTGACAGAACAAGGGAGAGGAGCCACTGCACAGAGCCGCAGTCCGGTACTCACCCGGGGGGCCGGGAGAACAGAACCAGGCCCCCCTCCTGCCAGCCCAAGGTGCACCACCAGGATCCATGCCATGGCAGGGGGAAGCAGCTCCACAGGCGTGCAACAACACAACATGGAGCCCCAAGGCCTACAGGCCACTCAGAAAGGATGTCCTCAGGCAAAGACAAAGGAGGGAACCTGCGCGCGCCTATCAGCACCCTACACACCGGCAGACCAGGAAAGCAGCGTTGCCGCGACCCAGCAGGCTGAAGGACTCCAGGGCGGAGCGGTGCACCCAATCCCATTGCAGCAAGGAAGGAAAAAAACACCGCTATTCGGGACTCACTTGGGGGCGGGATACAGGAACAAGGCCCCCCATCCCCCGCCAGCGAACCCAAGGCGCTCCCTCAAACGCCATGCCAGGGCAGGACGACAGCAGCAAGGCAAAAATTTTATTAACACCGCTATGCAGGACTCACCCGGTGGGGGCCGGGATACAGGAACAAGGCCGCCCCATCCCCCGCCAGTGAACCCAAAGCGCTCCCTCAAATGCCACGCCAGGGCAGGAAGACAGCAGCAAGGCAGGCAAACCAGAAAACGCGACACGTCTTCCACCCGGCCAGGCCAAAGGAAGAGGCGCCCAGCAACCCGGAAGCAACCGGGAGGCCGGCGCACCAGCCGCAAAGGGCCAGCCGGCATGCAAGAGCCGTCCGGGAACATCCAAGCCTCCCAGCAAGCCCGGCAGGCCGGGAGGCAGACCAGCAGACACCCCGTCCGCACAGCCAGGCAGCCGGACGGGGATTTGAAGAAGAAACACCACTCCAGCCCAGCAGGAGCAGCACCAGCACCTCGTCCCAATTCTGTCGACAGACAGAAAAAAAGAACAGGCGGAATGCTGGGTAAGTACTGCTTATATACTCCCAGAGGGAGGGGCTGGGGTTAGGGTCCCAGCATGATTATCTCCACTTGTATTGAATGGAACAAGGACAGGAGGGACCTGGGGGTAATGGCGTGTTTTATTGTAAAGCGCTTGAGCACCTTTGGTTAATATCCGCGCTATATAAAAATGCATAAATAATTAATAATCCGTGTTTGGAAAACATAAAAGGACTACTAGTCCTTCATCTTTACTCTAAATTGCTGTCTAATGCCATGGTATGATGCAAGAGGAGGAAATAAAATCCAAATGTTTAGTGTTACGATGCATGATATGTACAAGTGAAGGGCATAATCGAAGCAGAAATTCAAAAGCGTGTGACCCACAAATGGGAATGACGGTTGGAGTCAAGTGGGAGGCTAAGAGGGGATTCCAATAGAAAACAATATTCTAAATGAGAAGTGTTAATCGGCCAATGGTCTTTTTCATTAAGGCACCTTATTTGTATTTTCTATGTAATTGTGCATGTATCTGTGCTTGTATCTGATTGTATGTTGAAATATCGACTTCAGAAACATTGCTCTACCAAAATATCGAAGACCGAAATATTGAGAAGGTAAGTGCATACAGCGAAGCCTAAGTTTGCTCCATATATAAGTATGTGTCATAAACCTATGCTTACAAATAGGCACTTACCTTCTCAATATTTTGGTCATAATATTTCTGTAGTTGATATTTCACCACAAACCAGAGTACTGATGACAATTACCTTTTTGATTTTTTGGTCCTTGAAATTTTGTGCACAATATTTTGGTAGCATGATATTCTGGAGTCGAAATTAAGGTGGAATACCTTGTAACAGGCCATTGATACTTGAAAATTTTTATAATACATTTTGGAAGACTGGTCAGACTCGGGAGTGCATATTCCACTTGAATGTCAGAATCGCTAACATCATTACTATTGCAAAGCTGGCCAGCAAACATCTTGCCACCTTCAGTCTCAAGCAAACAATGAACACACCTCTGGCCACAAAGGATACTCCCAAGGGCCAGCCTCATCAGCCCTCAGTGTAACCTGAATCCTACTAATGCTATCATTACATTGGTCTAAAGAACTATAAATACTCTTTAATAGATTTCCTAGTAAGACAGGTTAAAGCAACAAACAACAACATAAAGCAAGAACAGATCACACAGAGTTGAAAGCATTGAAATCCATTCTAAGACCCAGAAAAGTAGATAGGAATAAAGGCACATCTCTCCCAAAACAACACCAACTCCCGCAAAAAGAAACACCAATAAACTACTGTCCTTACCTTGAACATTCTGGACTCAAAACCGATAAACCAGCTCAATCAGAGTCCTCTTGTAAAGCTTAAAAACCTCGAGTCCCATTCACCACCTCTGCAAGTACAACATATGAAGCGCCTTGAAGAATGATACTAACTTAATCTGAGGTCCAACACACCTGTTGAGTAGTCACCATTCATTTTAGCAAGAGAGAATGCCTGCAGAAAAACTTTTGCATCATTTCCTTGCCACTCTCACAAGGAAGGTGCCTGATGAGATGATCTTTGATAAATTTCCCATCACTCCAAGTGGGTGGGACAGTCCAGACAGCAACAGCCCCCTAATCCCTAGACTAGTTTCGGGAACCAGAGTTCATCTTGGTCCCGAGTTGTTGGATAGACATAGAAATGTCACTTTTGAGATCTTACACATTCTGATCAACTTTAAACCAATAGGATCCGAGGAGAATGTCCAGTGCCAGAAAGCCTCTACAGTATTTCAATAATCTAAATATTATTACACTGGAGTAAGCAAAGGTGGGGGCAGGAAAGGCATAGTAAAATTCCTATGGAGATCAATAAACACAGTAGAAGAGGCTACATTTTTCAACATATTAGTGCTCCGGGAGCTAGAGGTCGATATATGAGACTGTGCGGAGTAAATGCTTTGGCGAAACGGGCCACAGTGTAAAATGGGAGGGGAAGGTTCAGTGGTAGCTAGGGCTGGGCACATCAACTCATGGAACAGGATACTCCATACGGGGTTTCAGCCTGACCAATAAACATCAAACTATTCACTTCCGAAGTTCATTCTATGGGCAGTTTTCTGATGCACATTGAGTGCGGATGTACTAATAACCTGATTGGATCTTAGTAGTCTATAGTCCAACAAGCCGCGACTCAGTTCTAACAAAACTTCTTCCGGGTGGGGTACAGATTGCACAAAAAGCATCCTTCCACAAACAATCAGTCACCCACCATGACGGCAAAGGATTTGGAATTCCAGGGCCTTTGGGGTATGGACAACGTAGGATTTCTGCTCGCCTGAGCAGTGACATTCCCTTCATAGGAGCCTTTCACTGTAGTATTTGACAAGCCTAAACAGGTGATACTGAGGGTGAATACAGCAGGCAAGCAGAAGGAGTACCCCAAAAGTGAAACCCAATGGATTTCGCTCTACAGCAGCCGCTCAGAGAAATAAAGGGTAAGTCTAGGAGGCCAACCCGTACCCTGTAAGTATGTAGGCCTGCGCAAAAGAAGATGCTTTAGGAGAGATGAGCTACTGAGGGTAAGAAGGACTCAGCTGGTTGGTAGGGCTGGAATAGAGGCAGATAACGAGCCGGTTTGTTGGCAAAACAGGGCTGGACTGGCCATAGCGGGCACCGGGCGTTTCCCCAGTGGGCCGCCAGGGTGGGGGCCGGTTTTGGACCGTTTTTGTTACCGGGGGCCGATTTTGCAGCATAGCTGCAATATCGGCTCCCTGTAACAAAAGCAGCTGCAGTGTTTTCCATGTGCAACCCCCCTGCCCCTCCACCCTCTCCGGCTCGCGGAGCCGGTCAGACTCAAATGCCAGGGTCAGTTTGCGTTCCCAGTACAGCCCTGTGGCAAAAGGAGACATTTAGAACATCAAGGCATTTTTGAAAGGTCAGGAGGGCAAGTCCAGAATCCCACAAATGATCCAGTAGATGCAGTGTAGTAGGGTTTAGGCAGCGGCAGACATAGATAGGTCAAGAAGGAAAAAAGACAAACTATAGGGTACGAAGTTATCTTTGGAAGGTCACATAGTATAGGTCAGAGTCAGACACAGTAGGCTTGCAGAAAACTGGAAAGGTTACAGGACTTTACCTGGCCTGCTCAAGCCAGTGGGGCACATTCAACAGAAGTAGTGGGTCTCTTGAGATCTGAGTGCCGTTGAAATGCTGGTTGAGCTAGGTTAGAGTAGGGGACATATTATTGTCATTGTATGTGACAACGTTATGTTTTTCTGTAGTTCTTTGACCATCATGACCCATAGGCATGCTCTCCATTAAAAAATAATCAGCATTTTTAATTGGGTGAAGGTTCTGGGCAAATAACATCCTTTTCGTGTCCATAATGATCAGAAATATTTTAGAGCAATAATCGTTAATGTCTCTATTCAATTTCATGGTTACTTTGCACATGCAGGAAGTCCATTATGAGGGCTCTCAGAACATGTATACTGTGCTATGTATGTTATGTTATGTTATGTAATATGATTCTATGTTAAGTGCATTTGTATAGTGCATTCGAACTACTTGTATGGTCCCCAAACGCTTTGGGAATCTGAGTTCCAATTTTAGTCCTGGGGTACTCATTGCTAGAGTCAAGGTAGTCTGTTGATATTGTATTTGGTCTTGGTTTATGCTGTTTAGAGGTCAGACTGGTCAGAGGCCGGCACTGTTAGGATAGACTAATGTATTGTTTAGTGTTGGATTGCACAGGGAAGCAGTATGCTTGCGATCAACTAATGTTTCGTTTGGTAGTGGAATAAAGTGGTTAGTGGCTGGCTAGAGCCTGAAACTTGTCTGTGTGGAGCATTATGCACATAGACCACTGCATCAGGCGTTATCACAAGAGTACATGAACCTGAAATGCCTCAGTAAGGTGCAAATACCACTTTTTCCTAATGTTAGTAGTACATAACTGAGCTATGTAAAGTGGATTCCTGGTGCTGACGACCAACAGTGCTCATCACATTATTTTCGTGGCCACAGGTCCTTGAAGCAGCACCATGCACGATACAGAAACCATCTACTCCAGTCATGCTATACAACCTCCTTCACCTCAGAAACAATTGCCACCATCAGCAGCAGCACAAGCCATCAGCTCACACTGGTTCAGGAAGGACCGTCGGATTTTGAAGGTCAACCCTCAGTGCTTAATTTGAGCTGGTGGTTTCCGGTGCTTGGCTTCCGGTGCTCGGCACGGGCAATTAATTGCCAACACCAACGCTTGTGGCATTCTGCCACAAGATGGCGCTGTCTGGCTAATTTAGAGATGACCACAACAACAGTTAATTATCAATTCAATAAACATTACAAATGACTATTATCTGCCGCCCAATCCATTCTTATAGCTCTGGGGACCTGGAATAGTCCAAATTGTCACACTTGTAGGAGTGTGATAGAATTTGTGTTGATACTATCATTGGCAGCATAGCAGGGGCAATGTGTGTATGGTACAAGTTGCAATGGCCTCCTGACGAGAGCACCAGCACTTCTTTTTTTTACAAATTCAGCATTGGGTGGGACCCAAAAGAGCTAAGCGGTTCTCCTGATTGCACTCCTGTAACGTTCTGAACACGCATGCTTACAGAAAGGCACATGTGAAAAGACAGAAGCAAGTTGGCTCCCTTAAGGTTACTCTCCTTACACCCAGGGCCGGACTGGCCGTAGCGGGCACCGGGCATTTCCCCGGTGGGCCGAAGGGGTGGGGGTTGGGGGGGGTTTGTGCCTCTGGAGGCCGGTTTTGTCCCTGGGGTCGGTTTTGCAGCAGTGCTGCAATATCGGCCTCCTGTAACAAAAGCGGGAAAGGTGCTTCTTGCTAGCAATGCCCTCCCACCCCCTCCCAGGGCCGGTAGAGCAGCAATCTGCCAGGGCTGGTTGCTGTTCCCAGTCCGACCCTGCTTACACCCCCAGCATTGCAGACTGAAAATAACTTTATACATGGAGACAACGATAATGCAATTACTTATCTGCAATTATCTGCCATGTTCTGCTAGAATCCAACACAACATACCCCGATAACGCAGGCGCATATGCCACCAGAGTAGAGCGAGAGCCCCATATAAGGAACTCCCTGGACACCAGTATCACAACTTTACTAAACTTCATCGCCTTCAAGATTTTAAAAAGTACTCCTCTTCATA
Organism: Calotriton arnoldi; assembly: GCA_963921515.1. Classification (NCBI taxonomy): domain Eukaryota; kingdom Metazoa; phylum Chordata; class Amphibia; order Caudata; family Salamandridae; genus Calotriton; species Calotriton arnoldi. The sequence goes on from CAWUFW010018534.1 coordinate 168,336, forward strand.
GAGGTTTCCACCGAATAATTCGAGCACACCCAACCATGCTGTGAACCCCGGCCTGAATCACCCAGCCTACACTGTCCCACATGTTGAGGAATCAAACCAAACCCTCAACCGACTGGCCCTCGACAGCTACTCAATAAAAGAGCCGAATGCTGCCGGTGCTGCACACAGTTGGCAGACTTAGACCATGCCGTGTGGCCACAAGCAATAAGACGCAGCTTAACAAAACACCCAAATAAATAAATATGTACCGGGTACCCGGAGCGATGTTTGACACTGTAAAAACTGTGTTTATCAAACTTTCAAACATAAGCAAGAATATGTATCCTTGCTTGCTGTGAACTTGTCTGGGCTACAGTCGCAAGTGTTGAAAAGTATGAGCTATTTCTGCACGTTTTCCACTTCCTTAAATCCCTGCAAACCATGGATAAAAATGCATGCCAAAGGGAAATAGGGAACGGATTTTATTTAAAAAGAAAAGGCTGTTCTAGTTCAACAAACGCATCTATAAATTAAAAACTTGGAAAACAGCCCTGAAAAGTATTAGGGCACCTTCACTTACGCCCTGCCCCAAATAAAATCCATTCCCCACTGTGGCCCCTCTACTTGCACTAAATAAGAAGGTCTGCATGGATATTGGGGTGCCTGATGTGCTTTTCAGGCATGTATTCTATATGACGTCAGTGCTTTGTTTTCTTTTTTCAGTACTTACCATATGGATTTGTTTGGTTGCAGGGTTGCAGGTTAAAAGTAATGTAACATTAGATCCCCCTCCCCCCCCCCCCCCCCAGTGCTTGGTGACCCCAAGCTCTTGGCAAGGGGTCCCTCCGGCACTCTGCACTGGCGGAGGACTCCTGGCCTGAGAGCTCCTCCTGACTGGGTCCGGTAGAAGGGGTGAAGGTGGGGGGGGTCCTTGTACTTTGTATGGGGGCCCACTCAAGTTTCGTTATGCATATGCTGTTTACCACAGAAAAACGTATCAGATATAGAACTGTATTCATCACATTGGAACAGGGCACTGAGAACACTGTGTGGAAGAGGTGTGGCGCAGCGGCCAGAGCGGCTGACTCTGGAGTGCAGGGCTCACGGTTCGATCCCCGGTGCTGGCGGCAGCTCAGCTCAGCATCATGTGACTTTGGACAATAGCTCACTTAAACCTCCCCGACGGCCGCCAGCGGCTTTAAACCCTTAAGGGGGCGATATGTTTGCGCTTTACAAATAGGAATTACTTACAAACAGGAATTACTGTGTAATGTTCACTTGTGCTTATTAGGTCTGGCTGTAGACAGAGCCCACACCTACTGTTCCCAATATAAATAGAGAAGGCTTTGGGTCCGCCCCTTGCTCATGACTGGGTGGCTGATTTTTCTATCTCAGTTGTCTCTTATTGATTCAATGACTTTCCTCCTATTCTTGAAACTCTCCCATTCCGAAATTGCCAGCCATGCAGGGCCATGAATCTTGGCAGGTGCTTTTCCATACCACTGCAAAAAGCATTAGCAAAGTCAATAGCTCAGTGTTTTCAAGCAGAGACTTATTGGATTTAGCAGTGCTTGCTTCATTTAGGCATTAGAGAACCCCACAATGGTCACTGGTGGTGGTAATGGCTACCTTTGAATTCTGCAAAGGTGTAGAACTGGGAGGAGGGAGGAGGAAACGAAGAAGATGCAAGCTTCTTGATGAATAATTCTGGCAATCAGGATGAATAATCCATTGAAGAGGGCTAAGATACGAAAAAAGAATCCTGGGCCCATGTTAGAATAGGCATAACTTCAAATTAAGGATTCCTACATAATGGATTTAGGGTGGTGATTGTAGACAGCTGACGTGTAAGGAAACTGTAAAGGTGCACGCATGGGGATGAATAACATTGGTGCGCCTTAAAATTCACTGATCTATTAAAGGATAACTGAGCCTAGGTTTGTGTTAGAAAGTCATCCTAAGAAGCTGGAAACAATGAAAATGTCTGAGAGTCCCAAACCATGGTCTTAGGAGTGCGGGTGAAGATAACATGTAAGAAAATGGATCCCAGAAATAAATATGTAAATATGGCCAACTGGAAGGATGTTGGGGTAAACTGGGCAATGCTGTGTTTGGCTTGTTTTTCACTGCAAATAAGTGGGGGGGACTGCAGTAGACAAAATGATATTACATTCAGACCCCTTAGGCCTCCGTCTGCCTTCATTCTTTCTGGCATCACTAAGGCCTCTGCTTAAAGCTAAACATCATTTCGAAGATATTAGTGTTTAAATGTTCCAGAACTGCTCTACAAAGGTCTTTGCATAGCATCTAGGTAGGAGCCTCTGATCTCAAGGCAGCTGCTTAGAGAGATCTGACTCTTTGCTTGCTGAATGTAAGGCCTCTTAAGGAAGATAAATGCGTGGCAGAGATCTCTATGCCTTCAGAGGAGCCGCTGCCATGCCAGCTACGCTGAACACAATCTAGGTTTGCAAAGTAACTGACATGTTGCATGTGGCCACTCATTAAACTTTTTTTTTTTCAAAAATACATTTTCAAAGACTTTGAAAGACAAAAAAATTATTAAAGTACAACCTGTAATATTATTCTCAGGACAGGGGTCATTTGTCTCTGTGGGGAGTCTATGGGACTTCCATGCTTTTCCTGACAGTCCCAAACATGAAAAAAGAAGTACTTACACCGGTGGCCTGATGATGGTTGGGCTGTCAGTGCGAGGTTTCTGCTGGTGGTGCCAGTGTGGGTTCCATCGGCTGAGTTATGCCTGACTTTAACTAGAGTAGGCGAGCTGTCAGTTTGCTTCGGGTTTGATGGACCATCAGTTCCTGTGGCTGCTTATGGCGGAGTACCCTATCTAACAAACTCTGAATAATTCCCATACAATGTCACACCTTCCTACTAGAGAATAAACAAAGTCATTACACTTCCACGTCCAGGACAGAAAGTGCTGGTGTCGGTGTGTGACCTACAAATGAGGAGAGACAGGTGCAAAGGTCACCAGTGTGAATAGGGCTGCAGGGTATGATTAATAGATGACTATCACCATATCAAGACATTTATCTTAATTTCTATAGCCCTAGTCACATTCCCTCTATTTTTGGGTGAAAAACCACAGTCACCAGTACTACACTTACTACAACTACCTCTACTAGTAATACTAATGGCATTCATAAAGCACACTCACACCCAAAAAGGGTCTCAAGGCGCTGGTGATATGCTTCAATGGAGAAGCAAAGAACTACACGGGATGAACCAGAGATCCCCTCTTGCCCGAGACGGTGTGTATACCCACCTTGTTATTTGATTCAGCTTATGCGGTCTGGTGTCTAGAGGGTAAATTGAATGCTTGCTCTCCGTCATCATAGTGCCATAAGATAAAGCTTTTCTAAAACTGCACAACTGTTGGACCGTATTACAGTAAGTGCCCTGGTGGCGCAACGAGCGTTTGCACCAGCTTTGTGCACCCTCGGGGCACTTTGGTATTACAGAAGGGGGCACAGACGCTTGTGCGTCCCCTTCAGTAATACAGATATCGCTGGCACACTTAAAGTGCCAGCACTACCTTCAGAGGGCATTCCCTCATTTGCATGAGGGCGTGCCCTATGCAAATGAGGGAATTCCTTTGCCTCTGCGCCCACGCTGTATTACCAACGTGGGTGCAGAGGCAAAGAAGCTCTTAGAGGGCGCACTCACAGTGCGCCACTGAGTGCGTCCCCTGAGAGCAGCCCTCTGAAGGGGGGGAAGTGGGTCCTATGGACCCCCAGACATCCCCTTGCAGGCAGGTGCAGTAACTGACTGCACCCGCCTGCAAGGAGATCTCTAATCCCCTGTTAAAGTGCAGGCGGGTGCCGCTTGCACTGTGAAAACACGGAGCAGCTGGGCTGCAAGGAGACACTCCGTGTTTTCACATTTGTGGCTGTCCTGGGGGCAGCGCATTCACCGTAATAGAGCGCACTTTCATTGTTTGCACCAGGCGCATCTTTTAATAGGTGTGCCCGGCGCAAAAAATGAAAATGTATAATACCGCCCTTATTGTCCTCTGTATAGTCTTTTAAAAACCAACATGCTCTCTCACTATTATCTAGCCTGGGTTATCTTTGCTAGAATCTTGCAAAGCAAGCATAGACCTCCTCTGGGGTTCCAAATGCATACAGCTGTCACAAGTACAGACATGAAGGTCAAAGAAAAGAGCAACAGCTAGGGGGAAAGTTGGAATACCCTTGAAAAATACACCCTACAACAGGAGAAAGAAATGTGCTTGTCCTATAGCTGAGTTCACCTAGACTTTAAGCAGTTTGTTTGAAGTGCTCCTTGTAAAGAGCAGTGTGTGTATCTACTGGTGGACCAGTGAAAATGTACATTTTATTTTGGGTCGCATGCCGCAACAATGTTGCATGCCTTTTATGGGGGTACTTCACAGGAAGTAGTGCTCCCCATGTCAGGAAACCCGGTGCTAGTTTATGGTGAGCATATGGCAAGGTGATAGTCAACTGCTAAATTTAGCAGTGTGCCATAATCTTAAACCAAGCATTCAGAAGGGAAGCCTGCTCAGTATTTCTGTCCAAACTGGTGCTGATACAGTAGTTTTTGTTCCAACAAGAGTAGATAGCATGACGAGGGACATCAGTAATGGAGGGAGAGGGCAGTTGAGGACCGGTGATGGTCACATTTGAGGGCTTCCAGGACACTTTTACAAAATAAGTTGCTTCTGAGTGGAATCACGGCAATGGTACCCAGATAGCTAGTACTTCTGTGAAATCACCCCGACTGAATACTCTGTTGGCTACTCAATGCAGTTTCTGTGGTCTTCTCATCTTATCAGCAGGTCATTACTAGCCTGAGCAGAAACACTACAGTGGTCCACCAAATGGCTACAACAATAACACTTCTGGAAACTGTCTCCCATATTAAAGGGCATAGCGGCTGTTGTCAGTGAGAATATTAAATAGTGTACAGGTAGAAATTTGTGAAATTATAAATTGTAATTCAGAAAAAATCAGATTTTTGCAATTGCATCAAATTTCACAATTTGGAATTATTTACAAATTTAACCAGTGGTGAAATCCTTCTGTTTTACTAAAAGATCCTCATTAAAAAAAAAGCTTTTGAAGTCTTTTAAGAAACTCGTTGTGTTGCAACAGAAGATCAAATAGTCAATATGTTGGTTTTTACTTCTATGAAATCTAATTTTGAGGACAGTTTCTCCCAAAATTCAAAATGAAATTTTCATGAAATGTATAAAGTTTTCAATAGAATTTCACATTTTAAAAAACGAAGTCCTCCAATTGTGCACACTAGTACCTGAAGTTTAATAAGTATAAAAATCTAACCCTGGGCATAATACTTTGCTACGCTCACGAAGCATGCAAAGTTTGTGCTACTACGCACTACGCAAATTGCACGTAGCAGAGTGAATAACTGTACTAATAAACGTAGCGTAGCAGGAGTATAATAAACTCCTTCAAATGCTTTGATAAAGCAATTTTTATGCTAAAAGCATATAACCAATTCACAAAAATGAATGTTGACAATAAAATATCAAGCAATGAGAGAGGTGATGATTTTGGAGTCCCCTAACCTAGGGGAGGACCAAGCAGATGCCTTGAACACAAAAAGCATATCATGTGAACGATTCAATGGTGGTCCCTTCCTCCTAGGACCACCCCAAGCACAGTTATGGGCAAAAATACAATCCCAACCAAAGGCCCTGCAAAGCATTATGGGACGAGATTAGCAGTGGGCAGTGAATATTATAGTGTCCAATATCAAAATAATTCTACAAAGAGCTGCAGTTCAACTAGTCGTCACTGGGTGTCGTCCCTCAAGAGTGAAATGCAAAAGTATTGAAAACCTTTCATGAAGCTTTTGCATTTGACTCGTGAGGGCGACACCAGTGGCGACTAGTTGAACTGCAGCTCTTGTAAGTTATTTTGATATTGGACACTATAATATTCACTGCCACTACTAATCTCGTCCCATACTTTGCAGGCCTTAGTTGGATATTTTTGCCCATAACTGTGCTGGAGTGGTCCTAAGAGGATGGGACCACCACCTAATCATTCAATAAGATGTGCTTTTTGTTTTCAAGACATCTGCTTGGTTCTCTCCCTAAGTTAGCGAGGATACCAAAATCATCACCTCTCTCACTGCTTTTGTTTTCACTTTAGTGAAATGACTATATGCAATTTTAGCATATAAAGACAGAGATATTTATTTTATCTTAACTTGCACTGTACAAGTTTGCTTTTGGTAATTATTGTACAGTGCAGTGAGTCAAGCACACAGCTAGCACTACGCCCAGGCTTAATAATAATAACAAACTCCTTCAAATGCTTTGATAAAGCAATTTTTATGCTAAAAAGCATATAACCAATTCACAAAAATGAATTTTGACATATCAAGCAATGAGAGAGGTGATGATTTTGGAGTCCCCTAACCTAGGGGGAGGACCAAGCAGATGCCTTGAACACAAAAAGCATATCATGTGAACGATTCAATGGTGGTCCCTTCCTCCTAGGACCACCCCAAGCACAGTTATGGGCAAAAATACAATCCCAACCAAAGGCCCTGCAAAGCATTATGGGACGAGATTAGCAGTGGGCAGTGAATATTATAGTGTCAATATCAAAATAATTCTACAAAGAGTTGCAGTTCAACTAGTCGTCACTGGGTGTCGTCCCTCACGAGTCAAATGCAAAAGCTTCATGAAAGGTTTTCAATACTTTTGCATTTCACTCTTGAGGGACGACACCAGTGGCGACTGTGAACTGCAGCTCTTTGTAGAATTATTCTGATATTGAACACTATAATATTCACTGCCCACTGCTAATCTCGTCCCATAATGCTTTGCAAGGCCTTTGGTTGGGATTGTATTTTGCCCATAACTGTGCTTGAGGTGGTCCTAGGAAGAATCGTTCAATAAGATGTGCTTTTTGTTTTCAAGACATCTGCTTGGTTGTTGGTTCTCTCCCTAAGTTAGTGAGGATACCAAAATCATCACCTCTCTCACTGCTTGTTAACTTTTGTTTTCCCTTTAGTGAAATGACTATATGCATTTTTAGCATATAAAGACAGAGATATTTATTTTATCTTAACTTGCACTGTACAAGTTTGCTTTTGGTAATTATTGTACAGTGCAGTCAAGCACACAGCTACGCACTACGCAATTTGCATAGCTACGTGTAGTTGAAGCTGTACTTCACGTAGCTACGTGAAGTGCTACTACGCAAACTACGCCCGGGCTTATAAAAATCTAGTGTTAATTGTAGGCATAACTCATCTACTAAGGTGAGCTTTCCTACTCCTACATCCTTGGGGACATGTATAATTATATCGAATGGGATCCTTGGTTAAATTATACCTTTCAGATCAGATTTTGCTGTTTGGTCTGTTTGCAAATGCTCCACTGATTAATTTTTAAACCAGGATCTTGTTTAAAGTTTTGTGTTTGAACTTTATGTCACTCAGTGGGTTGGCATTGGTCTGTTTGCGGAGAACCAATAAAAGGAACAACTTATCTGCTCTCTGTGTTCATTTGAGGCTAGCCTTCTGATGGTCTCATGTCCAATGGAGTGGAGGGAGAAGAGAGACACCTTGCTGGAATGGAGTCTCGTCTCATGAAGAACTAGCCTGGTGAGTCAAGGAAATCCACTTCTTTGTGACCATTTCATAAAGCTCTAAAAAGTAACTCTTTTTGATGTCGACTGGTGAGTTGAGGTCAATAAGGGGAGTGTTTTGTGCTGCCATGCCTGTACTGTCTGGGTTGTTTACACCAGCTGAATTAAGACTCAAGATCCTGACATCTACTTTGGTTCACCTCATTATCCCTTCAACTAGATTTTTGTACAAATTAAGGCCAATAGCAATGCTATATTATTTATAAAGAAAGTCGTGTGCCTTGGGAGTCTGTCTTCAAAAATAACAAAATGCCCAACAGTCCCAGCATAGCATGGCAGACTTGCCACCCGGGTTTGTTTTGTGCCAAAGCAAATGTGGGAGTCATTTCAGTGAACACATATGTGCATGTAGGTTACCATATATATATACATATATCTGCAGAAGATAACATAATACTGTCTTGCAACCTAAATGTACATTTGTATTAAATCTGTGTCCACCACATGTCATTGTAATCTTTTCCAAAACAAGTTTATCATCATCGTTCTATTGTGCACATACCTGGAAGCACCCATGATTGGCATTTTGCCCAGAACATGAAGAGCTAAACTTAGTTGCTACCTGTTCTTTCGTGTTCTAGAGAGTTTTAGATCCATTCCTTTTTTATAGACGTCCCAAATCCCTGTTTCCAATATTGCTTGACCTTGTTCATCCTACAGGGTTCCTCCATTGCTAATGTGACAAAGGACAGCTGAGGACAGAGACGTTGTACTGTACCAGGCCCCCTACCCAGGCATATACATTAAATAAAAGATACAAATGTATTATAAAAGAGTGTTTCTTTTTCACCCACCCACAGGCAGTACATAAACATCCATTGATAAGATCAAACATATATCATTTACTTGCTGCTGGCGGTGTATCCTACGTGGGCGACATGGCCATCATCCAAGAAGAGCACAGTGCAATAATTCATCAAGTATACACTGACTGAACAATGTGGAGATGCTTCAATAATGATTAAAACATTTGGCAGAGCAACCTGCCCTGTCAAAATAATAATATGAGTCTTTTCTGAATTTGACATTTTATAGTGAGTGGATTGGCTAAGCCAACATGCTCATCAGCTGCAGACTGTTCCTGGATGGAATAGTTCCTTTTATAAAATAGGTTTTTAAGCAATGTGCTGAAGATTAAAAAGCAATATGCCAAGTAAATCAGCTGTGATAAGGATGGTGCTTATGCCACAAAGTGGAATTCTGCGTGCAATGAAGCTTTCTTCGAGTCTGCATTATTGAACCTGAGTGCTTTTATCACCAGTCTCTTGAAGGAGCAGCGAGTTTTTCCTTACTCAGCGGGGGGAGTCATTTTTCTTGAGACGCCATCAAATTTAGGACCAAAGACTTGAACGTTCTATCACAGTCATGGGCGAGGATTTTGTTTAACTCTCTCTTTACTACTGGCACCAGCAAAAACATTGAATCCAACAGACCACATTTCCTAGGACCGCAGGAAGAAAGATCACAAGATAAATCACAATCCACCAATCGCCAAAGGAATTAGGTGCCACTTCAGAGTAGAGGGGGCCAAAAACTGCTCTCAAAGCACAGATATTGACTTTGTGATGGGTTCCTTCACTCTGAAGTATTATGGAGACGTAATCACTTAAAGGAAAGCTTGCTAGAGTACACAATGACGGAAAAAGTGAGGCCTTGAGAGAACAAATATACCCTGGAAAACAGTAAGGATATGTTGAATTGGAAATGCAATGGAGCCTCTTGATCATGGTACACCCCACTGGGGGGGAGCAGGCAACTTTGGAGACAGTACCTCTGGCCCGGTGCCAACTATTTGGTAATGTATATGTGAAGGAAAAAGATTACATTTGTCAATATTTTCATGGCCCTGATAAAGGGCTATTTCACACTTAGATATTTGGTAAACCCAGTCATGGCAAGGATTCCATAACTGTCTGCCTTTAATACCAGTGCCCTGAGAACAGTTGCCAGGGAATAGATAGCTACAGGTGAATCAGGAGACAATCAATTCCTTTTCTACCAATCGAGTGAATGGAAGTAGTTGCCGACTGAGATGACGTTTCTTGGGGGAAACGACCTTTACATCGCGGTCATCACACCGCGATGCCATTACAATGCAGTCGTTACAACGACTGCGTTGTTACCACGCAATGCCATTACTACGCAAGTCATTACATCGACTTTCAGTAGATGGAGCATTAACATTAGGAATAGTATAGTTTACTATTCCAACACCTTCCCTACTGTTGCGTAGGCTGGAGTTGCAATAGTAAATTATACATTTCTAATATCAGCGCGCCATCTACTGCAAGTCGATGTAATGACTTGCGTAGTAATGGCATTGCGTGGTAACAATGACCGCGTTGTAATGCCACGCGATGTAATGACTCGCGTTGTAACGAGTCATATTCGTTTCTTGGGAGCCTCAACATCTTCAACAGACAAGTGACCGCAGGCCTCTGCAAAAACACTGCGAGAAAAATTATGCTGTTTAGAAGACTCTGAAAGAAAATCAAACTAGACGTGTGGGTTCTGCAGATTGCAATATTCTTTCTAATATAATTCTATGGGATGCCAGTTCAGCACAGGGACTACATATCTATCCAATAATTGACCTGGAGGGATTTGGGACCAGTACCGGTCTGGTTCCCATGGGATGTAGCCAGAAACATCAGAAGCTCAAGGGAGTTCAATGGCTAATTGGTAGAACATCATTTGAAAATGAAGTGCATTCACCTCTTTTGGAATACTTTGAGAAACTTCCACTGGCTAGCTCAAAAGGCTTATCTGACAGTATTATGGTTAGACTGCTAATTGCTTCAAATTCTCTGAAATGTTTAGGCATGGGATTTTCCAGCCTTCACTTTGGACTGTCTTAGGTACCATGCTACTTTATCAAGTTCAATAGCCTGGTGTTAGCAAGTCTCATGTTCTTGAGTAATGCAGATGATAGGGCATAAAGACATAAATTCTTCATTTTCATCTTCCAGGAGGGAACATATGTGCATGGAGCTAAACCTTATGAAAATACTTTTTTGTAATAAAAAAAAGAGAAGTCAGATCTGATCCAAAGCATGAAAATGCACCCACTGGAGGCACTGCGGAGCCTGCTAGTGGAGAAGATTAGATGCATACCAAAAGAGATTCTCAAAATACTAGAAAGGGAACAGCTATGTCCTTAAGGGTTTGCCCCCAAATAGTGGGTCTATTGATATTCTGACTCCAGGAAAATAACTGGGCCTCTTGATTTACAAGACACTCCACATGCTGAAGATATTTCAGCTGCACAACAGTATGTGGATGAAGTTTCAATGCCACCAAAATGGAGAGCAAAACTTCCAGGGTGAATGGACCTCATGGAGGGTTGAGATGGTGGACATTTTCATGGTGGTCTTGGATCTCATTATAGAGTTGAATGTCAATAAGCCTGGCTGATGTTTGACATGTGGAGATATTTCAACTTAAGGGAATTTACGTGCAAGAGGCTCTAGATCGCCACGTCACTTGCAAATGGGATTCTTCACAATCACACATGTGATAGGGATAATGTCCACTTCCACATTCTTCTCTAGTTGAGCAATATGTTAGAAGTCAGATCAATCAAACATCTGGGTGGCATGATCCTGGCAGTGTTGACAAATGAATTCTGGCACTAGTGCCTGGAAAGGATGATTTCAGTGCATATGAAATTTCTATTCAGCTTATCAGATCAGGTGGAAGATTTGAACTCACGTTTTCCTTAGAACACAATTGATTACATTAAGGATAGAGGTTCAGACAGAGGAAGCGGGCATTTTTTGCCAGGAGTCCGCTTGTCTACCAGTTCAGTCATTAGTAGACCAAGTTCTTCACTTCCCAGATCCTTTGGCCAAAACAATGGATGCATTCCTGCAGGCATGAATGCTGAGGAAGAGCTTTGCGTTTAACAAATTCATGTTTATCCCTCAGGTCCATGGCAGGAGAAAGGAGGTGTGCCTAGTGCGGCTTACTGTTCTGAATGATGCAAGCTTGCTAACCAGTTCTTCAATAACTTTTCTGTGATTTTCCAACTTCATTTCCCAGGTCCAGAATTCACAGTGTGGACATGAGATAGATTTCCATCCTTTGATACAGGGCAGTTTGCTACAACTCATTGCATAGAGGATGTTTTGGTCAAGAATGGAAATCCAGGCCAGCCCCAAGAAAAAGATATGGTCATCTCGTGAATCAGATGATGTATCAGAATTGACTGATTAAAGGAACGCCGACAGCTAAGTAAACACATTTTTTATGTATGGCTTCTATTACAAGCTATAAGCACACATAATCATGAATACCCAATTTTAAATCTGGTTATTCAAGCCTTTCACATGAGGGCGAATGGTTGAAGCACTTGCTGTTCCTGTCTTCCCTCACCCCGCTCAGGTCTTCAGAGACTTGAGCATATGGATGGAATGGCTGCTGATAGTCTGTCATCTCAGCTGCCTCCCTTCTCTCTTACGTCTCTGCCGATGTTACGGCGGAAGGAGGATGGTGCCTTGGCCCCAACAACCACTATTTTCTCTATCAGCCACAGGCCTGAATAAACCCAAGGCGAATTGGGGACAGTTGTCAAGGGTGGCAGTGGCCCTCAGACATACGCAGTCAACAGGGCACTAACTTTGGTGTGTAGAGAAGAGAAGGTGAGAGGTTTGCGGGGTGATGGAGGCAGAATGCCAGGTATTTTCTTTTCTGCATTTGAGGAGGAAAAGTTTGAACCCAGGGGAGCGGGTGAGATTTGCAGGATAGCAAGCCCTTTTTTTCACATGTGGATGACAGAAGGATTCTGCCATGGCTGTATGTCAAATTAATGAGTAATTTTATTTCGACTTAAAAACTATCAAATCCAGTATATCGACTACGACTATATATTTAAAGTAAGTATATATATATATAGGTAAATGCAGATTTAATATTCTTAGCTTCACATTACATACCTTGATGATCTATATATGTATATATATATATATGGGCAGCACGAACTAAATAAACTTTACTATCTGGCACCAGCGTATTCTGAAGTCCGTACCTGTTTTGTGCACGATTGCACTTGGATCGTTGGCTTGATATATATATCACTATGGGCATTTGAAAAAGGCTGGAATAGCCGAAACGCGTCATGCTGAGTGACCGAAATGGCATGTTTTAACATACAGACTGGAATAAATGCTGTTTTTAACCCTGTGAGTGCTCCGGTTGTTCCTGGATAAAGGGACTGTTGTTTGGTAATTAATGCGTGCAGGCCACATGCACGACGGAGGCACCCGTCATCCAAGAGTTCGGCAGGTATCGTGGAATTTGTTGGACTATATATATATATATATATATATCATTAACATCTCATAGCTACCATACAGTTTTCCAATCTGCCATTGCTAGTTGCACCAGTTATGCACCAATTCCAACTGCTTCACGCATTCTGCGAGACATAACTATACATTCTTGCTGGTTATAACTCAATATGTTCCTCAATTTTAGGCACACCAGCGTTTATTCTTAATCAGCTCTCTCATGCAACTGAACTGAGGGTCAAGGGATAAATCTAGAGGATTTTCAAAAGTGACTTTATTTCACCCTACCTGGTGTTTCAAAAACATCCTTTTGAGACAAGATCAAAGAATATTTCCTTTAATTTTTTTTATCAAGGTATTTGTTTGAGCCATTATTTACACACACACAAATAACAAGCAGGCTAAAAGTGGACAGAAATAAACAACTTTACTTGGACGGAAAGTTTGGCCATACCACCAATTTATTCGCAATGGAAGTGTGTGATTGAATTGTAGTGTTGATTTGGAGCTTGATAAAAAAGCAAGTGAGTTCCCTCTCCTATATCTTCCTACTCTGCCCATAGTCCTTCTGTTTGAGATCTACCCATTATCAGTGGTCCTCCTTGTACACCTGTCCAGGGACTTGCATAACTGTTCAACCTTCCCAGGGTGCTACCCTTGCTGATGACTATGTAGTTACCTCTGAAAGGCACCCGAGCTGCGCCAGAGGAGAGTCTATCCTTCCTCCTCCGGGCTCCTCTTCATCTTGCCCAGGCAGTGGAGGGGTGAGAACCTGGAGGAGGCCTTTGACCCTGCCCCTTACCTGTTAAGTGGCACACTGCATGGGCTTTTAGAGCAGCCATCATTGAACAAGGTTGTCTAAGTGGAAACTGTGTGAGCTTTGTGGAGAGGTGCAGATGGAATGGGGGTAAACCCTAAAAAGCTAAACATCCCACAAAGGATCACTTATAAGGAGCAACTGTAAGGATTTGTCTCCATACCTACTCTGGGACATGAGTAAAGTCCATTACTTACAGATGCTATTGCACTGCTCACAAGTACCAAAAACTCAGTTTTGTTCTTGTCTCAGGGACTTTGAGTGGGGCGGGTACCTCTGGGTCTCGACCTGGCGGTAATTAAAAACAGACCTTTTTGGCAAGGGGCTGCCCCCAGAAACATACTAAGATTTGGAAACATACAGTGGAATCCCCATGAAAATATATGAGGTCACAGATAGCCCGCTCGAAGGCGAGGCAATCAGAACAGTGGAAAACTGCAATAACTGTTTACCTAAAAGGACAAGAAAACGTTGATGTGGATCATTCATGTAAATGTGATACAAGCCGTGGCACTGTATGTTATAGGTTAATACCAGCGTTATGGTATAATGTTTCTGCTGTTTATTCTGAGATGTTCAAGGAAAAATGGGGGTGTGTGATTAGATTGAATTATGTCTGCAGAAATTGTATGCTTCATGTCACTTGAACACTTGCAACCCTTGTAAAATCAATAACATTTGTTCCCCCCCCAAAAAGAAAAACCAGACCTTGAGATGGGTCCTTATCGGGCCCTATGTACATGCCCCTCACTTTACAGGAAAAATCGCTGAAATATTTCTGAACAATTAGTGTGAGAAATGTTAAGGCAATTTATGTCATGGATGTAATTCGGCTTTACATTTCACATGGTGTACTTTATCTGGCATTCCGTTAGAGTGTCGTATTTTCCAGCAAGTTGTGTTTCTTTCATGCCACATATTACTCTCAAATAGTGTGTACTGTGAACCGATTCGCCTCTAGCTGACTCTTTAAGTTGATGTTGTGGGTGGGTATTTGCTGGACCTGACATCCTTGGTGTGGTTTTCCCCCGACTTCTTGACTTCCAGCCTCCTGTTTTTGCTGACTTCGTTTATGCTGGCTTTAGGACTGTCTGCACTTTACCACTGCTAACCAGTGCTAATGTGCTTGTGCTCTATCCTTTAAACATGGTAACATTGACTTACACCCAACTGGCATATTTCATTTACTTGTAATTCCTTAGTAAAGAGGTACTACATGTACCCAGGGTTGTAAAATAAATGCTACTAGTGAGAATGCAGTACTCATTGTGCCACCCACTAAGTAACCCTTTCAACATGACTTAGGCCTGCCATTGCAGTCTGTGTGTGAAGTTTTAAACTGCAATTTCGACCTGGAAAAATAAACCTTTTGCCAGGCCTAAACCTCCCTTTTTAATATATATAAGTCACCCCTAGTGCAGGCCCTAAACAGCCATAGGGCAGGGTGCAGTGTATTAAAAAATGTAAACATGTACTTGTAAATTTTAAATGTCCTGGTAGAGAAAAGCTTCAAATGCGTTTTTCACTTCTGCAAGGCCTGCCTCTCCCTAAGGATAACGTTTGGTTAACTTATTACATTTAATATGCGATAACGTTTAATTGGGAGTAGGTGGGAATGTCAAGTTTGGTGTCTAAAGAATTGTAATTTAAAACCGTCTTTAATGATAAAGTTGGAGTTTAAGTCACAATTCTGAAAATGCCACCTTTAGAAAGTGGCCCTGACTTTGACTGCCCTTGGTTCTGGAACAGTATTGCTGCCAATGTTGTGGCTAACTTTTAGAAAGTTGGCATTTTGTTGTCCTAACCATTTGGTTTCTGCAGCCTGTTTTCAGGGGTCACATGACAAGGTGTAGCTGGAAGTTGATCATTGTATATTGTTCCTAGACAATAAGACAAAGGAGCATAGGTGTTGCCAGGATGGGCCATATCTTACTTGATAAGGGGGAGATTCTGTCACCTACCACACTTACACCTCACAAAGGCTCTGCCTGAGCACAGTCAGAAAGGAATTTAACACTAGTCAATTGTGAACCCAGACAATCTGAGGCCAGGACAAGGAGGCAGGAAATTCCAAGCACCTCTGGGGTGGAAACCTCCATAGCCTTCTCCTAATTCTAAGAGGGCCCCAGGTATAAATATTGGACCCTTAGACCCAACTGTTTAGTACATCTCTGGACCACTGCAAGATTCAGAAGGACTACTGGGCTGCTCTGCGAGAAGGTCTGCTATTCTTTTGGCATGCTGCCTTGCTGCCTGAGTGAAGGACTGACCTGCATCTTGAACCCAGGGCCACCAGAATGACTCCAAGGACTAGTTGGCTGGCCTCCTGATCAGAGCCTCAGGGACAGCAAAGGCTCCAACCACCATGAACCTGGCACCTGAACTCTGTCTACTTTGAGTCCTACCCCCCAAGGGGTGCCGTCCCAGTCCTGGACCCTTGGAAGAGGGCCTGAAGGTGCTCTGCCAGCCGAGCTGTGGTCCTGTGAAGCAGAACCGATGCAGCACAATTCATCTGCTCGGAGCCGCATTGGAACCGCTGCAGCGCAACGCAACCCTGATGCCGGACCCACATCGCAGCTCGCAATCGTCTTGGAACCACCGCTGCACGACACTTCCTTGATGCAGGTCTTTGCATCGCAAGAAGCCTCATTGACGGCATCCTCGATGATGACGCAGGACTCTCCATCGCAGCCCCGCAGCTTCACTGAACTGCCGGTGTGAGATGCATCTTCAACGCAGGACTTCTCATCGCAAGCCGTTCATCAAATTACATCTTCAACTACGACACAGGACTCCGCATCCTTGACACAGGGTCTGGCACTTTTGTTCAGCGGGCCTAACTTGGTCCCTGTAGCCGTGCCTCTCATTTGGACATAAAGGTGTTCTGAACACATGCTCATCTAATCCTTGGCTTCTGTGCAGAGCGCACAGAGCAATGGTCATGTGTGGCAATTGTTATTGTGGTTCTATGTGAAAGTGTGTAAAGGATGTACATAGCTGTCAAAAAATTGACAGAGTGAAAGCAAAACTCAGTGGTTAAAGGTGAGTGGGTGTGTTGTGTGTGAGAGGTGATGCAAGGAAGTACATGCAGGAGACAGTGAAAAGACGGTACTGAAGATGAAAGAGATGAGGTATGAGATATGCAGATCGAGGGTTTCAGAAAGAAGTGGGGAGGAAAAGGTGATACCTGTCTAGCAGAGAGCAAGTCTGCACAGGAAAGTGGTGGGAAGGAAACCCGGAAGTAACTGAGACACTCTGAATGCCACTACCCTTTTCACAGATCTTAGTAATGTTTAAATCACAGTTTAATATTTTCAAGAGTGAAACATTTTCATTTTAAATTATTCAAAAAGAATCATTGTTGTGTCTCATTTATCAGATACTGTTAAGAAGCACTGGCAAAGCCAATAGGTATGGCTTGTTTTTGGTGCGTGTCTGTTACTGTGTCAAATGTCTGGATGCAATAACAAAGCTCACAGAGTGGCACCAAAATACAGGTTGGGTGGCACACTACGGTGAGCACAGAATTTTAGTTTACATGTTTCAAGCCACACCCTTATTTACATAGGCCAGGCCTGTTGGAAATGATTCCTGGTTATGCTACTTAGATCACACCCCTTTTAAAGAGTCCCTACTTTTTTCTTACCTCTTAAATCTCTGCATCACTCTCATGAGGTAAGACCGATCAGCCACACCTAGGAGGCAGTATGGGTTAGAAATGCATGTACGGTTTGACTCTATCCAACAACACTAAAGGGTCAGAGCCATAGTTTAGAAAGTATGTGGGTTTTATTTACTTTATAGTTTATGACATTAGTATAAATCATGATTAATAAAGCAAGGCAGAAGGCCCAAGCAAGCATCTCTGATGCTGAGCTCTGATCCCAAAAGCAATTATAGCTTTAGTGCCTCTTGGCGCTTCTAACACTTTAACATTGAGCCTTATCCCCTACGTTGACTACAGGGAAATGCCAGCTGTAAGAGCCGAGCTCTTGGCAGTGTCCGGGGGCATGGGACTGCACACACGTTTACCGAAACAGTCTCTAACTCGAAGCAGTTGACTTATGGACAGAAGACGTTTCCAAATTCCATGTATTATGCAGATCAAGTTTCTTAGCAACCATGCCTTCAAAGTGCAATTGCCACAACAGTGTCTTTGCGAGTTCCAAGCTGAGTGTTAGCTTCTCAGCTAAACAGACAGGTTAATGCTTCAGAACTTGATGTTTGCAAAAGCCACCTCCAGAAAACCCTCCTACAAACCCACCACCCACACGAACACTCAGTCCACTTCCTTCATGGTTGCAAAGGGGCTACATGGAACTGAGACAAAAGTAATCTCAACTGAAAGTATCAGGAAAGCAGTGTCTTCTAATAATAGAACTCATTCAATGACTATGTTTGGGAAGAGCACATTCACTGCCAAATCGGTTTCTCGGCAATTAACAGATATTTATTGTTTTCCAACTCAATGGTCCACATTTTATCAACCTCAGAGGGATGACAGGATAAGTGGATGGGCCAGGATTCCAAAATGCGTCCACACAGTTAAACATAAGCAGCTGGAATGGTTGCATCGCTCCATAACACTGCCAGCCCAGTTGTCTGCAGAGCCACCAGAGAGGCTGTTGTGTTTACAAACTTCAGTGGCTTTTATCAAAGATGGGCCATGTCACAAGTGCTCACGCAAAAGTGGGGTTGCACTAGTGTCTTCTGAGGCAGATAGATAAAGGGCACTGGGATCCAGGGACGTTTTAGGTATTTTCTTGCACCAGTGGAGATCTGGAGGATTGATGTGGTATAGCGATGTATCTCGTGGTGTGTCGTGATATGCCCCGCGCACCTGCTCGCAGGTTTCTACAGAGACACCCCACAACATGTTGTCATTATTGTTGCATTTCAAATATGTTGTTTCGCATGGCCCGTGAACGGCAGGGATCAGTTAGTTAAGATTCCAGCTGACTAGGTCAGTTTGTTCTGGGATCTTGGCTGGCCGGTTGCTGTCTGTCATGGGTGAAGTTATCTGGAAATAAAGTAATTTAAAAAAAAAAGGAGAGAATCTTGTGTTCTCAAATCTAGTCCTGCACACCACAGAGAAGTGAGCTCAGCTTGTTAGAGGTCAGTGTAGTATTGTGTAATACTGCAGTGAGCATCTGTATTCTAAGTGTAGGGTTAAATCTAGAACCCTATTCTGTGCTTTAGAATTGTGGAATGGTAGGTATGTAATAGTGTTGAGAATGTGGGGATTATTTGTTGGGAGACCGTTTGGGAAGGATGCGTTGTTCCTGGCAGGGGTTGGAATAAATGAACCTAAATACTGCAACTTGTACTTGACTTGTTCTTTGATGGATACTACAGACGGGCTGCAAGAGGTCAGAAAAAACAAAGAGGGGGAGCAAAGAGGTACTGCTTGTCACAAGCAGTGGAGGTGGATATGTCCTCCTTCAGTCTATAGTCATTAAACCACAAAGATCCACCCTCAGATAGTTTCAAAAGCCATGTCCTCCCAGGTTGAGTATGCTTCCTACAATGGTGGGAAAAACACACAGTGTTTTTAAATACCCTCACACACCAAAAGGGCCCTTGGTGTCATGCTTCATCATAGGGGTCTTCCCGCCCCTCTATGGGACGGGGCGTGCTACAACCTACGGTTACGCGGGAGCACTGTTGTTGTGAGAAGACTATGTGTCGTGTAGGAGTGTCAGTGGAAGGGTCAGGGGTGAATGGAAAGGTAAGGTTAAAAAATACCTGGCTCGGCGGTTAGAAATTTTTTTAATATACCTTTGAGCTGGTATTGTTAAAAATGTGGGGACGGAGGTGTGTTTGCCTCAATGAGCTCTGCCTCCAAAGTCAGTCAACATGTGTCGAAGCCCCCCTGGCTTCTTCTTCAGGACTTAGCAGATCCCTTCTACACTCACTTTATATGTGGTGTGTTCATTAAACTAATCCTCTTCATGAAAATGTGTTCGTGAAAATAAATATACAGTGCATGTGGATTCTCAATGCACATATACGATACCTAAATAGGTATCTGTCATCGTTACCTGGAAGAAAAGACGGCATCATACATATATGTTAAAATGCGAGACGAAAGTGCACCATCCATCGTGATAAAGTAGTGACCTGAAAAGGAAGTGAAATGAGTGAACATATACTCCTTATCGTTAATTCACAGTGCAGTTTGATGGTGATGTGTCCCGCTGCTTTACCGGAGGAAAAAGACATTTAACAAAGACTCACACACATGAAACATAAAGCACACACTCTATGCAAAAGGACCCGGTCTAATCGGTCCGTAGGGTATTGTCACATCTATACAGTAAAGCACATGGTTATACAGTGTTTTTCAGGGAAAAAGGTGCATCTCGGTAGGAAAAGGATAACCTACTTGTTTTCAAATGTAAAAACGCCCCATGAGCCTGTAACGGGTGGGAGGGGTGCCTATAGTTGCAACCTAGAGAAAATAGATAGGCAAGTTTGTTTTTAAAGTGATTGTCTCGTCCAGAAACAAACACTCGACAGCACGTGTGACCCCCGGCTATGCCATACTCACTGCTCCTGGGACACTGCCCCGCCGTGTCTGGCCTCCCCGCGGCTCCGCTGGACAATGGAGCTCGTTTGGGGAGGATCTAAAATACGACTCTTAATTATTGTTCCCGCTCTATGTTAAGAGCGTAATTGGTTACACCTGTGTTTCGCCGGAAGGCTCCGTAGTTTAGAGCGCTGACCTCCGATGTTTCCTGGGAGGTGTTCCGGTGACGTGCGGTGGACGCTGCGCTGCTGCGTGTAGCAGCGTCTCTGCGTTATGGCCGGATATGGGTTTAGAAAGTATCCGGAAGGGGATAAACGATTGGGGAAAGACTAGCACTAGCCTGCCAACCTTCTTTAAGACGGAATCTTAAAACTAGTAGTTAATATACATATGTAAAGAAACCGGCGGTATACGGTTTATTGAAACTAATGTCGTGCACATTAGTTGTTATATCCTGACATTAGCAGTACTCCTGTAAGATTTAAAAAATGCACGGGCACATTAATCAGAGTCTCTTCACATGGGTAGAGCTCCCATAGGTGTTAAAAGACATGGCGGGCATTTTAATTAAGGTACATATCCTTCCAAAAGGAACTATCTCTTAATACCCCTTTCTGTCAGTTTATGGTGTAAACTCAGAAGGGACTAGTCTGGTGATGTTAGGTAATGGTGTAAAACCAGAGTTTGCTGATAAAATGTGTTTAATCAGATATCTTGGGGTTCAATTCGGGTTTCAGGTGGGAAGTTAGTGTCCAAGAGCCACCCAAAATGAGCGGTGTGTGCGCACCCATTGTACGTATATCCATAAGTACTAGAGGTCCTACATGGTCTACAAAGACCGCTGTAGTGTCTGTCGCGAGCCTGATGGACAGGTTAGGCGCGTGGGCCCAGTTCTCGGAGTGAAGGTTACGCACATTCCAGACTGAGGACACTTCTTATGTAAACTGGTTCCATGGTATTTCGTCATTCAGCCCATCGATGTATGTTCCAAGGCGGAACACCCACCGTTGTTCCTTTTCAAACAAGCCATTCTCGCTATTTAGTTGTTCAATCGCGGTCCACTTCAAGTCCCCCATTCCGTGATTGTGGGTTAGGTAGTGGGTCGACATCTTAGTTGTGCTCCTCCTGCAACGAATGTTGCTCCTATGCTCCCCAATGCGAACTTTGACGGGTCTTGTGGTCATTCCTATGTATTCCAGGCCACATGGGCAGGTGATCATATAGACAACGTTCTTGCTGTTGCAATTCGTGAAACCTCTTTGCTCCCACTCACTGCCATTCCTGAATTTCAAAAACCTACTCCTGCAGGTTAGGTGGCATGTGCTGCAGTTGCCACACGGATGATGTCCCTGTACTGGTGGCAATAGTAGGCCCGTCGGTCTTGTCGGTGCGGGTTTCCTTGGTCTGGTATGGACAAGCATGTCCTTCAAATTCTTCCCTCTTTTGTGGGCAAACATAGGTTTAGGGAAGTTCAGTTGACAACTGTTGAGGAGTCTCCAGTGCTTATTGACAATCTTGGTGATCTGATTCGAATGGGTGTTGAAAGTAGTGACACAGATAGGTCGTTCCTCTTGTTCGACTGTCACCCTGTCCTCCAACAGTGACTCCCTGTTGTTGTTTCTTGCCCTCTTCATAGCCCTGTCGATGACTCTTTTAGGATAATTCCGTTTTAAGAGTTTCGATTGTAAGTCAGATGCCTGACTTCTGTAATCACGTAATTCCGTGCAATTACTCCGGAGGCGAAGAAATTGTCCGTAGGGAAGGTTCTCCCTCAGATGCCGGGGATGGAAGCTATTATACAGCAGTAGGCAGTTCTTCGCTGTCGGTTTGAAATGTGTCGTGGTTTTCAAAGTACCCTCATCTGGGTAAATGTTGAGATCCAGAAATATCAAGTTGTTTCGTGAGGTGGTACTGGTAAATTTCAGAAAGTTGTTCTGTTCATTCAGCCATGCCACGAAGGCTTCGGTGGATGTAATGTCCCCTTCCCAAATCACTAGTATATCATCAATATACTGTTTCCAAGTCTTTATATTCCGGTAGAAGGGGTTGTTGGTGTTAAAGATTTTCTTGGACTCGAGGTGATACACGCAGAGACCAGCTAGACTGGGAACAAAGGTGCTCCCCATGCTGGTCCCGTGCTTCTGTAGATAGTAGGTATCCTCGTACATGAAGTAGTTTCTCGTGAGTGCTAGTGAAACGCACTCCATTACCACATTTCGTGGTGTTTGATATTCCCATTCAGTGGAGAACAATACTTCCTCAATAATGGACAATGTCTCATCATGTGGGAGGCTCGTATACAGGCTCTCCACATCGAGTCCTATGAGAAGGTTCTTTTCGGGGTCAAACTCAATATCTTTGAGTAGTTGTAGAACCGCGTTGGTATCTTTCAGGTAGGTATCCGTTGCTTGGACCATAGGGCGGAGAAACGCATCTGCGAATTTAGACAGAGGTTCCAAAATGGAGTCTATTCCCGAGACAATCGGGCGCCCTGGTGGTTGCCCAAGATTCTTGTGAATCTTGGGTATAGTGTAGAAGTATGGGACCCTCTGGGATTTCTTTGTAAGGAATTCCGCCTCTTTTTTAGATATCCAGTTGTGGGCCGCAGCCTCCTCTACCATGGTGGCTATCTGAATTCTGATGGATTCCGTGGGGTCGTCGCGGATGATCTCGTAGTTCCTGCGGTCATCGAGGAGTTTCCTGCATTCATTATCATAGGCGGTAGCCGTCTGTATAACGATGGCCACTCCTTTGTCCGGCGGTTTTATGATGATGTCTGCATTGAGTGATAGTTGGCGTATCGCTTCTTTCTCTTCCTTTGTGGTATTCTGAAAGGTAGTGTTTTCTGATACAGACATGTTCTGCATTTCCTCCATCACAGCTTTTTCAAATGCTAGTAGTTCCACGGGGAGTGTAGAATCTGGGGGGACAAAAGTCGATTTCACCCGTAGGCCTGTGTCCTTGTCTTCTCCCTCTGGTTTCTCTTTATCTTTGAAAAAAGCTTTCAGTTTCAGTTTGCGGATGAATTCTTTCATCTCTGCACATGTTTTGAATTTGTCTATCCGGTTCGTGGGTACAAATCCCAGTCCTCTCTCTAGGACTCGTCCTTGTGTCGGTGTTAGCTGGTAATCTGTCAGGTTCACCTCCAAATTGACCTCCTGCTGGTTGATGGTTGGGCGCTCGTCGCGCCGGTCATGCTCCTTGTTGAGTCCCGTGGTGTCTCGTCGTCCGCGGTGGACCAATGGACATTGTTGCCTCTCCGGTTCCTGCCTCTCCGTGGGCCCTGGCGTGATCCTAAAAAAGGCGGCGGACCATAATAGTTGTAGTCGTAATCCTGTGGTGGGGGTACCCAGTGTTGATATGGACCACCCATAGGTGGTGGACCGTAGGGATACGGTGGGAACGACGGTGGTCCTTGGTAATTTCCCCATCCTCTCCTTCTTGGGTTGTATGGTCGCTGGTATTGGTTGCCCCCTCCTCGGTTGTAACGGCGGCCACTCCCTTTACTGGAGTTAGAGTTGTCAGATCCTGTGTCTGAGGATTCGCCATCGGAACTCTGGTCTTGGTTCTTTTGTATATAATCATCCCGTATATATGGGTATACTCGCTCATGACTGAAGCGTGAGGTATCTTTTTTCAATTTGTTGAACTTACTCTGCTTCAGTGTCATTTCATAGTCAGTTATTTCTTGATTCAGTTCCTCCAGGCGTTTCTTTAAAACATTAGGGGGTATGTAGGTCTTGAGTTGTACCTCCAATTGCTGGATCTCGATTTTAAGCTCTTGGGTGAGTCTGGTGGCTGTTTTGATTATTAGGACCAGCCAATCACGGGTGCAGTGCCACGATATTAGCGACCAGTCACGTTTGAACACCTTGTCATGTTGAAAAATGTATGGTTCGTTGCGGACAATTAAACCCTGTGGGACCGCATTGGCCCTTAGGTACTCAGTCATTAGTAGGCCATGTAGAGCTGTTTTTATCTGTGTTCTCCTAAGGTTGGCCAACTCGTCCCAGTCTGCGTTGTTTGGGCCAGGATCTGTGCTGCTCAATCCCTCGAAAGGGTTGATGGCTGCTAGGATTCTATCCACCTCCTCCTCAGTGAAGGTTAGACCAGTATTTTCCGTCATATCAAGATGTCGTTGTTACTATTAATGCCACTAGTGTGTATAGTGAGGTTGTGTGCTAACGATCAGTGGTGTGCTTATGAAATGTCAAATTTCCAATAAACTAATACAACTCGTGGTACTCCAAATGGGGTAACCAAACAGGAATTCCTGAAGAACAAAAACTCCCACAGCTGTGCGCTGTCTATTAATCAGAAAAAACAAAGAGGGGGGGCAAAGAGGTACTGCTTGTCACAAGCAGTGGAGGTGGATACGTCCTCCTTCGGTCTATAGTCATTAAACCACAAAGATCCACCCTCAGATAGTTTCAAAAGCCATGTCCTCCCAGGTTGAGTATGCTTCCTACAATGGTGGGAAAAACACACAGTGTTTATAAATACCCCTCACACACCAAAAGGGCCCTTGGTGTCATACTTCATCATAGGGGTGTTCCCGCCCCTCTACGGGATGGGGCGTGCTACAACCTACGGTTACGCGGGAGCACTGTTGTTGTGAGAAGACTATGTGTCGTGTAGGAGTGTGAGTGGAAGGTCCAGGGGTGAATGGAAAGGTGAGGTCAAAAAATACCTGGCTCGGCGGTTACAATTTTTTTTAATATACCTTTGAGCTGGTATTGTTAAAAATGTGGGGACGGAGGTGTATTTGCCTCAATGAGCTATGCCTCCAAAGTCAGTCAACATGTTTCGAAGCCCCCCTGGCTTCTTCTTCAGGGCTTAGCAGATCCCTTCTACACTCACTTTATATGTGGTGTGTTCATTAAACTAATCCTCTTCATGAAAATGTGTTCGTGAAAATAAATATACAGTGCATGTGGATTCTCAATGCACATATACGATACCTAAATAGGTATCTGTCATCGTTATCTGGAAGAAAAGACAGCATCATACATATATGTTAAAATGCGAGACGAAAGTGCACCATCCATCGTGATAAAGTAGTGACCTGAAAAGGAAGTGAAATGAGTGAACATATACTCCTTATCGTTAATTCACAGTGCAGTTTGATGGTGATGTGTCCCACTGTTTATCGGAGGAAAAGACATTTAACAAAGACTCACACACATGAAACATAAAGCACACACTCTATGCAAAAGGACCCGGTCTATTCGGTCCGTAGGGTATTGTCACATCTGTCCAGTAAAGCACATGGTTATATAGTGTTTTTCAGGGAAAAGGTGCATCTCGGTAGGAAAAGGATAACCTACTTGTTTTCAAATGTAAAAACGCCCCATGAGCCTGTAACGGGTGGGAGGGGTGCCTATAGTTGCAACCTAGAGAAAATAGATAGGCAAGTTTGTTTCTAAAGTGATTGTCTCGTCCAGAAACAAACACTCAACAGCACGTATGACCATCGAAACATGTTGACTGACTTTGGAGGCATAGCTCATTGAGGCAAATACACCTCCGTCCCCACATTTTTAACAATACCAGCTCAAAGGTATATTAAAAAAAATTCTAACCGCCGAGCCAGGTATTTTTTAACCTCACCTTTCCATTCACCCCTGACCCTTCCACTCACACTCCTACACGACACATAGTCTTCTCACAACAGTGCTCCCGCATAACCGTAGGTTGTAGCACGCCCCATCCCGTAGAGGGGCGGGAAGACCCCTATGATGAAGCATGACACCAAGGGCCCTTTTGGTGTGCGAGGGGTATTTAAAAACACTGTGTGTTTTTCCCACCATTGTAGGAAGCATACTCAACCTGGGAGGACATGGCTTTTGAAACTATCTGAGGGTGGATCTTTGTGGTTTAATGACTATGGGCTGCAAGAGGTGGCAGATGCCTAGCTGCAAGAGATGTGTACAAACAGACCGAAAATATGCAGAGTGTGGGTAGTGGCTCACCAGGCAGACATCTTCCACTAGGGTATGGATGATGCTGCATGGGTTGCAGATGGTATCAAAAGAGATGATCATCTGGTCTTTGGTGGGATCTCTCTCTTTGTGCAGGTCTTCTCAGAAGTTTTTCCTCTGGGTAAAAGGGGTCATACACAAAGTCATGGCAGGTTGTGGTATCTTCTTATTGATGTAATTTGTAAAATAATCAGCAACCTACTTGCCTCTGAGTGGAATCTGATTGGTGGTATCTGCTGACAATGGAATGTATGCATCATAGACCACATGGAACCTATGTCTCTGGTTTCCATGGAGCTGAGTGTGATGATTTGGAAAAGAGAGAGGTTGCTGAAGAGTACGGTTGGGGCAGAGGCAAGTGTGGTGGCTGAGGTGTTTCACTGTATCCTGAATAAATACATTTGGATTCAACCTAACTAGCACCTGCTACTTCATTTCACAGGTCCTCTCTGATCAGAACAATACTCCTCTTCTTCCTCACATGGTACCATAATTAGAGTAGCTCTGAATTTCTATGCCTGTTCCTAGCCTTGAGGGTCACATCAACACAGGCCTCGGAAACTGGTTAACACCTCCATCAAGGTAAAGCCAGCAGACTTCTTCAAAAATCAAAGGGAGTCTAAAGTACATGCTTAGAAAAGACAGTATATATCCAATGATTACGTCATTATAGGAAAATAAACTGTGTCCGAATGAGATGGCTGGCATTTCTGAAATTAAAGGGCATCTTCCCGAGACTTTTTAATCTCAATCGGGGAAACAGAAGATCCAGAACACCATATGGCCGGGGATGTTTTGGGATCCACAAACACAGAGGATTCATTGTCAAACCACTTGTGCTAGATGTAAAGGCGATCGAAGGCTTGATGAGTTAAAAACACTTTATTCTTCAGCTTGAACCTCAACACAGCACATCTTTGGGAGACACAGTGTGAGCTCATATCGTTCCATGAGCTCAAGCAGGGACTTGAGCTCTTGAACTCATATGTGTCCACAAGACAATACACTTTCCCTTTCCCACAACAAAATAAATAATTTTATAATGATACATCTATAAATTAAAACAGAGGCAACAAGCCATAGAACCACTCACCAGCAACGCTTAATAAACGGATTTCCCTAGGTAGGATACTACGGGGACAAGCAATTTACAAATTTACAACATAATCTTTCAAATGTTTGGGCTTCACACACACCCGCCCCGACTTTGTGATCTTATGAGGTGCTCCCCCAGTTATCTATACAAATTGTGGGACCTGCACAATTTAAGTCTCCACATTCATTCACAACAGTGCTTGTGTCCTGAGACCCAGGAACAGGATCACCCGTAAGCGAGTCCAGCACCAAAGGAACCGGGCGAACATTACCCATAGACTCTTGTGGCATAGGAACACGTATAGGCATGGTATTCTTTGTTACAACATTGTGAGGGGTTACATTCTTTGTTACAACACTCTGAGGGGTTACATTCACGAACTGCGAGCCTACCAATGTGGTTTACCTGCTCAGACACATCTATTGTGAAAGATACGTGGGTATGACCACAAGGAAAGCAAAGGTGCAGATGAACGAACATAGGAGCACCTTCAGATGCACAAAATATTTTGAATGGACTATCATTGAACAAATCCAATCCAAAGACACGAACAATAAGCAGATATTCATTGCAGAACAAAGATGGATATATCGTCTTGGCATCTCAAATAGGGGCCTCAACGACGATGTACAATGGACACAGCTGTAAACAGTATAAACAGTAGCGGGACTACTTGATTTAATGTGCGGTCTACTTTGAACCCCAAAAAAGAAATGCATAAGTTTAGGTGTAAGAATTTCTAATCAGAATTTTAAGCTCCAGAAAACATGTATGGTGTTTCTGAAAAAAATCAGACAGTTCATCAGGAACAAATTACATTGGGTGCAGTGGCTCAGATCAAAACAGAAAAGCCCCAAATAAAGCGGAGGGCCCCCTCTGCATAATTGTATTTAACATGAGTATCAACAGCATAATCATTAGTACAGTGTGTATTGAACCACACCATTGAAATTTCCTGTTTAACAGCGAATTGATCATGTTTGCAGCCCAAATATTAGTTCCCCCCTCAGTAGCAACAGGAGGTGCCATACTCAAGAATAAAACTCTTATCTTCAGCAATCCCTTGACCCCGCAATGGACATTAGGATAATAAAGTTTATTGCAAGGAAAAATATTGTTTTCTCAATTAAAACAATTGCTTTTGCAAACACAATATGTAGCTATGATCCAGCGGGTTACTAGCAACAAGTATTCACACACAAAATACTCACCTGGGCCCATTCATTCACACTAACTAGCAATCACCGCTGGGTGTGTCAGTTGCACTCTTTTATCAAATCCCTGCTACCAATTACCTTTCCTGATTGAAGAGTAATGACTTACCAATGAACCTTTTGATAACTGGGGATTAAATGAAAATATACAATACAGTTTCATAAAACCTGAAATAAGCACTGACTCAGGAAGTTTAAAATGTTTATCTAACATTTTAGCAGAGTAAAAATACAAATCACATAATACTTCAATCGTATATCAAGGAGGAAGTACACTATATAGTCACCTATTAATCATAAAGGAGAAGATTGAGACAGCAGTACAACTAAAGAATACGTATTAATAGTTACCTAAAGGTGTGAAAACCAAACCCCTTGGCCAAGGAGTTGGAAAAGGGTCCCCAGGATAGAATGAAGACCAAGACCTCCGGACCGGATTCAGGACAGGATAAATGACCTCTCTACCAACGACGCCTGCGCCGTTCCCCTCTCTGACACTTGGTTCCTCCTCGGTTCTTCCGTGTCTTCTTCTAATAGAGTCCGCCGCCCCCACCTCAGGACCTCTTCAGGCAGCGATTCAGTCTCTGGTTCTGCGCTGCAACAACTTCAGTTCTCTGCTACTGCATCTATGTTCATCTGTGTCTCTTCAAAAATCTAGCGCTAACTAATTAACTAATCTATATCTATTATACCTTTCTACACCCATGTACCTCCCATTAATGTTTCAAAATTATGGGCCCACTAATTCTGACCATGTCAATTTAGTTCGATTTTCTTAAGACCATTGTTTTAAAAACCCGCCCCTCACAATTAATACATTTGCTTTATTTCCCACCCGTCTCGTACATGTTTTAATACACATTATATACAAAATGTATCAATTGTTGGACATTCGGTGCGACTGGGAAGGTGATCAGCGGGTCATGTCCTTGGACGTCATCCAAGTTGACTTCATCATTTTGCTTTGTTAGTCTTCAGAGACCATGCGCAGGTCACATGACTCTCGAGCTGCCATTTGCCAAACCCGGCCCATTTATGTAACTAAATAGAAAAGTCAAAAAGAAACATATTAAAATCAAAAATAAATGTTTTCACTGTATACCTCCTACTTCTACACTAATCCCATTTACTTAATATATCTATCCCACATTAATAGCTTTAATATAACACACTATTAATTGCAGCAATGCGAAAGCTTTAGCATGTGAGAGCGTTAAAGCAGCCATTTTAGCCCATACTGCGCAGAAGCGAAAGATTCCCTCCAAGCAAAGATAGACGTCATACCACGTGATATGGTTGACACATGCGCAGTAGAGTTCCCGCGTCTTAGCTGCCATTTTGGATTAGACAAGGATTACGTATTAGTGGGAAACACATAGGCAAGCGTCTTCTAGATAAAAATAAATTGTTTTTGTGCATTGTTAGTAAAGACATTACCAAGTTTTAGTACGATTAATTAATCCTGTGAGAGGATTGCTTCAGAGCAAGTCTCATTGTGAGTCCTTGCTCCATCAGCTATGCCCCCAAAAAACCAAAAAAGTAAAAGATAAAAACCACTGCATATAGAAGCTGGTTGGATACCGGCAGGGACACTGTTTATTAGAAATTCAATTCCCAGCAGCTTTGTAGTCCTTGTATGGCAAGCGCAACATCCGACACATGTGCATGAAGAGCCGACTAGAAAGGAACTACAATACTCTTTGGGAATGCTGCTTGAACTACACGGGCGTGAGCGATGCATCATCACTGCCCCGTCTCGCATTTATTGTCAGCCCAGGTGCAGAACCTCCACCCCACATTACGGCAGTGGACGGGGGCTTAATAGGTGACATCCTCACGCTCGTCCTTCCGATGAAGTAAGTCTTGTCGTTTCTCGCAAAAGTCGGTTCAATGGCAGAGGGCTGATTTACAGAGCTCCGACCGCGGGGTCGCTACTCTCTCCTCCCCGTTCACAAATATTAATTACACTGACTAGATTCGGAATTCTGGAAAGAGTGTTAAAAAGCTGCTATCAAGCGAGATCAATAGACAAACTTATGGCTCTAAGAGTGATCGACATATCAAAACTGTGAGCACTGACGGCTGGGTGTGTTATTGTGCATGCTTTACAAGATGATATACCACAGCAAGGCCAATTATGTTGTAAATATGGTGCAAATATCGTGTATGAGCATCATAAAAATTGAGTCTGATGCAGAAAAAAATTGTTAAGGCACCTGAGTGAATGAATACCAGTTGTTAATAGTTATGTCATTATACAAACAATGTTTTGTCTGTTTTACAACTATTTGTTTATTGTCAGTGTGTGACTATGGAGGAGGCGTCCCCCACAGTCTTGCCATGAAGCCCATAGTTGAATATGACTACCCTGTGATTATGCTACTCTGCATGCACCCACAATAGAAGTGAATTGGTGTAAATCTGCATCCCCAAAGGAAAACAGTGTATTTACTTTGGCCAGGAGTCTCTTATTGAGATATATGTGTGTGTGTGTATATATATATATATATACATGCATACACCAAAGCTTTCCTCGTCTCTATAGATGTGTGCAGCTGCATATCCCTCTTTTCTCCTTTCGTTTTTAAAATAAACGCTACAGATATAGTTGCTTGCAATGGAGGTGTTTTCACCACCACCCTCAGAGGCCAGGACAAACAAATAGTGTAATGAGGTTCCCATGGAAAGGGTCCAGGTGATCTCCTCATATAGTCATTAGATGGATGAGTGCTCTAAGATGGTTGTAAATCTAATTTTAAATTCAATATGAAATAAATACTTACAGGCAATGAAAGATGCACCAGTACAGGAGCGGGTCACTACGATTGTTAATTGAATGTGTACCATAGCTTGATTACCCTGAAGAAGACCCTAGACCTCGTTAGGCTTGAAGAGTGGTCGAAACATGTTGGTAATGGAATGATTTCAGGTCATGTGATTCATTGCAACTCACCAGCTGAGCGACATCCTTCTAATGTTTTTAAACATACCAGAGGTTCTCACCAAATAAAGGAATCCATTGATTATACCTCTAGGTATATTTTAAATACTTTTTTCTTGCCCACAAAAAACAGGGCCAAGTGCTTTGTCCTGATCATAGGTTTATAAGAACTCCAAGGGGGAGACTAGCTTCTTTTGGTTGAGTCCGCTGGGGTGGCATTGCTCCTACCCCGGTATGAGAGGTCATCAAATGATGAAGCATGCCTCTATAAGTCGAGGGTGAGACGACCTCTCAAAAATCTTTTGATGACCCACATTCTGGAATAAGCTCCTAATAAATACTAAGGGGCCGATTCCGATTCAGGTCGGAAATCTCCCCGACCGAGCCGGACCCGGAGAGATTTCCGACCGAAACGGACTCTAGCAGTCCGACCGAACGAGTACGATGCGCACGTATGCTATCGGACTCGATTCGGTCGGACTCCCATTGAAGTCAATGGGAGCCAGTCGTACGACGTGTACACGGGCTCCCATTGACTCAATGGGCACGACGCGAACAAGGGCGCCCCCTACAGCGTGTTCGCTTCGATGCGGGTCGCGCCGTACATGCATGTGTAGGGGGGACCCATGGGTCCCCCCTGTGTGCGACACGCGTGCCTACGCTTCCAGGGGGGTCCGACACGGACTCCAAAGTGCGGCTCCGACAGCTCCTTGGAGCCGGACTGCGCGAGTCGGTCGGAGCGGTCGAGGTGCGCATCGTACTTACCCAGCCGGGGAACGTCTCCATTGCGCGGTGCGCGTCGTCCCCGTGCAAGTCGGTCAGAGCGGTCGGGTCCTGCGAACGAGTCGGTCGGAGATTTTGCGAGCACACGCATCGTACTCGCTCGCCCGGACGCACGTACGAATCGGTCGGGAAATAGGGCTCCGAATCGGATCCGGTTAAGCCGAATCTGATTCGGTGCCCTACCGGCCGAGATCGGAATCGACCCCTTAGTCTGTGATGACTTAAAAACCCTCAAGTGACCTTGTTCGTGTTGTGTGACACATTGCTCAAACCTTTTGAAGTGAGGACTTTTGTGAGGGGTTTGTTGTTAGTTCTCACTGTAATCTTAGTACCCCCCCAAATGAACTGTCTAAAGTGTCTGACCCCCCCCACACACCCCAAAGTCTCCCTCTCAATAACGGAGTACTTTTCCTCTATTGGGTTGAGTGCACGGGATGCGAACGCTACAACACCCTTCGTACTAACCTTTTGCACTTTGGACAATACCGCACCCAAGCTTAGGTTCATAACCTTGTAAGGCCGGTGCAGAGCAAAATTTCTCCTTAATGCCATTGAAACAACATTGGCATATTGGGGAAAAACATCGATAATGTGCTGTCTAAATTTGAAGCCAAGCTTATTCTGTACCTTGGAACTATAGAAAACGGCCTCAATGAAATTAATGAAATTATGTACTGTACTTAAACACATGAATTCCATTTGCAGTTGTCAATGCACATTATTTACGATGTGTTCTCAAAAATTGCTGTTTTCCTCTTTGCCATATAAAGAAAATACATCTTCCAGCAACTAGTCCGTTCAGCTCTATGTTCCCACGTTCCGCATAGAGAGGAAGCCAGGCATGGTCAGGCACGCTGAGGCGGAAGAACGTAATACGTCCTTCTCCGTTTCTCGTTAAGAGAAACACAGTACGCATCCTGCAATAAACGCGGAAACCGGCGAGTCCGATGATCGGATCAGAATTAAGTTACCAATGCAGAGAAGCCCCATAGGAACCAGCGGAATTTGAAACAAGACTGAAGCCAGAAGCCTATGAAGGTAAAGATCGTCCGGCCTCCCAACTTAAATACCACGGGGCTTGCGGTTTTAATTAGTCTTTCATGGCACTTGTAACACCGAAGCAAATGGCGTATACGAGCACACCCATTTGTAAGCTTTCTTTCCATACTAACGAGCAACGACTACACGGTGTAATCCTCTATTAGTTTAAGGCACTGAAGCAACTGGAACCGTGTGCCCACGTAATCCCACGGCACCAGTTAAACCACTTGGGGTCCACGCGTTATGTAGTACGCCACTCACTAAGACATGGCCTAATAACGGGATCTAATGTTATGCACAGAGTATGCTCTTGAACATTTCCCTTAGACCGGTGCCAAAATAAGTTCTTCTCTCCTTATCTCCTTCCCTCAAGATAATTGATATGATGCTTCAGAGAAAACATCAACGTACCAATCAGAAGGAGTAAGACAACGTAACCTGCCGTGTGATTTTATTAAATCAGCAATAGACGAGATGGCCGGTATGTAAACCCCACTGTAAATAGGATAAATAACACGCACTAGTATTCACTACTCCTTTCTAAAAATTCACTTTTTTCTGATTTAGGAAACCTACAGCATGTCATTTGAATTTTATCCTGCCCTGATGAAGACCTTCATTCAAAATCAACTTTTGGTCCTAATCTGAAGGTCGAAACGCGTTGGCTAACCACTTGCTGAGGCCAAGAGTCAACTCCATTGAAAATAAAATAAATCCCCTCAAATGTTTGCGCCAAAGTGATGAAGCACAAACCTAGAAGTCCGAATAATTACTCTGGCCCCTTTAGGACCCTGTAATTATAACAGCCAGGATGACTCAGTGCTAAAAGTCCCAGCTAATATAATTCACAAGACTGTAGGATAGAATGTAAAGTCTATTTTTTATGATATCTTTCAAGTATGTGTTTGTCTAAGTAGTGTGTTTTTCAATTTTGTCGTCAATGTGATTGTCTTTTGTAACCATTTGCACTTTATTTTGATGGTGTTGTGAATAGAGATGCGTGTTTTTTGAAGAATATTTGTGTAAATTGTGATGTACCTCTTTGGTGTATAATTTTTTCTAAAAAAAAGGGAAAAATATTCCTAAAATAATTTAAAATTCAAAAAAAGAGATTACGTTAAGCTCAGAGTCAATAAAAAGGGACTTCTGATGTCAAATAAGTATTGTCTGATCTATGGTTGGGGAGGCTTTACCCTTATTTTTGTTATCATGCATTTGATTCCTGCCTCTCCATTCCTTAACTGAATCCCCCTGTTTGCTATAGACAAACTTAGCATAGAACTCAGCTAATCCTAAAAACCTTACCTCAACTTTACTTTGGGGTACCAGGGCCTTCCTAATGGCATCAACTAGCTCAGATTTGGGACTTATCCCTTTAGAGCTGATCTTGTGTCCCAAATACATTACAGTGTTCCTTGCAAACCTGCAGCTGTCAACCCATGAAGCTCCAATGTTTTATATACCTCCAGCAAAACCCCATCATATTCCTTTCTATTCTTGCCCATAACCAAGATATCATCTTGGAAGAAAATGATGTTTCTCATGTCTTTAAAAAACTGGGGCATGAGGCGTTAGAACATGGCCGCAGCTGACGCCAATCCAAAAGGTACCCACCTAAATTGGAATAGACCAATTGGAGTGATAAAAGCGGTGAGATGTTTACTGCTCCCATGTAAGGGGACTTGATAATATGCTGAAGTCAAATCTATAATAGAAAACCATCCCCTCTTCCTAGTCACAGACAGTAATTCGGAAATTTGGGCAGGGGTAACATGTCAACGTAGATATTCTTATAAAGTGCCCTTAAGTCCACACATAATCGAATGCAGCCGTTCACCTTTCTTGTGACTACAAGGGGGGGCGACCCAATCCGATGACTCAACTTGCTCAATTACTCCCCCTTCGACCAATTTGTTAAGCTCATTAACTACCTCATCCTTGACACTCATGGGGATGTTCCTTAACTTGTGTATGCAGGGGCGAGCATCTTCTTTCAGAATGATTTTGTGAGTAAAACCCTTAAGTTCCCCCCACCAAACCAGTAAAAACCATAGGAAATTCCCTTGAGAATTCCTGCATTCCTTCTTTTCACTGCCCACACTCAAAACCGGATCGGGACTATTGGGTTCTAGCAAAATGCCCAATTCCCCTTGATCCCACCACCCCAACACACACGGGCTGGATTTGGAAACATAAAGTTTACACTCAGCATGCCTTCCTGTGAACTGAAACAGCAGTTTATAGTATCCCAATAAATCAATTACTTTACCCGTGTAACTCTGTGGGTGGACATCTGGTTTCTCCAGCCTTGAACCAATATGTTTTTGTTAATGATGGAATACGGTGAACCGGAATCTGCTACCAGAGACACCTGAATGCCACCGAGAGTTACTTTACACACCGTTTTTTTCCTTTGTTTGCACTCTACCCAGTTCCCCTCATCTTGTATGCTGAGCACTTGAGTCTCATCTACATCCGAACTAGACTTCTCATCCTCTTGATCGTACTCATCGACCACACACTTCACATACTTAGATTTGCGACACACACGAGCGAAATGTCCTGTGATCCCACATTTCACACACCTTTGAACCAAAGCAGGACACTTTTTATCTTGGGCTAAATGGGAGGTACTCCCACAACGATAACATTTTCCCTTCAAATCAGACATCCTCCCTTTTGTGTTCTGTCTCCCCGTACTTTTCTCCTCCTTCTTAGGGTTACTCTTGCAGGAATCCCTTTTGTGGCAACTCGCAATCCCTTCCCTTAATGATTTTGACAAATTCGTCACCACCCTCCTTTTTACTTGTAGAAACCACAGCTTTTGCACATCTAGAGGTAAGCTCGGATTTCCTAATAATGGCTATAACCTCCTGTAAACTGGAATCCCCGTGGACCCACAACTTGTCCTGTAAGTTAGGATTATTGCAGTGCATAATTACTTGGTCACGTTCCAATCCATCTTGTATTCCCCCAAAATGACACAACAATGCCAACTTCCTAAGGTCGGCTACATAGACTTCTATTTTCTCATTGGTACCCTGTTTGCGATGGAAGAAATTATACCTATCAATAGCCTTACATACAGTTGGTGCAAAATAAGCATCTAAATCAGCCAGTGCCTGAGTGAACACGTCTCCTTCATCCCTGCAGCGATGTTTCTTTTACATACGATTATACACTTTTAAATCCCCAGGTCCCAGAAATGCAGAAGGATTTTTTTCTTTCTTTCAGGAGACATATCCTCACTTCTAAATGTATCGATATAGTTAATAATGTAATCTTTCCATTCTTACCACCTTAAACTGTTTACTTCATCTTCTTTTACCATAAAAGGCTGAAGGGCTGCAAGATTCATAGTGGCTATAGCTGAATAATGCACTGCAATAAGCTATTGGTGTGCGAGTCACCATGTTGAAATGCCTAAAATTGACTTGCACACACTGTACGGTAGGCGTGCTTATCACTCGAATGCCAAAAATGTATCACAAGTGGTGTGCAAGTAACCTTTTTAAAATAACTCACAGCGACTAGCACGCACTGTACCATAGGTGTGCGTGTCACCAGACTGCCTTTGTTCCCTGTCGATGATTCCTCGAATATGACACGCGTTAAAATACAGTGTGCATATCACTGAAACTGTAAAGGGAATTCTCTTCCAGGATGATCCGCTTGGTGCGCATGTCACCGGATCTTCCTCTGGCTTAATATAACTGAAACAGAGGCAGCCGACACCTGAAATGCCACTTCGCAAACAGTGCTGGTCCAATCCAAGATGGCCAACACTGCTTGACGGGGTGTGCTCACGTTGATCCGGCTGCCAAATGCGTCCCTTCCGCACTGCCTCTTGTGACATCGGTGAAGCAGAAGCAGTGTGCGCTGATGCTCGCGGAACTGTCCCTTGCTCGTTATCCTCACAGGGCTGCTCAACAGGTTTAACGGTGCTCTCGGTAAGAGTGTGCTATGTTCTTGTTTCTAGGTGACATGGAATGTTCTAGTATGATGTTTTGATGTACTGGAATGTATACCATGTCATTGTGGAATGTGTATGTTTAACTGTAGGCGGGCAGTTGGAGGGTGAACACAGGAGCTGATGGATGTGTTTACCTGCGCTCCCCAACTAAAATAAAGGAACTTCAAGTAATGCTGTTGCACAGTGTTCCTTTATAACACTGACGACGAGCAGTTGAGGAGCCTACGGATTCGAACTAACGCGAATGGGAAATTGATTATTTCCAATTATATCGGATCGCTACCTGTGAATTACGAGGGTCACTGTGGATTCGTATTGGAATAATGCGTGGCAACTTGTTCAGGATTTGGATTAGCCTCACGCCACTGAAGCGTGTTACCTGTGCCGAGATAGCAGGAGAATTTTGGCTATTTTACGATCTGGGATTTGCTCTACGCGAGGACGGCCGTTGCTGCGTCTCGTGAGTGCCACGAGAGAGTATCCAACTGCACGAGCGGATGTGCTTGCCGTCATTAAGGTGTACTGGCAGCGTGTTGCTACGTGTTCAAGCTGCCCGAGAGGAGCGCTGTTCATCATCGACATGCTCGGCGTCACCAAGGCGTCCTAGCAACGCATGAGGTAGGCTGTCTACGACGTCTGCAGCAACAGCGTGTGTGAGGATTGGACGCTGTGCAATCAGTGTGACGTCATCACTGGGGTCACGTTACGTAACCTCACGCAGCGGCCATTTTGGATTTCCCTTTTGAAATAAAAAAAAAAACGAAGGAAGCAGACGTATTATCGGAGAATTTAAGAATCCAGTATAACTTTTTAAGATACTCAAACTATTTATATTCTAGCGACCGACATTCTGTGCAGGAATTATTTGTTGTAATTTGCAGGAGGTTTACCGGAAATATCTCTTTCAATTAAAATTGCTCATTTGTGGTGAAGTTTGGGACAGTGAACTAGTCTCCTGTGAAGTAAGGACACTGGACAAGTCCACTCACCATGAGCACTCAAAGCTATAATATCAACCACCCTCAAGCATTTTGGGTTTCAGGTTCAGAACCATCACTTAAATGGTTGGAATGGAAAGCTTATTTTACAAATTACGTCGATGCTGTGGATGAAGCTGGGAAAATGGCTCCTGCACAAAAGAAAAGGTTGCTGTTACACTCTTTAGGACCTGTTGGTTTGAAAGTGTTCCATGAAATGACTAAAACTGCTATACCTGGAGATCTGAATGTTTATGCTTTAGCCATCTTGATAATTATTTGTGCCTAAGGTTTGTATAGGTATAACAAGATTTAATTTTTTTCAGAGGAAACAAAGCAAATCAGAAACTGTGGATCAATATGTATCTGATCTTAAAAAGTTTGCATTAGATTGCAAATATGGTCCTTTGCAGGATGACCTGGTCAGAGACCAAGTAGTTATGCATGCCTGTAACCCAGCTATACAAGAAAGGCTTTGGATTAATGGAGAAGCACCACTAAAGGATATTTTAGCCATTGTACGTAAACCGGAGATCTCTAGCAGATGTGCCAGCGTTCTTAAGCAAGACCATGTTGTTAACGAAATTGTGAGCAAAATTGGTACTCATGCGGATAAAACAAATCTTTTGCGCCAGTTAGGGACAATGCCAAGTTTAAGAGTCAATCTAAATGTTACAGATGTGGTAGCACGGAGCATCTAGCCTATAGCAAGAACTGTCCTGCTACCAAACAGAAATGTAGTAATTGTGGCACTAAGGGCCACTTTGCAAAGTGTGGAGAAAAAAAAGAGCCAATATTAGATTTGTAAACTGTGTTGACGATAACGGCAGGGAAGGTATTGCTAATGAAGACAGTGGGGATGATAGTACCGACATCAAGCAGTTTAATAATGAATGTTCGTAACAATTTGGTACTTAACATTAGTGATAATGTGTGCAAAAACAAACCTGTGTGCTGGATGGAAATTGGTGGAGTGACTATTAAGATTTATGCAGACTCTGGTTTCCCATACACAATTATTAACGAAGAATTGTGGGAATCGTCCTTTGTTGCAGAAGGTAGGCAGACAATTAATAGAACCAGACATACATCCAGAAGGTTATGGTGGTGAAACCATTGATTTGTTAGTTTATCGTTGGTTCACTTTCAAGTTCAAAGGACTGAAGTGTAGAGGCAAATTGTACATTGCTAAAACTGGTCCACCTGTCCTGGGATGGTTTGACCAGAAACAACTGCACAATATTTTAGATCCTAACAGTAAGGAACAAGTTTTGGTAGTTGATGAATGTGTCACTGTTGGAGACAGCATGCTAAAACAGTTTCCTAAAGTATTCAGTAAAGGTTTGGGCAATCTCCAAGGTTTTGAACATAAAATAATTTTAAAGGAGAATGCCACACCAAAAGTACACAAATGTTGCAACATTCCTATACTTGTGAGGGAAGAAGTTTCAAAAGAGTTAGATAAATTGGTAGCAGCACACATATTAGAACCCATTGAAGCATCTGAATGGGTTTCCCCCATTGTCGTAGCCAGACGTAGCAACGGCAAGATCAGACTCTGTGTGGACTTAAGACAATTGAATAACAGCATAGTAATTGACAGATTTCCCTTGCCAAAAATCAATGAAATGGTGACATGTTTAAAGAATGCTAAATGGTTTTCAACAATAGACCTTTCGGCCGCTTATCACCCGATCTCATTGTCACCAGAGTCAATGAAGTTCACCTGGTTTATCACTCCTTTTGGCTGTTTCCAATTTAAACGGATGCCATTTGGGTTGGCCTCGGCCGCTGCCATTTTTCAACGGTTAATGTTCCAACTTTTCAGAAAGGAACAAGGCGTCACCTTCTTCCAGGATGATATCCTTGTTTTTGGTGCTGACAAAGAGGAGCATGCTTCTAGATTGAAGAGAGTCTTAAGTATTTAGAGAACAAAGGTCTCACTGTGGAACACACAAAGTGCAAATTTACAGAAAGAAGTGTCACTTATATTGGTCATGTGATTGATGAGTCAGGTGTTAAGCCCAAACCTATCTTAGTGTCTGCTATAGCGGAGGGTTCCACATCAACCAATAAGGAGAATGTCAGGTCATTTTTAGGAATGGCAGAGTTCTGCTCTAAATATGTTCCCAACTTTGATGAACAAACATTTAATATCCGCCAATTGCTTAAAAAGAACAGTGTGTTCAATTGGTCTCTGGAGTGCGAAAGGGATTTTAAAGCCATTAAATGGGCAATTGCTAATGC
Source organism: Calotriton arnoldi (assembly GCA_963921515.1). Lineage (NCBI taxonomy): Eukaryota > Metazoa > Chordata > Amphibia > Caudata > Salamandridae > Calotriton > Calotriton arnoldi. The sequence goes on from CAWUFW010018534.1 coordinate 208,872, forward strand.
TACAGCACTACGTAGTTTTGACCCTTCCTTAGACAGCATTGTTACTACAGATGCTAGTAACAAGGGGTTGAGAGCAGTACTCTCACAAATGGAGGATATGGGTAAGGAAAATATAGTTGCCTATGCTTCTAGATCTCTTTCTCCTTGCGAAGAAAAACACCAGATCATTGAAAGAGAAGCCTTGTCATGTGCGTGGGCCTTGGAACATTTCAAATCCTTTATCTGCGGGAAGGCTTGCACACTCCGTTGTGACCATAAGCCTTTAGTGAAAATTCTAACTACAGAAGGTGCTATCACAGCATCTGCAAGACTTGCAAGAATATTGATGCAAATGCAGAACTTTGTATATAAAATGATTTACATGCCAGGTAAGGACAATGTGGTGGCAGATTTTCTGTCTAGGATGCCAATTATGCTACAAAAATGTGAGGATGAGAAATGGAATGGGTTCCAAGTGGCTTTCATCCAAGATCAAGGTTTTTCCCCCATTGATAAGAGTGAATGGGCAGCAGAGTGTGAAAAAGATTTAATACTACAAGATGTGATATCGCACGTGTTGGACGGGTGGCCTAAGAAGGATTCTTTGAATGCCTCTATTAAACCCTTTTGGGAGGTAAGATTTGAATTAGCAGTAGAGGATGGCACTTTGTCTAGAGGTGAAAGGATTGTTCCACCTGAAGGTTTACACAACTTGATTGTGGAATTGTGCCATGAAGGCCATTCAGGCCTTGTCAGAACTAAATCTATAATTAAAAGATTGTTTTAGTGGCCAAGGATGGATTTTCATGTCAAAAGAGTAGTGCGTGACTGTTGTGCATGTGACACTTCTGACAAGTCTTTGCGGACATATCGTCCACCTATGAGTGAGGGATTTTTACCAAAGAACCCTTGGGAGATAGTAGCCGTGGACGTTATGGGACCTGTGGGAGAATCACATCAATATTTAATTGTTTTAATCGATTTATTTTCAAGATGGCCTGTAGTCAAGGTGGTTAGTAATGCTTATACGAATTCAGTTTTGGAATTTTTAGATGAAATTTTTACCTCTGAGGGCATTCCGGCGTCTATTGTCAGTGATAATAGGGTGTAATTGTTATCCTGTAAAGCCAAGGCATATTTTAAGAAATTGGGAACTAAATACAGAACCACCTCTCTATATAACCTGAGTGGTAATGGAATGGCGGAAAGGTTCGACCGCGTTCTTAAAGGCACCATTCAATTGGCAATGAAAAGCAATCAGGATTGGATCACGCAGGTTGGTAAAACTGTTTGGGCTTACCGGGTCACATGCAATAATGCCACTGGGTTGCCCCCTTTTGTATTAATGAGGGGTAGGAAACCGAGATCAAAGTATACTCCTGGCTGGTTATTTCCTATAGGAATGGAGTCATGGTCCTTGGATGAAGTACGGAATCGTATGGAAATCGTGCATGGTAAAAGTAAGGAATATTATGACGAAAACATGGGGTTAAAATTCCTGAAGTAAATGTAGGAGATTGGGTGCAAGTCAAGAAGCCAGGTTTCATTTCCAAAGGAGAGAGTCAATATTTCGAACCTGAGGAAGTAGTAGAGACTCTACTCAATGCTGTGACAGTGAAAATTGGAAAAGTATGTAATTTAAATCGAATCGCGAAGAGTAGAAATACTGGTCGTGATAGTCAACCTGAATGTGATTGGATGTTGGACGAAATGGGTAAGAATGACAACAGTGGAATGATGGATGAACAAAGCATGCAGGCCACTACGGAAGAAAGCCCCAAGGGAACTATTCAGGTTGATTCCTCAAGTATAAATAAGGAGAGTATTGATGTTGAATCTCAAGAGCAGGCTGGTACCAGTTCTATGACTGGTGATGAGTTGAGTTTTCAACATTCCATAAGGAAAAGGATGGCTCCAGGTTGGTTAAAGGATTACATTGTTAATAACAAATAGTACTTGGTTAAGGATTACATTGTTAATAACAAATAGTACTTGGTTAAGGATTACATTGTTTAATAACAAATAGTACACAATATAATTTGTTTTTCTTCTCTTCTTATTTTTCCATTTTTTTTTTGTCTTTTTTATCTTCTCTTTCCGTTTGGAAGAAGGGGGATGTGTTATGTTCTTGTTTCTAGGTAACTTGGAATGTTCTAGTATAATGTTTTGATGTACTGGAATGTATCCCAAGTCATTGTGGAATGTGTATGTTTAACTGTAGGCGGGCAGTTGGAGGGTGAACACAGGCGCTGATGGATGAGTTTTCCTGCGCTCCTCAACTAAAATAAAGAAACTTCAAGTAATGCTGTTGCAGAGTGTTCCTTTGTGACAGAGTGCTGTGTTTCCTATGTTTTCCGATCCACCAAGGACCAAATAACATCAAAGTTCTTTTCATGCACACTAGTGACAAACACGCCCTTACACAGTTTCACCTGCGTGATCTCCGTATCAGTCTTCGGCAATATTTCAAAATGTTAGGTGGCATAAGACGAAGGTTTGCAGTGGTTCGAGCCATTGCTTTTAGAAATACAGTGAAAACGGAAATGTCTATCATGTGATAAGAGAACATGAAACGAAATTGTGAAAGTGTTTGGATTACATTGATCAATAAATCTGGAGAAATATGGACAAATTTATGGCATCTTTGTTTATGTATCAAGGATTTAGCTGTGCGTCTGGTATTGGGGTGTTAGCACACTCCTACCATCGAAGTGTCGAGCCACTCATCGCCATGAATGTAAAGACGATAGGAGGCTTGATGAGTTAAAAACGCCTTATTCTTCGGCTCGAACCTCAACACAGCACATCTTCGGGAGACACATACATGTCGTCCCCTTCACCAAGCTTGCCCAGCGCAGTGTGAGCTCATATCGTTCCATGAGTTCCAGCTGATACTCGAGCTCTAGAACCCATATGTGTCCACGAGACATAACACTACGCAGATCTATCTAGCTTTGCCAATGTGCAGAATAAGGAGTTAAGGGGGCTCATGTCTCCAGGTGCTGCAGCACTATTGCTAGTGATCTTTTGGCTATGTGTATTAGGAGCCCAACACTGGCAACAATAAACAGGTATCAGCTTGTCAGAGGATGCAAGCAGTACCAGGGCAGGGACACTCTGCGAACAGAAGAGCCAAGTGGCCTCCGTTCACCTCAAATGGACCTCCTTTTGGCATATAGGTATCTTGTCGCTCTAAAAGGACATCAGCCACACTGTTAACATAAAATACTCAATACACATTACAGAAAAAGAAGAGAATATAAGAATATCAAACATGAGAAGCTCATCAAGTGTAACCATAGGTGCCAAAAGGCACCTTGTTCAGGGGTACAAGAGGTATGGCAGGTGTGCGCCTGCCATCGATTACCAGTTGATACCAACTGACAGCCGCACCTCAGCATGTTGGGGTAAGTCCGTTTTTATATAGTGCAGCTACTCACCCTTACGGGTCTCAAGGCACTGGGGGCCGTAGTGGAAATTAAGTGAGCTATTGCCCAGAGTCACATGGTGCTGAGCTGAGCTGCCGCCGGAGCCGCGGATCGAACCGTGAACCCTGTGCTCCGAAGTCAGCTGCCCTGGCCGCTGCACCACAGACAGTAGTTCTCCATCACTAGCAGTAGGACGTCTTGGGTGTATCCTAAGTTTAGCAGAATTCAGTATTGAAAGAAAATAAGTGGAGCATCTCTCACTTGGCTCGAGATTTCACCCACGGAGAAAGAAAGATAACACATCAGACAGGATGCCCAAAATGGTGTATGACTGGCACAGCTCACAAAGCCATAAAGGATTGTTTACGGTAGCACCTGGGTGCCTTACTCGGAGATATCCTTGGATTATAGCCTAACTACAAATTATTCTGATAACCTAGATAGAGGAGGAAGGGGCGAGGGGGGTCACCGGAAGTTGACGTTTGGTTTAATTCGTTATCGGTTATGCAGAGAACTGTGCATGAAGAAAACCGCAATGCTGACGACCTTGCCACATGCAGACAATGAGATTCTAATTTTAAACTAAAAATGCATACTTTACTCGGCATATGTCTGTATTGCATTCGTACTTTAATAAATATATATATATATATTTTTTCAAAACCCTTACCGAATACACCATAACATATTTTAAATCCCGTCCTAGACCCCGGTGCTAATCGCTTTCAGGTTCAATTTGTTTTGTTTATTGAGATATAAATGTATTGTGTGTCCCTTTGTTCTTTATACCTAATTTTCTCCTGTCTACAACTGCAAGTTTGGGATTTTTACAATATTAAGTATTTATCGAGTTCTGAATCTAAAAGGTTTTTGGAGCCTAAACGTGATGACTTGGTCTCTAATTAGTTCATCATGTAAATTACCAAATTTACATGTAATCGCTAAAAGCCGATACATAGGGGTCGATTCCGATGTCGGGCGGAGGCGCACCTAACACCATTCGTCTGGAAAAAAACCAAGCCGAATGCGTGTTTCCCGACCGATTCGTACATACGTCCGAACGAGCAAGTACGATGCGCATAACTGCCCAGATCCCGACCCAGCCGTACTCACCCAATCCAGCTCCTGTTCCCCGACCGAGCCGGATCCGTAAACGCAGAATCGAGTCGCACGGAAGCCAAAATGCAGCACCGTCCGGCCGGACTAGTACGATGCGCACTCCGTACGTGCCGAACCCGTCGCTACGCACGGCACGTCAGAGCATTCCGGAGAGGCGCACATAAGCTCCGATTCGCGCAACAAGACGATCCACGGCTACGAGACGAACACGCCAGCCACGAGTACGAGTCGAAGCAACGAGAAAGCCGAACGAGACGAACCAACCATGAATCCCATCGCGCAGGTCCTACCAATACTCTACATCTATTACCGGAACTGGTACGGATGCGTACGGCGCAGAAGGTAAGTCAAACACCCACCACACAAACAAACGACACGTACCCGACATATAACACACACACATAGGGACGCAGAAATTACTTACATCAGCAACAGCAGAACCATAGGGGCGGGATGGCTATCAGCAATGCCATATACACCCATAGGGGCCTGGATGCCAACCACTAACACCACCCCTACTCAGGGGGGCTGGATGCCTGTCACTACTACCACCCCTACCCATGGGGGGCTGGATGCCTACCACTACCACCACCCCTACCCATGGGGGGCTGGATACCTGTCACTACTACCACCCCTACTCATGGGGGGGCTGGATACCTGTCACTACTACCACCCCTACTCATGGGGGGCTGGATGCCTACCACTACCACCACCCCTACCCACGGGGGGGTTGATGCCTACCACTACCACCACCCCTACCCATGGGGGGCTGGATGCCTACCACTACCACCACCCCTACTCATTCCCCACACATAGGGGGCTGGATGCCTACCACTACCACCACCCCTACCCATGGGGGGCTGGATACCTGTCACTACTACCACCCCTACTCATGGGGGGCTGGATGCCTACCACTACCACCACCCCTACCCATGGGGGGCTGGATACCTGTCACTACTACCACCCCTACTCATGGGGGGCTGGATACCTGTCACTACTACCACCCCTACTCAGGGGGCTGGATGCCTGTCACTACTACCATCCCCACACATAGGGGGCTAGATGCCTACCACTACCACCACCCCTACCCATGGGGGGCTGGATGCCTACCACTACCACCACCCCTACCCATGGGGGGCTGGATGCCTACCTATACCACCACCCCTACTCAGGGGGCTGGATGCCTGTCACTACTACCATCCCCACACATAGGGGGCTGGATGCCTACCACTACCACCACCCCTACCCATGGGGGGCTGGATGCCTACCACTACCACCACCCCTACCCATGGGGGGCTGGATGCCTACCACTACTACCACCCCTACCCATGGGGGGCTGGATGCCTACCACTACCTCCACCCCTACCCATGGGGGGCTGGATATCTGTCACTACTATCACCCCTACTCATGGGGGCTGGATACCTGTCACTACTACCACCCCTACTCATGGGGGCTGGATACCTGTCACTACTACCACCCCTACTCATGGGGGCTGGATGCCTACCACTACCACCAACCCTACCCATGGGGGCTGGATACCTGTCACTACTACCACCCCTACTCATGGGGGCTGGATGCCTGTCACTACTACCACCCCTACTCATGGGGGGCTGGATGCCTATCACTACCACCACCCCTACCCATGGGGGCTGGATGCCTACCACTACCATCACCCCCTACCCATGGGGGCTGGATGCCTACCACTACCACCACCCCTACTCAGGGGGCTGGATGCCTATCACTACTACCATCCCCACACATAGGGGGCTGGATGCCTACCACTACCACCACCCCTACCCATGGGGGGCTGGAATGACTTACACCAGCAACAGCAGAACCATAGGGGCGGGATGGCTATCACCAATGCCATATACACCCATAGGGGCCTGGATGCCAACCACTAACACCACACCTACTCAGGGGGGCTGGATGCCTGTCACTACTACCATCCCCACACATAGGGGGCTGGATGCCTACCACTACCACCACCCCTACCCATGGGGGGCTAGATACCTGTCACTACTACCATCCCCACACATAGGGGGCTGGATGCCTACCACCAACACCACCCCTACTCATAGGATGGGTAATGCATGACACAACCAGCATACTCCAACATAAGGAATGTAAGAAAAAGACATCCCCCCAACACCATGACAAGTGTGTGTAGACTGTGTCAAATGCCTACAACACTGAACATGACATTGAACATACAATGTGACCCCCTATCACATGTGTCACACATAAATGTGTGTGGCCTCCACAATGCAAGCAGACCATGACCACTGTGGCAATGGGGTCCAACCCCCATCATCCCAGTGACTAAAATGTAAGTGTGGGGTCCATAGCTGAAGCACATTCTGAACATTGTGGCAATGGGGTCTAAACCCCCATCATCACAGTGACTAAAATGTAAGTGTGGGGTCCATAGCTGAAGCACATTCTGAACATTGTGGCAATGGGGTCTAAACCCCCATCATCACAGTGACCAAAATGTAAGTGTGGGGTCCATAGCTGAAGCACATTTTGGACATTGTGGCAATGGATCACTGACAGAATATCGATGAGAAGAATATCGACCTACAAAAATATCGAGGTAAAAATATAGAATGCCAAAATATCGAATCCCTATCTACAAACAGGTAAGTACAAAAATATCGAATCCAAAATATAGTTGTAAAAATATAGTTAGTCAAAATATCGAATTTTTTTAAATATCTTAAAAGTAATGTAAAATTAATGAAATACTATATATAATTAACTAAAACATACTTAAAAATACTTAAATAACTTTAAAATAAATAAATAATTAATGTAAGTTAAAAAAATAAACATACATTTTTATTTTTTAATACATATATATATTAACGTAATATTTATAAAAAATATTCAATATTTTTAGCGTAGGATAGCGGGAGGGTAAAATTTACTATTACCACTCCAGTGAGTGCAACAGTAGGGAAAGCGTTGGATAGCGGGAGGGTAAAAATTTCTATTCCCACTCCAGAGAGTGCAACAGTAGGGAAAACGTTGGATAGCGTAGGGGTAAAAATTACTATTCCCACTCCAGAGAGTGCAACAGTAGGGAAAGCGTTGGATAGCGGGAGGGTAAAAATTACTATTCCCACTCCAGAGAGTGCAACATTAGGGAAAGCGTTGGATAGCGGGAGGGTAAAATTACTATTCCCACTCCAGAGAGTGCAACAGTAGGGAAAGCGTTGGATAGCGTAGGGGTATAAATTACTATTCCCACTCCAGAGAGTGCAACAGTAGGGAAAGAATTGGATAGCGTAGGGGTAAAAATTACTATTCCCACTCCAGTGAGTGCAACAGTAGGGAAAGCGTTGGATAGCGTAGGGGTAAAATTACTATTCCCACTCCAGAGAGTGCAACAGTAGGGAAAATAATAATTTAATATTTTAATAAAAATAAAATAATTATCAATACCAATAAAAAATTAATTAAAATTACTTACCAATTACAAAATATTTAATAATTAATTCTAAATACCAATAAATATTATTTCTTAAAAATTAATTACCTATTAATTATTAATTAACAAAAATTAATTTTCAATACCAAAAAATAATAAATAATAAAAAATACCAAGTAATAATTAATTTACAGTAAATTAATTATCAATACACCAAAATATTTTCAATAATTAATTAATTACAATGAAATTACTTCCCACCCTATTCCCCTATAAACCCACAACCCGCTACAAAGAATAAATTAATACAATTAACATAATTATCAATTAATAAATTAATAAAAATTAATTACCAATTAATAAAAATTAATTACCAATTAATAAAAATTAATTACCAAATAAGAATTAATTAACAATAAATTAATAATCAATACCAATAAATAAAAATAAATAATTACTTAATTACAATTAAATTACTTCCCACCCTATTCCCCTATAAACCCACAACCCGCTCTGAATAATAAATTAATACAATTAATATCATTATCAATTAAAACATTAATAAAAATTAATTACCAATTAATAAAAATTAATTACCAATTAATAAAAATGTATTACCAATTAATAATTAATTAACAATTAATTATTTATCAATACCAATAAATAAAATTAAATAATTACTTAATTACATTTAAATTACTTCCCACCCTATTCCCCTATAAACCCACAACCCGCTGCAGAACTAAAACGCAAAATTAAATTAAATATAATTAATAATTCCTAAAAATTAATATTTAATTTACTATAATTAAATTACTTCCCACCCTATTCCCCTATAAACCCACAACCCGCTACAGAATTAAATTACGCAAAAATTAAATAACATAAAATTCATTACTTTAAAAAAATTAAAACATACATTACAAAAATAATACATACTTTTAACACATATACTAACACTTAACACTATAAAAAAAATAGATATTTTTAACAACTATATTATGACTGTCGATATTTTGACAATTGATATTTCTTACCTGAATTTCTATATTCTTAACCACTATATTTTGGCAATTCGATATTCTGTCCATTCTATATTAAAAACTCGATATTTTGGCAATTCGATATTAAAAATTCGATTTTATGTCTGTTTACCGTGGCAATGGGGTCTAAACCCCCATCATCACAGTGACCAAAAGGTAAGTGTGGGGTCCATAGCTGAAGCACAT